>OY992540.1:74225336-74825336 GCA_963921195.1 Pegoplata infirma | reverse complement strand
AAAAAAAACAAAAATAAGTGTTGTTTTCGTACTTATTTTACAAAATAACGATTTTTTTTATTGTATGTTGTATTTTTTTTTTTTGATAAATTTATTTTTATAGGCTCATTTTACATCCTGCGTACACTTTCACAAATAATTTTAAGATTTTTTTTTGCTGGTTTTAAACCTGCAGTAAAATTTTTATATCGCATCTAGATTGTCCAAAATAAAATTTGTTATCGATAAAAACAATACCTTTCTAAAGATAACAAAACAAGTTTTTTTTAAATTTTTTGACAGACAATTTGTTATCGATAACAAACGAACATAGCAAATTTGTTATCGATTTCTTTATTGATAACTTTTTTGTAGGAAATTTGTTATCGATAACAGACATGGCTTCTATAGAGAATTTGTTATCGATAACACACAGGGTTTCTATAGAGAATTTTTTTATTGAAAATTTGTTATCTATAACAAACTTTATTGCAGAAAATTTGTTATCGTCAACAAAGTTTTTTAAAGAAAATTTGCTATCGATAACAAACATTTTTATTGAAAAGTTTTTATCGATAACAACTGTTGACAAGTGTGGACGTGTTTTAATTTATCTCCGTGCTTTTAATTGAATTTTTGAAATTGTTCGTAATAGGTATTTTTGTAATATTTTCATGACCACATCCAGGAAAATGAAAATATATACACAAATGATACCGATTTAATTCGAGGCTCTGCCTCACCGACTGGTGCTGGTCCTAGCACTGGTCTTAGGGTTGCGACCTTGAAGTCCGACCTTGATTCTGGTAGGGGTGCTCAGCCTAATATTGGTGGTAAAAAGAAAAAGAAACTTAAACCATCAAAGGTCAGGCACAACCAGAGACGGCTTTGTTTGAAAATAATTAACAGACTAAGCCAACTTGATGGAACGAAGCTCTCCGAACGTGAGAGGGCATCGCTATCATGGGCGAAAGGAGTCATTGAAGAACAGGGCAAACTTTCGGCAATGCGCGCATCTGACAAACAGAGCGCTGTTTCGGCCTCGTCATCGAAGTCTGGTAAAAGGTTGCGCTCGCCCGACGAGAAACCTTTACCTAAGAGATCTAAGGTGACCGGCAACGTCTGGACTCAGTCTTTTAGTGAAGTGGTTAAAGGTAACTTCGTTAGGGCTGTGATAAACAGGCAAAATGGGGATTGTAGTATTCCAAGGGACAAGTGGAGCTTAGTTGAAACTAAACTAAATGAAATCTACTATAGGCTCCTTGAGAGTATGCCTGATTTTCTCCCTACTACTGTCAACGCAGGTTGGTATCAGGGGCGAGTAAAACTCGTTGCTTTTGGGAACGAAAGATCCGCAGCCGTGTTTAAGGTTGCCATTAGCCAAGTGGGAGAGTTATGGCCTGGAGCCAGACTGGACGTTGTGGAAAAACATGATATCCCCTCGCAACCCAGAGCTCATGCATGGATCCCAATGGCTACAAATGACACTGCGGTGATTCTTAAGATGATAAAAGTCTGCAATCCTGACCTTCCAACTCAGAATTGGCAAATTGCCAGATTGGGTGAGATGGAGGGCGCTCGTCGTCAAGCAGTGGTCTTGGTTAATGAGGAATCGCTTCCGCTTTTATCCAGGGGGCTAATCACGTAAAACGAAAACGATAGACGATGCATAAACGACATCAAAATACATATCGTTTTGAAGGGAAATTTCAAAGTTTTTCTTTATTAAATAATTAAAAATTGTTGTCTAATCCAGAAACATTAAAAAAATTGGAAATATTTTGATTAGTTTAGGAGCAACAAGGCTCCAAAAATCCACGATAGTTAACTATCATTTTACGTGATCACAGTCCAGGACTGACGGCATTATTAGATTTGGATTTTTTCATATAAGAGTCAATGTCTATGTTAATGTCAAACCGTCTAACATTAAACCGGTCACGTTATCGTTAATTATTACGTTGTATATTTACACTAGAGGGCGAAAATTGCAGCAAGTTATCTAGTTAACTCTCTGTCTCTCTTTTGCAAAACCGTCTAATCTTTTCTAATGTCAAGTCATCTGCGAGCATAGATACTGTTTCCGGCTTACTTTTAAGTCACTTTGAATTTGTCATCCATCCATACTACTAGCCTGGTAAGAATCCACTTTGTCCATAATAAAGTTATCCATTTTTCTAATTCCAACTATTTGTTTCCTTTTCTTTACATTTGGTTACTTGGGATACATTTTATTATCGGATAATTGAGCTAAATAAATCCATTATTGATTTATTTAATTGTGCTCAGAGCTCCAATCGATTATCAACCGTTTTCCCACAGATTCCCACAAACATTTTGGTCCTCATCGAACCAGATAACCAGATTACGCTCTGAGAATTCCGTTTATTGATTTGGAGATTACCAGTGTTCAGTTTGCTCATCCAATACTCATCAATTACGCAAAACAGGTTCGTTTGTTTTTTTGCCTTTTTATTTATCTAAGTTTATGCGTTTGATAGTGCCTTTAGTACGATTCTCGTGGTCAAACATTTACATGATTTTATTTGCTTTGTTACATCCACGCATGTAGCCATCATAAATTAAAATTAAATGTAACAAAAAATATATACATAGAAAAACAGAATTCAAGTGACAACTAAATCTAAAATTAAATTAAAGAAATTTTTTTAAAAAGGAAGAGTAGTGCAAGTTACAGAAAAACAAAAGGGTTAAATAACCAAAAATTGAAATCTAAAGAAGAAAAAAATTAATAAGTCTGCCGCAGATTTTTTACGCCGTGAAGGGTGAAGATTTTTATCCAAGGATTTATTTAACAACTCCTAAAGGTGCCTTAAACTGTGGAATAAATTCATCATTTAATAAGCAAGCTCGGTGAGTCTTAAGACTATTTTTGGTGCATTTAAAATCCTAGTTTTTTTGTGCTACGAAGCATATTCCGTGTCACTTGGATATAGTGTAGGGTACCTTTCAATGCCATTTCGTTGTTTGATCAAACTTGTCGTTTGTATCAAGTAATCTTTCCCGCCATTTTTACAGCCTATGAAAAAAAAATAATAAATAGTCCAAATAAATATATGCATGAATGTACATATTTTATTTCAGCTATCAAACATTTAACTATCATACCAAAATATACTTACCCCTTATTTTACTCAACCAACTTTTGTACTCTTCCCCTTTTGTTCCCCTCCATATACACCACATTTAAAAATCCCATCCACTTGCAACGATCTCTTTCATTTAATTTTAATAATACCCTTTACTTACACAAGCCTACGATCCAGAGAATTCATAATCTCTTAAATAAATTCCCCATCCTCATTTTAAACACCCCTTAAAATAAAGAGATCAATTGAGTTATTTATCTACTCCTTTTTAACTTGAAGTAAATACACCCCGTACTCCCACTCATTTAAATTAATGATCTCTTTTGATTTACTGAGATAATTCCCAATAAATATTCCCCAATTAGTTCACACTCTTTTCCTTGTGTGACTCCGCCTACATATTGAGAATTATAGTTATTCCCGTTGACAATTAGAAGTTTGGTAAGAAATTCTAAACTCTTGATTTTTAAATTTGCACACATCAGAACTGTTGTTGCAATAACAACGTATATTGTTTTCCATTTGCCTTATATTCCAAACTACACTCAAGAATATTGTGTCAGTAAAATTGACAGAATACTTATTATTAACAATTTAACAGAAAAGAAAAATAAAATTTGTGATAATAAACAAAAAAGAAGGAAAAGGTTTGTTCACAAATTTAAAATTTTGCAAAAGAAAATAATTGATTGCACCTGAAATTAATTCTTTATTAGATAATTATTTTATCAACGTTATTTACATACTTTTGTTAGTTAATTGTCGAAGAAACTGTTTTGAGTGTACTATTTCAACAATTTACCGCATCATATTACACCATAAAAATTTAACTGGTACACCCAAAAAAAAAACGTGGGTATTCAATACTAAAAATTTAACTAATTTTAGTCCAAAATACTAAAATTTTTAACTAATGTTAGTCAAAACTAGCAAAATTATTAATTTTAGTACTTTGAAGATACTAAAATTAGTAACCAATTAGTAGATTCGGGTACAATATCAGTTACTAAACCTTTTACTGTAGAAATTTTTTGAGTGCAAACTTATCCTACTTCGCTGACATTTTGTTAAAATAAATAAACGTTAGTTCCAATAACGTTAATTCTGGTAATATTATACACATATGAAAACAATACAATTTAATATAATAACAACAACACAATCAAATATCTTGAAGATAAATAATTTCTGATAAAAATCAACCATCCCGTGATTAATAAAGGTCGGAAATATCAGATTATTGATTGAAATATATCGACACTTGTTATTGAAAAAAAAAAAAAAAAAAAAAAAAAAATCGTTTGAAATTTTGTTTCACTGTTGACGGGGAAATTATTTTGAGTGTATAATTTGCATACAAAAACCCAGTAAACAATTTCCAATTACTACATTAAAATCAACTTATTGAGCTGGTTTAAAAAAAAAAAAATAATTGGTCATCATTTGTATTTACTAAACAAGTACACTCATAAATAAAATCAGTAGAATTAGCCAGGTTATATTAAAATTGTCAAAAACAAAATTAACCAAATATAAAAATTAAAGAATTTTTTCCCAATTAAACTCGAAATAACATTTACAGTATTTCTATAAATAACCTTTTCTGTTAAAAAATCGACCTCATTCCTAATCATTTTTACCTTTGCGTAATAAAAAAAGAAGAAGAAAACCGACAAAAAAGAGTAAAAAGAGTTACATTTCAAAATAAAAATATTCCACAAAATATATATACAATACATTCCTAAAAATTCCTGAAAAACTCATATAAAACCTGAAAAAAGAAGAAAGTAAATCAAATTAAAATATACATATTGGACTCGTACACTTCGATTTCATAATTTTTCATATCGTCAACAATTTTCCATATTTTTGCATGTTGGGTTACTGACCGTAAAAACAGACACACACGTACATACTTATAAACATTTATAAGAAAGTGTATATTCTGGTTACGTGCTCTATTGTTATTTTTTTTGCATAGATTTGTTTATGGTTTCAGCTCTTTGATCTCATCAATTACAGATCTCTTGTTCTCATCAACTACTTTCCAAGAGTTAACATCTCATTTGTAAAAATACTTCCAGTCATTTGGGGTCAATGAACTTTAGTTTTCAAATTTTGAAAACATATGTTTTTTTTTTACACCCAAATACTTCAATTAGTCCAAGTATACACTCGACAAAATTGCTCAATTTTTAAATAAAAGATTTTTTAGTATTTAATTGCTTAACCTAATTGGGTTAACTAATTGATTTTTTCCCAATTCATTTTTGGGTATTATACACTCAACAAAAATAATATAAAAAAAAAAATTGCAAACAGAACTATAATTAAAATTTCTCTTAATTTTAACTAAGTTCAAATTATTGTTTTATTCGAATTTTGATACAAATATTCAAAAATCCTCGTTTACTAAAATATTTTGCTAACATATTAAATCTAAAATTCAGTTATTTTTTAATTTATGAACGAAAATAATTTAGCAAAATAATTTTAGTCATTATAAAAAATAATCATTACAAAAATAATCCACATAAAATTCCGGCAAAATTTTCAGAATTGTAGCAATTTATTCGCAAAACGAGTTTCACTAAAAAGTTACAACTTTTAGTCCAAATATTTTGTTATAAATATTTTATTTTTCCCAAAACCAGTCAAAAAAAATTATTGGCAAATCCAACCTGCTAAATTAATCATCAAAAAAAAAATCAAATCTTATTTAATAAACTTTTTTTTGGAGTCAGCAATTAAATTTTAATAAAAAGAGAATTAACAAAAAAATTTTTGTTAAAATTTCAAGAAAATTTTGTTAAAATTTCATTAAAATTTTTTTTTTGTTAAAATTTAAAAAAAAAAAAAAAAAAAAAAAAAAATTAAATTTTCACAACTTAAGATTTAAATAAAAAAAAAAAAACAAGTAGAAAAGTTAAATTCGACTTGGCCGAATCTATGAATACCCTCCACAATGCCCATTTTAAGTGATAGTAAATTTTCTAACGTGGAAAAATAACAGTTATGATTAGAAATATTTTATTTTGTGTAAAAAAATTTTTTTTAGTAATTTAAAAAAAAAAAAAAACTATTTTTTTTTTGAGTGTAATTTTTTTTTCGAATTTTACATTCAAAAAAAAAATTTACTAATTTTTTTTGAATGTAAAATTTTTTTTTAGTAATTTTGAGTGTAAATTTTTTTTTGAGTGTAAAATTTTTTTTGAATTTTGCATTAAAAAAAAAAATTTACTAATTTTTTTTTTGAGAGTAAAATTTTTTTTGAGTGTAACATTTTTTTCGAGTGTATTTTTTTTTTGTTTTGGTATAAAAATATTTTTGAGTGACAAAAATACGTTTTAAAATATTTTTGTGACTTACCAATGGTTGTAAAACAGGTTTAACGGGTTTTCACCACGTGAATTTAAGGTGAAGCTAATCTGAAATTCACAGTTTTGCTAATAACTTTTGAACCACTGGACCGATTTGGGTGAAATTCAATACGAACTAGGCTGGAGGAACGAAAAATATATATGCCGAGCTTCAGCATCCTCAGAATTGATTTTCGAAAGTTATAGTGCTTTTTATCTCATAAATTCACGAAAAACCCTTGCCGAAATTCAGTCTTTTGCTCATAACTTTTGAACCACTGGACCGATTTCGCTGGATTACAATACCAACCTGACCAGGTAAATGCCCAACATATATGCCAAACTTCAGGAGCCTCCGTAAAGTCTTTCAAAAGTTAGCGTGTTTTCAACAGACAGACAGACAGACAGACGGACAGACGGACGGACGGACGGACGGACGGACGGACGGACGGACGGACGGACATCGCTAGATCGTCTTAAAATCGATCGAGGATCATGAATATATATACTTTATGGGGTCCTAGACCAATATTTCGAGGTGTTACAAACGGAATGACAAACTTATATATACCCTCTATCACTAGAGTGGAGGGTATAAAAATCTCAAAACTAAAGAATCATTTAAAAAAAAATTTTATTTGATTAAATTTATTGGTAAACACCACCATTTAACGAGACTTTGTGCTGTCGAAAAAAAGTCTTTTTCCACCATATTTTCGTAAACCTATTCGGTTTTGGATTTATTTAGTAATCGGTTACCGAATAACCGAATTTTGACATACCTTATTCGCTACAACCCGTCATACTTTGTAGTTTTTTTCGGCTAACACTCAGTCAACTCGTCAGTTCATTCACGTTGCACCAACGGTGCAAACATTTTCAAAAATTGTCAAAACTTTTCTGAATTTTCAACTTGCTTTGTCAGGCACAGTAGTCTACCGAGTATTTCACTCCAATCATAAATTACTTATTCCATATTAGTCTCATTTGGCATTCGTTTGTTCAAATTTCCACGTATACAGTATGTCTCTCGATCATTTCATTCGGCTAGCTGATAGCATCGTGGAATTTGAAGCCGATTTTAACACTAATCGGTATTCTACTACCTCGGTCCATGCTATCGATGTCCATCGATATGAATTAAAGTCGATATGGTCTCGAGTGAAGACGACCTATGAAAAGTATTTGTTTGACAAAGACAATGAAGAATCAGATGAAGTTGCAAAACCTGAGGACGCCGCCAAGGAACTAGAATCCTTTAAGGAAAAATATAAATCCACCTACATCACATATAGTAATTTACTTGCCAAGCTCAACGAGAGCCACGAGCTTAAGCGATACGAATTGCTCCCGAAGATTAGCCCACTGGAAACTGCATCAACCTCTCAGCAGGTCCCTAGACCTAATGAAGAGAATTCACCTGTTTCCAATTCTCATAGCTTTCGTCTTCCGCCATGTGACATCGAAGTCTTCCACGGAGACTACATGTCTTGGCCCACTTTCCGAGATATGTTCTCTGCAATCTACATCAACAATTCCAGGTTGAGTCCAGTTGAGAAACTGTTCCATCTTACCAATAAAACCAAAGGCGAAGCTCGGGAAATTGTCCAGAAAAGTCCCCTAACTAATCAAGGTTTCGATTTGGCATGGAAAGACCTCTGTGCAAGATATGAAAATCGTCGAGCTATCGTCTTTGGTCAATTGGAGAAACTGTGGAATTTTCGAAAGATTTCCTCCGAGTCTGCAGATGAGATTAAGAAACTCCAACGCGAGCTTAATAGTTGTATAACCACTCTACAATTATACGACATTGACGTAAAAGTTTGGGACCCACTGTTTGTCTATATCTGTTACAAACAACTTCCTGAGATGACTCATCACCTTTGGGAACAAGGTGTGGAAGATAAATCAGTTATCCCAAAATGGTCTGATTTTAATAACTTTCTCACCAACAGATATCGCACTTTAGAGTCCGTTTCGGCGATGCGTGCATCCAATCCAATCCCAAAACCAAGCGATCCCAAGCTGAAAATTTCAAATCCTTCAAGGACATCCATCTCTCCAAAACCTTTAAATGCTTTCCAAAACAAAGTGTCAGAACCCAAGTGTGTTCTGTGCCCTGAAGTTTTTCATCCAATCCGAAAATGCCCCCGATTCATCCAAATGAACTATAATCAGAGACTCTCTGAAATCAGAAAGCAGAGCCTGTGCTTAAATTGTTTTTCTAGAACACATGCTGTTCGAAACTGTACTAGTAAACACAGCTGCTACAAATGCAGTAAACGTCACAATACCCTTCTCCATAAGGATTCCGATAATGTGAATACATCAGAGGAATTACCTAGCACTAGTTCCACCCTTAATCCGAACTCAGCTCCATTTTCATCCAGATCAAATTCCAACAATATACAGTCCACAAATAACTCGGGAGCTAGTACTGTTCAATCTTGTTTCACTACACATTCCAAGAGTGTTTTACTAGGTACAGCCATGGTCTACATTTATCATATGGACATGAAATATAAGGCAAGAGCGCTCATTGATTCAGGGTCTGAGGGCACATTTATATCCGAACGTTTGTTTAATCTTCTGAAACTACCATCGAAACGAACAAGCGCACAGATTTCCGGTTTAAATAATTCAATTTCCGCCACTGTAAGACACGAAAGCTCATTTGTTCTAGGCTCTCCCCTAGATGAAAATCTTCAGCTATCTGTACGAGCTTTAGTCGTACCGCGTTTAGCCGGAAATCTTCCATCTCAACCTGTCGATGCTTCCAATTTTCCAAATCTTCCACAATTACAACTAGCTGACCCAGAATTCTTTAAGAGTTCAAACATAGATATCCTAATAGGAGGTGATCTATTCCCATCTATCATGCTTCCTGGTGTTCAACAGGAAGTATGTGGAACTCTAATGGCACAAAACACCATCTTTGGGTGGATCCTAACTGGTCCGGTGTCTAATACTTCGCCATCCGTTTCCCATCCCCAAATAACATCCTTCTTTTGTGAAATCTCATTGGCCAAAGAGATTTCACGTTTTTGGGAGGTGGAGAATCTTCCACGGAAGAACTTTGCATCTCAATCTGACAAGTTTTGTGAAGATCTTTACCAGAAAACAACAAAACGAAGCGCAGATGGTAGATACATTGTTTCGCTTCCATTCAAAAAAGAAATTCCTGAAATTAAAATCGGTCAGTCTAGGGTCAGTGCAATGGCACAATTTTTTAGAAATGAAGCTAGATTACTCCGAACTCCTACCTTCAAAAAAGAGTACGATGACGTTGTTCAGGAGTACATTCATCTTAACCATATGTTCAAGGTATCTCCTCCAAGCTTGGACAAATTATCGCAGTGCTATTATTTACCACATCATGCGGTAATTAAACCGGAGAGTACAACGACAAAAGTTCGTGTAGTCTTCAACGCCTCCTCTCCAAGTTCCAATGGGTTAAGCCTGAACGACGTATTGCACATTGGTCCAATTCTTCAAAGTGATTTAACTCTTCTCATGCTTAAATGGCGTTTCTTTCATTTTGTGTTCAACGCCGATATCCAGAAAATGTATCGTCAGATTCTAGTGAATCCCGAACACACGCCTTATCAGCGAATTTTGTTCCGAAATAATCAGACTGATATGATCCAAGACTTTGAGTTAAAAACAGTCACATTTGGAGTTAATTGTGCTCCGTATTTGGCAATTCGAACAATTCACAAACTAGCTGATGACGTCGAGTCCGTTTTCCCGATTGCTAGCAACATTTTACGAAATTACATGTACGTTGATGATGCACTAGCGGGTGCTCACACTGTTACAGAAGCAATCAAATCCAAAAATGAATTAATTCTAGCTCTGAAATCAGCTGGTTTCTCTTTGAGAAAGTGGACAGCCAATTCCAAGGATATCCTTAATGAGCTTCCCACTGAGCATTTGCTTCATGAGGACTTTTTGGAATTTGATGACTGCAGCACAGCGAAGACATTAGGTGTTCGCTGGAATGCTCGCACTGACCGCTTTTACTTTTCCACCAAATCCTTTCCCGAGTCCTCACAATGCACAAAAAGAGAAGTCCTGTCGCAAATAGCTAAACTATTTGATCCGGCTGGTTGGTTGTCTCCATGTGTTGTTCTAGCAAAAATCCTTATGCAGAAAATATGGATTGAAGGCACCGATTGGGATGAAGTCCTATCTCAACAATCACTTTCTCAGTGGAAATCATTTCAATCGAACTATTCTGCTATCAATGATATCCAAATAGCTAGATGGATCGATTTTATTCCAGAGGCTGAAATCCAATTCCATGGATTTTGCGATGCATCTGAAAAGGCATACGCAGCAGCTTTATATATTCGAATTTGCCATGATAATACCGTATCGACTCATCTACTTTCATCCAAAACAAAGGTTGCACCGGTTAAGACTATTTCAATCCCAAGGTTAGAACTTTGCGGTGCTGTTCTCCTAGCGGAGTTGATAGACAGCATTCTTCCTAAATTAGATGTTGATAAGTATTCAACCTATTGTTGGACTGACTCAACAATCGTTCTATCCTGGCTCGCAAAACCTCCTTGCTATTGGTTAACCTTTGTAGCCAATAGGGTTTCAAAGATTATCCAAATTATTGATCCGTCTCGCTGGAACCATGTGTGTTCTGAAAACAATCCAGCTGACTTAGCGAGTAGGGGCGTTTTTCCTCAGGAACTCATTGACAATGAGCTTTGGTGGTACGGTCCACAATTCCTTAAAGACTCCAGTGATTCTTTTTGTCATAAATCAGTTCCCGTTGTTCCACAAATTGATATGGAAAAGAAGCCAATCAAGGTCCATTTTTCCTATTTCCAGAATTTTGAAGATATCCTAGAACGCTTTTCCTCCTACTCTCAGGCAATGCGAGTCATCTCTTATATTTATAGGTTCTATTTCCGTACACATCCAAAGTATCGTAATAATTTCTCTAAAGATTCACTCATTGTGACTAGTTCAGAAATTAAAGTTTCCCGCGATAGTCTTATAACCGTGTGCCAGAAAGCCTTTTATCCCAAAGAGTATCAAGCATTGTCCTCCAAGAAACCCATTGGGTTCTCTAGTTCAATTCTTAGTTTAAATCCATTTCTAGACCCAGAGGGACTTATTCGGTCGTGCGGTCGACTTGAATTTGCCCCGGGAGTGTCCTATGACGAAAGACATCCAATTATCGTTCCATACAATTGCCAATTTACACGTTTGCTTGTAAAATTCGTCCACGATATAACCATTCATGGCGGTAACCAACTTGTACTTCGCAGTATTCGAAGTCAGTTTTGGATTCCCAAGGTTAAAAACTTAATCAAAACCACCATTAACAAATGTAAGCCTTGCCTCCTATACAAAAAACGGTGCCAGAGGCAGATCATGGCAGCACTTCCACCAGAAAGGTGTGCATTTTCACGTCCATTCACCCATACAGGTCTTGATTTTGCCGGCCCGTTCGATATAAAAAGTTATTCCGGTAGAGCTTGTCGTGTGACTAAAGGGTATGTGTGTATATTTGTATGTTTTTCAACAAAAGCGATCCATTTGGAAGCTACGTCGGACTTGTCCACTCCAGCTTTCTTGGCGGCATTTAACCGTTTTATTTCGCGCCGTGGTTGTCCATTGCACATGCATTCCGACAACGGTACAACCTTTGTAGGCGCTTCCAAAATACTTGCACGAGAGTTTATTCAAACTTCTCGCCAAGCAGTCGCTTCCAACTATGCCCATCAGAACATCACGTGGCACTTTATTCCTCCTGGGGCTCCACATATGGGTGGGTTGTGGGAAGCGGGTGTTAAAAGTTTTAAACTACATTTCCGAAAAGTTTCAGGCGGTTTTAAATACACCTTTGAAGAATTTTCTACTCTCTTGTCCAGGATAGAAGCGTGTTTAAACTCCCGACCCTTATATCCTATGTCTCAAGATCCTGCTGACTTTTCCGCATTAACTCCTGGTCATTTCTTGATAGGGACTCCAATCCTAGAACCCATTGATCCAACTATCAATGAAACGTCCACTTCAATCAGGAATCGCTGGCAAAGATTGAAACTTTTACATCAGCACTTTTCCGCTCGTTGGAAAAATGAGTATCTCAAAGAGCTTCAAAAGCGTGTTAAATGGCAAAAGCCTGAAGATAACTTAAAACCAAATGCTCTTGTAGTTATCAAGAATGAAAATCTTCCCCCTACATCATGGCGTCTCGGCAGAGTTGAAAATGTTTATCCAGGGTCCGATTCACGCGTTCGTGTTGCTGATATCTTCACTCAACGAGGGAAGATTACACGTCCGGTTACCAAACTTGTTGTTTTACCCTCAGATTAACTTAAGCTTGTACTTTTCTTAATCCTTAGTTGTCTGTTTGTTATATATTCCAATCACTCTTTGTAGTTCAACATGCCTAAAAATACCGCTGCCAAAAACACCAAGGATCGTCATCCTCGCCGTAATAATACCAAATCCAGTCTTCCATTAAAGTATAACTCGTATCTATGCAAGCTATGCAATCGCCCTCATCCGTTGAGAACGTGTCGCAAGTTTTTAGCAATGAACGTTACAGAACGTATTAAGGCAGTTCAGGCTCACAAATATTGCAGCAACTGCCTGGCACATGACCACTCCCAGGGGACATGTTTCACGAAACACGGCTGCAAAAAGTGCCATAAATTCCATAATACACTTCTGCATCTAAATCCTCGATTGCTACAAACCTCCAACTCTTCATCTTCGAGTTCTACGTCGTCGAATCCACCATCCAGATCCGTTAAGGCCTCTAAACATCAACACAAAGCCCTCTCGCCCTCCGCTCCATCGACTTCTAAATACTCTTCCCTTACTGCGTTACTGCGCCAGAACAGCATCATCCTTCTGCCTACTGTGTTGGCGAAGATCGATTCCATGACTGCTCACGCTAGGTGCCTTTTAGACTCAGGATCTCCAATAAGCCGAATATCCAAGACTATCGCTGAGAAACTTGATCTTACGACACTGACTATGGAAAATGAGACGATTTGTCCATTGACCCTGAAGTCCAGGTTCGATCCTACGTCGAAAATTGAGGGAACCTTTCGGGTCGATAACCGTCTCAGCCTCCAAACTCCGTCACAGTCGCTACCTGAGTCCTACAAAAAGAACTTTCGTGATCTTTTCTTGGCCGATTCAAAATTCTTTGAGTCAGCAGGAATTGATATAATTATAGGAGTCGACCTTTATCCTAAGGTGATTTGCGAAGGGGTTATATCCAAAATTGGGCTACCCACAGCTCAGAGTACTATATTTGGGTGGACTATTTACGGTCCGTGTTCTTTATAATTTTTCCATTCCAAGCACTATCAAGCGCCTTAAAAGGCAAATAAACAAACGCACTATATTCCTAAAATCCTAAGTAGTTTTAATTACATTTAACCATATCCATGAATTTTCCAGTTATTATAATGAATTTTTTATAGATTAACTTCCATATAATTATAAACCTGAATTTATATAATTACAAATGAATTCTATTATTTAATTTTTCTTTACTTTTATTCTAATTTCAGAAACAATATCTATGCTCGAGTGAATGCCTCCTTTCCTATTGCACTAATCCTGCAAGGCGGGCGGTAATGTTAATGTCAAACCGTCTAACATTAAACCGGTCACGTTATCGTTAATTATTACGTTGTATATTTACACTAGAGGGCGAAAATTGCAGCAAGTTATCTAGTTAACTCTCTGTCTCTCTTTTGCAAAACCGTCTAATCTTTTCTAATGTCAAGTCATCTGCGAGCATAGATACTGTTTCCGGCTTACTTTTAAGTCACTTTGAATTTGTCATCCATCCATACTACTAGCCTGGTAAGAATCCACTTTGTCCATAATAAAGTTATCCATTTTTCTAATTCCAACTATTTGTTTCCTTTTCTTTACATTTGGTTACTTGGGATACATTTTATTATCGGATAATTGAGCTAAATAAATCCATTATTGATTTATTTAATTGTGCTCAGAGCTCCAATCGATTATCAACCGTTTTCCCACAGATTCCCACAAACAGTCTACAAGGGCGACCAGAAGACTATTTTGGACGCAGACAAGCCAGTGGCAGAGTCGGCTGGGGAGGAGAATCTGGAAAAGGTTGATATTCAGCTGGCCGATTCTAGGCTGATGGGAGATGCATCTGGCATTTTTGAAACCGAATCTGGTAACGAATGCGACCTCTGTGATGGCATGGAGGATAAAGCTGATGCCACGATGGGTGACATTCAGGACGAGGCCCATGCAGTGAGGAATTCGGAGAGTTCTGTTGCCTCCGATTCAGAACAGATGGGATATATATCTGGCTTATTCGAAACCGAATCTGGGGACGAATGCGACCTCTTTGATAACACGGAGGATGAAGCCAATAACACGGTGGTGGAAAGGATGGTGGAAATAAAACAAGATGTTGCGGTTCCTACAAATAAACCTCCATCACTGTAAGGCAGCCTCAGTTGCACTCTTGCTGCGCCTGACGACAGGAACAGTTGACTTGGTTTTTATCCAAGAGCCCTGGGTGCGGGGTGGCAGGGTTTGCGGATTGAAGACCCCTGGGTTTAAGTTGGTGGTTGCCAAAGGTGTGGACTCACCAAGAGCCTGCATCTTGGCAAAAAATGACTTAAATATATTCTTTTTATCAACTTTTAGTGATATGGATGTTACAGCGGCTAGCTTAGAGCTTCATGGGAAGTCTATTTGGCTCGCCTCTGCGTATTTTCCTAATCCGGGGTCAATACCCCCGGAGAAGGTTGTCGGTCTAATTCGGGAGTCTGAATCTAGGGGACACCAGTTAGTAGTGTGTTGTGATGCTAATGCACATCATTCGATATGGGGAAGTACAGACACAAATGATAGAGGCGAATCACTTTTGGAGTTTTTGTTAAGCACTAACCTGTATATTTGTAACAAGGGTGGTGAACCAACTTTCGTTACAAGTACGCGGCAAGAGGTTCTTGACGTAACACTTGTATCAGATACATTGTCTGATAGAATTGTTGACTGGAGAGTTTTGGAAGAGCATTCTTTCTCAGATCATCGCTACATTGAGTTTTTACTCAGGGAGCGTGCCCCGGTTGAGACAGTCTCTAAAAATCTGAGGAGAACAAACTGGGAGAAATATAGGGAGACTTTTTCTTTGCTTTTGGATGAAGTACCCTTATCTGAACCACATAGTTTGGCGGAAATTGACTGTCTGGTTGACCATATAACAAACGTTTGTAATAGGTGCCTGGATGCGTCTTGCCCTTCTGCAAAGCCTAGAGGGAAAAAAAGCCACCTTGGTGGTCAAATGAGTTGCAGACGAGCAGATATTCCTGCAGAAAGCTCTTTAATAAGGCTAAATTTTCAAGAGCGGACGAGGACTGGTCTGCATACAGGCTGCAACTTAAGAGTTATAAAAAGATGATCAGAAATGCAAAATGTGATTCTTGGAAAAACTTCTGTGGAAACATAGACGACGTTTCTGAGGCATCCAGGCTGCGCAAGGTTCTGGCTTCTTCTCCTTGCACCCTAGGATACCTGAAAGATCCTAATGGGGTGTGGTCTTCCTCCAGTGGAGAGTCGCTGGATCTCCTTTTAAACACGCATTTTCCGGGCAATTCCATGACGCCGTTTCAAGCTTTGGAACGTTCTGACGCCCAAACATCTGAAATTGCTTCGGAAATAATAAATATGCCAACATTAATCTGGGCGATAAAAAGCTTCAGGCCCTATAAATTCCCGGGACCTGATGGTATAATCCCGGCTGAGTTGGACTATATAGCCCCGTTGCTGTATAATCTATACACAGCATGCATCAACTGGTCGTATATTCCTTTAAAATGGAGGGATACCAGAGTATTTATTTATCCCGAAGGCTTGGAAAAGTTCCCACACAGCTCCGAAGGATTTCAGACCAATTAGTCTGTCTTCTTTTTTGTTAAAGACAATGGAACGAATGATAGACTCATATTTGCGTAGAGTGATTGACCCGAGGTTGCTTTCGACAAAGCAACATGCATACAGCAAGGGACGATCAACGGAAACAGCTCTTCATGAGCTCGTTGGTACCATCGAGAGATCGCTTTCGGTAAAGGAGTACACTATGGTGGCCTTTCTTCATATTGAGGGGGCTTTTAATAGTGTCATCCCAGAATCGATAATATTGGCACTGTCTGGTCTGGGAGTAAAGCGTGAAATCGTTTTAATGGTGGAAAGCCCACTTGCCAGTAGACGTATAACGTCTGAATTGGGAGCGTCCGTCATATCTCGATTTTTTTTTTTTTTTTTTTACGTTGAACCAACACTTAGGGGATGCCCCTATTAATGCAGTGCATTGTGTTGATATCAGGAAAATAGGTTATGAGGAGGAGGAAAGAGGGAGTAGTGTTTGTGGATATTTGACTTGAATTTATCTACATTGAAAGAAACTGGGAAGACCTCTGCGGGAAGATTATTCCACATACGGCTAGTTCGACTGATGAACGAACCTTCTCTGTAATGCGCTGTGCGATCCACTGGACAATCGACAACAAACGGATGTGATCTACTAGACAACCGAGTATTGCGAACAAAAACTCGGGCTCTAGGGATAAGTTCACTTATCTCAGCAGAACACTTTCCATGGTAATATCGATAGGACAGAGTCACACAACCCACATTCCGACGATGCTCCAATGAGTCAATAGAGTTGGACACACTATTGTCATTGATTAGCATCAACGCCCTCCTTTGCACACGGTCCAAGAGCTCCAAAATAGACTTTGAAGCCCCTGCCCATATATGGGAGTTGTATTCCATCTTCGGTCGGATGTAGGTGGTATAAATAGTGAGGAGATCTGATGAGGTGAAGTACTTCTTACAATGCTGCTATCTCTAGAAGCACGTGGTTGTCATGTTGTCGCATATGCTGACGATGTCGCGATAGCGGTAAAGGGGAAGCATCTGCCAACATTGCGGGACATTCTTCAGGGTTCTCTGAAAGATCTGTCTAAATGGGCAAGAGACTGTGGTCTAGGAGTTAATCCTAGTAAAACAGAGCTTGTTTTATTTACAAGGAAAAATAAGATTCCTGCTTTCGATCCTATTTCTCTGGACGGTACTGAAATCACCTTCTCAGATGGAGCCAAGTATCTTGGAGTATTTCTAGATAGGAAGCTGAATTTCAGGCGTAATATTGAGGAACGGGTGAGAAAAGCAACGATTGCTTTGTATTCTTGTAAAAGGGCCATTGGAAAACGATGGGGTTTTAGCCCTCAAGTCGTTCATTGGATTTATACAGCAGTGGTGCGTCCAATTTTGCTGTATGGAATCATTGTCTGGTGGCCTGCTTTAGAAACAAAAGCGAACTGTGTCTTTATCACGAAGGTACAGAGAATGGCGTCAATGTGCATCACTGGTGCTCTTCGTACTACACCTACGGCTGCATTAGAAATCCTCCTTCACCTGATACCCTTGGACATATTGGGTAGGCAGTATGCAGCTGCGTCGGCAATTCGACTTAATAGCACGCTGAAATGGAGGAGCAGCGATTGTGGCCATAGCGCGATCTTGAAAAAGATAACAATACCACAAAATGTGGATTGTGCTCCCTCTTTGAGCGCCACTTTACCACTATGATACCATCCAGGGAGTCTTGGATGGGGGATACTCCGGGAAGTGGAGCTACCATAAATTTTTACACAGATGGATCGAGGCTGCACGAACAAGTAGGCTTTGGGGTCTATTCGGAAGAGCTTGGATTGAGCCTGGCTCGTAGATTGCCAGATCATTGCAGTGTTTACCAGGCAGAGATGCTGGCAATAAAGGAAGTGGCTGACTGGTTGAGCTGCAATATCTTGTCTACAACCGCAGTCAACATCTATACTGACAGTCAAGCCGCGGTCAAGTCCCTGGATTCAATGTTTCTGAAAACAAGATCTGCCCTTAACTGCCGCACGTCTTTAAATGAGATGGCCAAGCAGTTTAACATACGACTCATATGAGTCCCAGGGCACAGAGACATTCCAGGGAATTGCAAAGCCGATGAGCTTGCAAGGCTAGGAACTACCTTACAGGTTCCAACAGAATTGGAATGTGTTGGTATGCCTCTAGAAACTTGCAAGCAAAACCTACGGCTTTGTTCTGCTACGGAGACTAATCAAAGATGGGCAAATGGATGGACGTGTGAGACAACACGACTGATTTGGCCTTCTCTTAATCAGGGGCGCACAAGTGAGCTGATATCGCTTCCAAGAGGAGAGATTTCGACGGTGGTTTCTATAATTTCCGGACACTGTCTTATAGGGAAGCACGCAGAGCGGTTAAATGTGCCGTCGAATGACTTTTGCCGAAGTTGCATGGATGAAGAGGAGTTGAAAACTATCGAACACTTTATTTGCCATTGCCCGGCACTTTCTGGTCAGCGACTTGCTTCACTGGGATCTAGGGAGCTGTACGATCTTTCTGATTTGTCGGATGTCAAAATTCAACATCTAAGGAGTTTCATAAGAAGCTCAAACTGGTTTAACGACAGGGACTAGTAGGGAAACCTATTACGATCCCGTGGTATCACAATGGACCTCAGAGTCTACGTGTGTTGACGTAAAACGTCAGCAGCCACTTACAACCTAACCTATCGATAACAAACTTTTCTGCAGAAAATTTGTTTAAGACAACAAAATTTTCTATAGAAAATTTGTTATCGATAACAAACTTTTCTATAGAAATTTTTTTTCGATAACAAACTTTTTGTAGATAATTTTCTATAGAAAAGTTTGTTTTCAATAAAAAACTTTCTATAGAAAAGTGTGTTTGTTATCAATAACACGTTTTTTATTGAAAAGTGTGTTATCGATAACAAATTTTCTATAGCATAGTGTGTTTGCTATCGATAAACAATTTTCTATGGCAAAGTGTGTTTGTTATCGATAACTAATGTTCTAAATAAAAGTGTGTTTGCTATCGATATCAGATTTTCTATAGAAAAGTGTGTTCCCGAGTAAAAATTTTGATATGATGCAATATATAATGATATATGACACAATATATATTAATACGCAATTTGATCCGAATAATGGTGGATCTTTTTGCATTAAAAAAGATCAACTTGTATAAAATATGATTTGATTTCATCCGAGTTTTGACCAGACATTGTCATATATTGGTGGATCTAATTAGATCTAATTGCATAAAAACATATAAAATCCTGGTGTTTTTGGTTTGGTTTGAGATACACCACAGGTCAACGATACATTCACCAAACATATAATTTTCTAAACCAAAAAAAAATGTTTGGGTACGCTTCGAACCAGATAGGTGATATACATAACCCTGACAAGGAAATGTTTAGGAACATTTTAAAAAGTTTCTTATACTTTGCCTAAAGAACTTAGAAATTTTTTGGTTAATTTGAAACATATATATAGTTTTGTATGGAACAGAATAAGCTATATATAATTTTATGTTAAATTATACAGAAAAACAAATTTTGTATTGACCCTCATATAAGTTTATATAATTTTATCAACCTTTTAATCCGAATCATGATTAAATTATATATAACTGCATATGATTGCATTTAAAAATTTTGAAAATATGCAACGAGATATATATTCATATATGATATATTATGTTTGTATCAAATTATATACTGTTATATATGTTTATTTTTACTCGGGTTTGATATCGATAAAAAATGTTCTATAGCAAATTTTGTAAGTTATCTATAACAAGTTTTCTATAGAAATGTGAGTTTGTTATCGATAACAAATTTTCTATAATAATTTTTTTTTTATCGATAAAATTTTTTTTAAAGAAATGTGTGTTTGTTATCGACAAAAATGTTTTTTAGAAAAGTTGTTTGTAACCGATAACAAAATTTCTTTAGACAAGTTTATTTGTTATCGATAACAAATTTTCTATAGAAAAGTGTGTTTGTTATCGACAACAAATTTTTTACAGAAAATTGTGTTTGTTATCGATGAAAAATTTGCTATAGAAAAGTGAGTTTGTTATCTTTGACAAATTTTCTATAGAAATATTTGATATCGATAACAAATTTTCTACAGAAAAGTTTGTTATCGATAACAAATTTTCTATAGCAAAGTTTGTTATCTATAACAAATTTTCTATAGAATTGTCTATATAAAAGTTTGGAAAATTTTGTTATCTATAGAAAATTTTCTATAGAAAAGTTTGTTATCGATAACAAAATTTTCTGTAGCAAATTTATTATCGATAACAAAGATTTTATATAGAAAATTTGTTATCGATACCAAAGATTTTCTTTAGAAAATTTGTTATCGATAACAAAGATTTTCTATAGAAAATTTGTTATCGATAACAAAGATTTTCTATAGAAATTTTGTTGTCGATAACAAAGATTTTCTATAGAAAATTTGTTATCGATAACAAAACTTTTCTATAGAAAATTTGTTATCCACAACAAAATTTTCTATGGAAAATTTGTTATCGATAACAAAATTTTTCTGTAGAAAATTTGTTATTGACAACAATATTTTTCTTGAGAAAATGTTTTCTATAGAAAATTTGTAATCGATAACAATATTTTTCTATGGAAAATTTGTTTTCGACAGAAATATTTTTCTTGGAAAAAAATGTTATCGACAACAATATTTGTTTTTTTTTAAATTGTTATCGACGACAACATTTTTCTATGGATAATTTGTTATCGATAACAGTATTTTTCTATGGAAAATTTGTTATCGATAACAATATTTTTCTACGGAAAATTTGTTGTCGACAAAAATATTTTTTTGGAAAAAATGTTATCGACAACAATATTTTTTTGTAATTGTTATCGATAATAAAATTTTTCTATAGAAAATTTGTCATCGATAGCAAATTTTTTTATAAAAATATATAAAATATGTTTCTAATCGATAATTTTCTATTGAAAATTAGTTATCGATAACAAAATTTTTCTATGGAAAATTTGTTATCAATAACAAACCTTTTATATAGAAAATTTGTTATCGGTAATAAAATGTCAAAAAAATTTTAATTTTTTTTAATTTGTTATCGATAACACCCCTTTTATATAGAAAATTTGTTATCGAAGATAAAATTTCAACAAAATTTTTCGACAACATTTTTTAATAGAAAAATTTTTATCGATAACAAAATTTTTCTTTCGAAAATTTGTTATCAAAAACAAACCTATTCTATAGAAAAATTGTTATCGATAATAAAATTTCAACAAAATTTTGATTTTTTTTAAAATGTGTTATCAATAGCAAAATTTTTCTATAGAAAATTAGTTATCGATAGCAAAATTTTAATATAGAAAATTTGTTATGGATAACAAAATTGTTGTATAAAAAATTTGTTATGAATAACAAAATTTTTGTTCAGAAAATTTGTTATCCATAACAACTTTTTTTTGTAGAAAATTTGTTATCGATACAAAAATTGTTCTACAGAAAATTTTAGCCATAGAAATTTTTTTATCAAAATCTTTTTTACAGAAAATTTTGGCAATAAAATTTTTATCGATAACAAACTTTTTTCTAAAAATTTTGTTATCGATAATAATAAAATTTTTTTATTAAATTTTTTTTATCGATAACAAACAAATTTTGCTATAGAAAATTTGTTATCAATATCTGACAAACTTTTGTTATCGATAGCAAACAAATTTGTTATCGATAACAAACTTTTTCAAAGAAATTTTTTTTGATAACACCAACTTTCTATAGGAAAATTTGTTATTGATAACAACCCGACTTTTCTATAGAAAATTTGTTGTGAATAAAAAATTTTTCTTTTTGTATCGATTACAAATGCTATTTTCTTTGACCACTAAAATTATTTAAATTACACAAGCAGTCTAAACGCGTTATCAAAAATAAAGTGGGTCTCAGTTTTTTTTTTAAATTTCAACAATATTTAACTGCCCGGTTTTTTGGTTTATTGTTAAACTTTGCTGCTGTGTTCGTATCAATATTTATTTAACAAAAAAAAAAAAAATATTTATATCCTCCTGTTATGTGGTCTTTTTAAAGGCGATAAACCACTTAAATTTGTATGCGTATTTTGGATCGGTTTTTTATTATAAGAATTTTTTTTGGGTGTTTCTTTTTTTATTAACCAAAATTACCAGTGTTTGCAGTATCTTTGTAATTTGGTGCAGTTTTTTTAATTTTATTTACCCTTTTCATAATTATTGCTGTAATGAATTATGTAAAGAAAAGGAAACAAAAAAAAAAAACTGTACAATAATTAATAAATTTACAACAAAGGAATAAGACAAAATGGAGACGAAATTTTTGGTTGTAATTCAAAGTAGAAATTAAAAAATAAAAACGGAGAGTTGAGTTAAAAAAGAAAATCAATTTACATAAAATGATAATTAAAATTATAATCAGTGTGATAACACCGTCCGTCAACAATAAAAAAAATTGTAATGAACACGAACTGTATAACTTACGTTTGAAACTAGAGGCTAAATGCAGTAAAACTGCATTCACAGTTTTTCATTTCGTGATCCTGTTTTCTTTTAAAGGGTCTTTAAAGTTTTAGAGGATTAAATTTTATAAAATATTTTTTTAATATTTGTACTTGTCCTAGGATGCCACTAGTGATATGAAAATGATAAATGAAAGTGAAGGATCTCCCCTAATTTTCCTATTTTATTATTTTAACATATTAGGAAAAAGGAGGTTAGTTACGTCCTTTCAAAAATGTATCCTTCAATATCATTAAAAATTTTCATCAAAATATTTTGATAAAGTTTTCAAATGACTTTATTTACATCCTTTTATCTTAATATGGCAAAGTGAAGTAATGAAAAAATTAGGGGAGATCCTTCCCTTTCATTTGCCATATCATATTTTACAAAATGTATCCCTAAATGATTTGAAGTCCTTTTAAAAGAAAACAGGATCACGAACCGAAAAACTGCAAATGCAGTTTTACTTCATTTGAGCTCTACTTTCAGACGTATATTATCCGGTTCATGTTTAATATTTGCTGTCGGACGGTGTAATCGAAAAGCACTGTTGGCGAAAGTGTGACATCTTCTGAAAGCTGTATGCAACTCAGCTTTGCCAGCATTGCGGGGGCGATAAAACATAATTTTTGTGCATATTTATAATCTTTACACTGAAAAAAATAACCTTCCTGATATTAATGAAACGGATTCATTATTTTGTTTTCATTACTTAAATGAAGGAATTCATAAGCTGATTGAAATTTCATGCATGTTATGAGCAAATTTTATGAAACTTGTTTCATTAGATTTCATAATTTCATTAAAAAATATCATAAGATTTTTTTGAACTAAATACAACTCTGCGTTGCGAATAAGAGAAAGAAAACAGAACAAAAACATACGACGTTTTATTACACCACGCGTGTTTAGTCTAATTGTAATTTTTACATGTGTGTTAACTTTTTTCTAATAAAATTAAATAATTTTTTGTTTTTTTGCTTTGTTATTGAAACTTGTGTGTGTGTTATGCTTATATCTAATTGAAATTACAAGTGAAAAGTTCCGTATAAGTGTTTCTTTTGACTGTTTCTTATAAAATATAATATAATTTGCAACAGAAAAATAGTTTTTTAAGTCATTAAAATTTTGTGATGAAATGTATGGTAATTTGTGTTGTTCCATTGCTACGTTGTTGCTACGTTTTGGCAGCACGTGTTTTTAAAGTCATCGCGTTTTTGTCTTTTATAGTTTACCTTATATGGCAATTCAGACCAATTTAAGTTTGGAGTAAAATTTTGTTGTGTGTAAAAACTAGGTGAAATCCATAAAAAGTGTGCAATTAAGGGTCATGTCACAGACTCAATTCCGTTCGGAAGTGGAATAAGTGGTTCACTCGTAAAACGCAAAGCAAATACTTTTTTTTCGGAATGAAACCACTTTTAGCAATTCAATTCCACTTTGATTTTTGAAAGTGATTTCATTCCGAAAAAAAAAAATTGTTTTGCGTTTTACGAGTAACAACGTTTTTTCAAATCCGTTCGGAATTGAGTCTGTGACATGCACCTAAATAAAATTTCAGTGACGGTTACAGTGATGGTTACATGTGACTCACCAAAATTGTTATTAATGCAAATTTTCAGTTATGGGTGTATGATACGTGCTGTTTTTAGGTAACTTGTTCCTAACTTTATTAGGGGCTTTCTATGGAAATTTTGATAACTATAACTAACATGAATTTATCGTAATTCCCATATCAAAACCTTAATAAAGTTAGCAACTAGTTACTTGTAAAAAGCAATTATCATACGCTCATTACCAACTACTATTCCACATTTAATCAATGGATATTTTCATACATTTTATGAAAAACTTCATAAAACGTTTCAAACAAGTTCTACGAATATTTTCATTATTTATATGCAAGTTTTCATTGAAAGGAACTTTAATGACACCAGTTTCATTAATCAAATTAAACCTGTCTTCGGTTGAAAACGTGAGTCATTTTTCATTAAGGTTAAGTCAATTTTCATTAATTTCACGAAGCTATTTTTTCAGTGTATGGGTGTTCGCCATAGTTCATATTTAATCTATATACTAATCAACAGTTATTTTTTTAATATTTTTTTTTTTAATTAATACTGAGTATATTTTTTTTCTGAAATTATAGTTGTTTGACAAATTTATTATAAAGTACTGTTATTTTTATGCAATTTGTTAATATAAAAAAAAAACTTAAAATGTTAAAAAAAATGTACTCAATTGTTTTTATTTTATTGTAAAAATTGGATATCACAGATGTAATTTTTTGTGGATCATAAATTTAAATTAGCGTATGTAATTGTATAAAAATTGTTATTGTTGAATGAACAGTGTTCATTGAACACCTCATATATTATGTTAAAAAATTGAAACAGTGGATACTCGCAGGTAAACTTTTAATATTTTTGAATTAAATGCAGGTACATTTTTTAAAGAAACTACTCAGATTCTGAGCTATTTTTCCATTCTTTGAAAATAAAAATGTCTGCGAAGTTTAAACTTTTGCCTAAACCATTGAATCATTTTAATGTTTTGCTGTATAAATAAGTGTTCTTTCCAAATTTTTCTAGAAAAAATAACGTATTAATTTGTCATATTATGAAAAAAGCATTGAAATATCGGTCGAGGACCCCATTATGTTTATGAGGCATTCCACACCAAATGTTCATCAAAAAAAAAGTTGTGTCGTGTCAATATGAAATCATTTGCAAAGTATTCGCACTTAGGGTACTATTAAATAACAAAAATAAAATTTAAGTTTTTTCAAAAAGTGGGCCTTGTAGGCGTGGTCAAAAATTGAAAATATCTAACTTTTTTACCTGAGCATCTTTACTTCAATATTTATGCAAATTAAATGAAACTCAGTAAAGTCTTAAAGACAAAATTTTTTTATAGATTTTTGCTATCGATTAAAAAAATAAAAATTGGAATTTTCAGAAGAAGTTCTGAATTTTTTAAATTTAAACTTAAACTTTATTTATCAAAAAACACGCCGCAATTTTATTTTTTTTTTTTTCTAATTTTTTTAAAAAAAGTTAAAGAACTTTTCTATCTGATCTAAAATTTTCAGAGATGTGTTTTGCCATGTTTTTGAGAAATCAAATGTCAAAGATTGCAACACGCTAATTTTATACAAAAATGGTATATAAAACGTGTGCGAATGAGTAATATCAATACTTAAAAAATATTTTAAGAGGCTATGGTAGAGCTATGTGGAGTGAGTTTTAATAACGATTACGCACGCTCATGAAAGAAAAAATTTAGTCACGCACGATATTTTATTTTGCTCACGCTTATTCACGCACACGTGAGTAGAAAAAAATAAGTCACGGTTACGATGTTCACGTGAGCGTGAGTAAAATAAAATATCGTGCTTGAATATTTTTTTCTTTGATTAGCGTGCGTGATCGTAAATAAAAACACTCTCACGCTCCCATCGCCTCTTAAAGTATTTTTTAAGTATTGATATTACTCATACGCACACGTTTTATACACCATTATTGTATTAAATTAGCGTATTGCAATCTATGACATTTGATTTCTCGAAAACAAGGCAAAACACATCTCTGAAAATTTCAGAACAGATAGAAAAGCACTTTAACTTTTTTTTTAAAAATTAAAAAAAAAAAAAATAAAATTGCGGCGTGTTTTTTGATAAATAAAGTTTAAATTTGAAAAATTCAGAACTTCTTCTGAAATTTTTCCAATTTTTATTTTTTTAATCGATAGCCCATACAAAAATTTATAAAAAACTTTTGTATTAAAGACTTTACTGTGTTTCATTTAATTTGCATAAATATTGAAGTAAAGATACTCAGGCAAAAAAGTTTGATATTTTCAATATTTGACCACGCCTACAAGGCCCACTTTTTGAAAAAACTTAAATTTTATTTTTGTTATTTAATAGTACCCTAAGAGCGAATACTTTGCAAATGATATCCCATTGAAACCGCTATGGTTTTTCTGTAGTGGAACAGTTGGTGTGGAATGCCTCTTATATATTATTGATCCGAAAAGGTTTCTAAGACATTCTAGTAATATCTATCTATCTTTTTGTCATTGTTTGCCGCTAAAAAAGGTTTTTAATGAAAAAAATTTTCAATGAAAAAAAAAAATTATTGATAAAATAAAAAATATTTGATGAAAAAAATTTTTTTGATAAAAAAATTTTGAATGAAAACAACAAAAAAAATTATTGAACAAAATAGGTAATTATGAAAAAAAATATAACAAAAATATTGATAAAAAAAAAACAAATATGGATAAAAAAAAAATATTGATGAAAAAAATATTGGTGCAAAAAAATATTGGTGCAAAAAAATATTGATGAAAAATAAATATTGATGAAAAAAAATATTGATGAAAGAAATATTGATGAAAAAAAAAAAGTATTGATGAAAATAAAACATTGATGAAAAACATTTTTGAAAAAATATATTGATGAGAAAAAAATATTGATGAAAAAAAAATTGATTAAAAATATTGATGAAAAAAATATTGATGGAAAAAATTATTGAAAAAGATTTAAGAAAATGAAAACAGTAATTCTTATTTTATTTTTTTGTTTATCGTTAGCTTATGTAGGCAAAGGTAGCGTGAGGTGACCTCCTGCACTCATTTTAAATTAGACACCAGCCTAAAAACATTATAATGTTAAAATAAATCTGTAGAAACATTCTTATGTTTTGAAAATATCTAGAAAACTAAAAACGATAGTCAAGTTTCAAGGTCATATTTGAAGTTAGAAAACCAATGATATTAAGGCAAGTGTACTTTGGTACCAGGGTATTGAAGAAAAATAATATAATATTTTTTTTTTTTTATTTTGAGTAGGTTTATTCTAGCTCGAGGTCATTATTTCCTTTACTAATCAAAACTATGGTATTCCCATAGAATAATTTTCAAAAAAACTATTTTTCTGTTTTAAATTTATTTATGCTGGTCATTTTTTGCAAGACTTAATCGACACGTGTTTCGGGATTTTATTTTTGCTAAACAATCTTGACAATGGGATCTGACAAATACCGAAACACTTGTCGATTAAGTATTGCAAAAAAAATGACCAGCATAAATAAATTTAAAACAGAAAAATAATTTTCTTGAAAATTATTCTATGAGAATATCATAGTTTTAATTAGTAAAGGAAATAATGACCTCGAGCTAGAATAAACATACTCAAATTATAATATTTAAAATGTCGAATAAAACAATTTTTATTTTTTTAATAAAAATTGATCAGAAATATTTTTTTGTTATGGAAAATATACATTTTTTTACTAAACGTGGGTAAGTTGCTCGGTTTTCACGTGAAAATCTGTCAAACTCCATATAAAAAAAACATAAATTTCACACTGGCTTTACAAAAGCGTAAAAATTTCGCAGAAGAGGTATTCTGTTCACTGGTGAAAAACCGGCAAAATAACCCGGTATATATTGCATCAATACGCATCAACACTATAAGCAACATTTTTTTAAATTGTACAGACCATTTAAAAAGCGGTGAAATTTAACATTCAGATGTAAAATGAAGTAATTATTAGTGTTTGGGACTGTAAACATTAATTATATCACATAAATTACCAAAAAAATATTATTTAAAGTTATTTTATGTATTCTGACGCGCAAAATATAACTAAACATATGACTGTCAAATTTTCGCTACAAATTAATTGATGTTTCGAAACATTTTTTTCACCGGTGAACAACTTACTTAGCTTAACAAACAACTAACGTTTGCTACTGAATCCAAAGTCATGCACTTGAACTAATTCTCACAAAGTAATATTTTTTTTTACAAAAAAACCTGCAAAAAAAATAAAATTTTTCAGAAGTAAGTTCTTTAAGGGGGAAGACAAACATCTAAACTTAAAAAAAATAATTTTAAAAAAATGACCGGATTTTTAATAAATTGACTTTTTTAAAAAATGAAAAATTTCAGAACAGGTTCTGAAAATAAAATTTTATTCGATAGCTCATATAAATCTATGCAAGAATGTAAATTTTTGAGATTGTGCTGCATTCCGTTTTAATTTGATAAATATTTAAACAAGGCAACTTGACACAAATTTGACCATTTTTCCAATATTTGACCACGCCTTCTAAGCCCAGTTTTTGAAAAATTGAAAAACCGAAAACGCAATTTTCTTAGTCCCATATAGAGCTATTCATACAACCTATTTAGAAATTCACGGGACACATGTTTTTCTGTAGAGGGACATTTGGTGTGGAATGCCTCATATACCAAATCAATTATATTTATCAATGCAAAAACGTCCAAAATCACTTGACTTTGACGGTCTCTAGTAGCTACAAAAAAATCCAAAAATTGATTTTGTTAGTGATTCGTTTTTGGTACCTAATGAGCTACTAATTAATTTTATCAATTTCTAATACCTGGCCCTTATTTTTGACTTTTGTCTATTGGACACCGAATTGTGGCCCTGGTCTGATTTTGTCCATTTACGTTTTTTTAAAAATCTCTCAAACAAAAAATTCTAAAACCAATTTTGCCAGATTCTGAGACATTTTTGTAAAAAAAAAAATGATTCTGAAAATTTTGTCTTAAGGAGAAGTTTTTATAAATATTTTGAAATATTTTTACTTTTAAAATCTTATTGTTCAGATTCAGAAACATTTTTAATATGGGAATTTTCTCAAATTTTTAATTCAATTCTTTTTTTAAACTTCTGCACCAAATTTGCTTTTATGCAATTCTGTAGTTTTTTTTTTAAATCAAATACCCTCCATACTTTTTCAGAAAAGTTCTATTTTTTCAAAAAATTTTGTAGGCAAAAACAAAAGAAAACCACATTTAAAACTAGCGAATAAACAATTGAAAACCATCCCAGTAATTATTCATTTATTTTAACAAACATCAAAATTTATTTTTTACTGTTGACAAAATTTTCTAAAATGAATAACATTAAACATTTAAAAATTACGCTTTTCATTCTTTTTTACCAACAAATTCGAAAAAAATAACCTAAGAAAACATTAAAAATTAATGACAGTTATGTTGTTTTTACTAACAATTTTTAAAAAAATAACCTACGAAAACATTTAAAATTAATAATATCGTAGGTTATTTTTTACAATTTTCTATTCAAATATTTTTTTAAAAATTTTTAATAAAATTTTGGGGAATCGATCCCGCAATCAACTACATTCTGGCCAGACACTCTACCCATCGTGTCAAAGTCACTTGATACAAACATGTTTTTATATTTCTATAAATAATTTTTTGAATTTTTTTTCTACAAAAAAATAACCTACTTGTGTAGGTAAAAACTAATGATATCTCATTAAAAAATACCAACAATTTAAAAAAAAATTACTTACATAAATCATTAAAAATTTAAAGAATAATCAGTAGTTTTTACTTACAGAACAAAAATAAATGACTTTAAAAATTAAACGTTAATGAAAGTCTTTATTTTTTAGTGTGTTATTTTTGAAACAAAGGACAGAGGTAATCATTAATAAAAACTGAACATCAAACAAATGTTTTTTCATTTAAAAACGACTAAACGTAAAATTTTTAAAATAAACTACAAACAGTTAATGACATAATTTTTTAAGTGAAATGTTTCGGTCATTGTGTAGGGTATTCATGAATTCGATAGAGTCGAATTTAACATTTTTTCCTTGTTTTAAATTGTGGTAGATTGCCCTATTTTTGTGTATTTTTTTTGTTTTTAACATTTTTAAAATTAACTGTGAATAGTAAACAACAATTACAACACCATATTGTTTATTGTTTATTATTTTTATTTTATTTAATTATTTTTTCTACAATAATAAATGAACGTGTTCAATTATATATGTAATACATAGTACACAAGTGTAAATAAAATATCAATGCTTATTTATTGGGTTGTTTGTTGTGTGTAAAAAGAATTGAATTTATTAAAAATATCAGAAAATAAAAAATTTTAACATAAAAAAAATTGTTAACATGTCGAAGAATTTTTTTACAAAAAATTGATTTTATAATGGTAAAATACATTGTAACATATGAGTATAAATACGGTAGCAATGTAATATAAAAATATGTACAAAGGGGTGTACCTTATTTGTTTTAAACGAAATCGAATATAATAAATAAAAAATAGAACATAAGTGCTAATCAAAAAAATTTAATAAAATGTACCAAAATGTTACATTTTATAAAATTACCACAATAGAATTTTTTTTAAAGAAATTACCAAAATTGTAAAGAAATTAAGAAATTACCAAAAAAAAAAAAAAGAAATTACCAAATTGTTGAAAAGTACCATATTAGTATTTATTTGTTTTTTTTTAACTTTTTTATAAAAAGTACCAAAAAAATTATTTTTTTTTTTTATAAAAAGTACCAAGAAACTACTTTTTTATAAAAAGTACCAAGAAACTACTTTTTTATAAAAAGTACCAAAAAAGTACTTTTTATAAAAAGTACCAAAAAGTACTTTTTATATATCAAAATATCACATTTTATATAAAAGTACCAATACATAACTTTTTTATAAAAAGTATCAAAAAGTACTTTTTTATAAGAAGTACCAAAACAGTACTTTTTTTATAAAAAGTACCAAAAAACTATTTTTTTTTTATAAAAACTACTAAAAAGCTACTAAAAAGTACCAAAATTTTTTTTTTTTATAAAAACTACTAAAAAGCTACTTTTTTTTAAAGTACCAAAAAAGTTCTTTTGTACAAAAAGTACCAACACTCAAAAAATTATGTCATTAACTGTTTGTAGTTTATTTAACAAGTTTTACGTTTTGTCGTTTTTAAAAGAATGTTCAATATTCAGTTTTTTTATACCCTCCAACAACAGTATGGGGGTATACTCACTTTGTCATTCCGTGTGTAACGCAGCGAAATATCGGTCGGAGACTCCATAAAGTATATATATTATTAATCAGTGATCGATTCTAAGACATTCTAGCGATGCCCGTCCGTCTGTCCGTCCGTCTGTCTGTCCGTTTGTCTGTAGTTAACACGATACAGTCCAAAATAAAAGAGCTAGACTCCTCAAGTTTGGCACGAATATGTCTTATGGTCCTAGGCAGGTTAAGTTCGGAAATGGACAAAATCGGACCAGGGGAAAAAAAGTTCCCCCATGAAGAACTAAACCAACCACTGAAAAATATCAGTTTTTAACATGATTTTTTGTTTTTATACCCTCCAACTACAGTATGGGGGTATACTCACTTTGTCATTCCGTGTGTAACGCATCGAATATCGGTCGGGGACCCCATAAAGTATATATATTATTGATCAGTGATCGATTCTAAGACATTCTAGCGATGTCCGTCCGTCCGTCCGTCTGTCTGTCTGTCTGTCCGTCCGTCCGCCTGTAGTTAACACGCTGCAGTCCAAAATAAAAGAGCTAGATCCCTCAAGTTTGGCACAAATATGTCTTGTGTTCCTAGGCAGGTTAAGTTCGGAAATTGGCCAAATCGGACCAGGGGGAAAAAAGTTCCCCCTTGAAGAACTAAACCAACCTCTAAAAAAATAAACTTTTTTACATGTTTTTTTGTATTTTTGTTAAGTAAATGACACATTTGGTATATTTATCGCGATGGGAAGGTGCTCTCAACGTCCCCCACTGACCTTATCAACCCCCCCCCCAAAAAAAAGATACGCCCCTGACAAATTTTTGTTTTAATTTTTTTTACATTTTGGAGGGTATAAAAGATTCGGCACAGCCGAATTTAACACTCTCACTTGTTTTGTTTAACAAATGCAACATTTTTATGCTACAAGAAGTTCAAAGTCCTGCATTTGGACCATAAAAAATTACGTTTTTTCGGTCCGCCCCCTTTTATGGGCGTAGAATAAAAATAATTTAAATTATGATAAACTTGCATTTCTTTAGTGTAAAAAGCATAAGACTGAATTTTTAAACACATATTCTAAAGGAAATTTGCCGCCCCCAATCACACGACATGCATTTTTTTTATTTTTTTGCATGTTGGAGGGTATAAAATATTCGGCACAGCCGAATTTAACACTCTTACTTGTTTTTTTAACTTTTTTATAAAAAGACCAAAAAAAATATTTTTTTTTTATAAAAAGTACCAACAAAATACTTTTTTTATAAAAGGTACCAAGAAACTACTTTTTTATAAAAAGTTCCAAAAAGTTCTTTTTATAAAAAGTACCAAAAAGTTCTTTTTATGTATCAAAATATCACATTTTATATAAAAGTACCAATACATAACTTTTTTATAAAAAGTATCAAAAAGTACTTTTTTATAAGAAGTTCCAAAAAAGAACTTTTTTATAAAAAGTACCAAAAAAGTATTTTTTTTTATAAAAACTATCAAAAAGCTACTTTTTTTTAAAGAAAAAAAAAATAATTTTGTATAAAAAGTACCAACATTCAAAAAATTATGTCATTAACAGTTTGTAATTTATTAAAAAAGTTTTACGTTTTATCGTTTTTAAAAGAAAAATGCCTGCAAATTTTGTACTCTTGCCCAAAACTTTAAATTATGATAATGTTTTGCGGAAGATTTGGATAGATAAAATAATGTTCCATGCAAAACGAATTGAAATATCAGTCGAGGACCCCATAAAAAACCAAAAGAGCTGTACATTCCGTAAGTGAGTGCAAAAATAAGTGCAAAAAGTGTTTTTACATTTTGGAGAGTATAAAAGATTCGGCACCAAAGAATATAACACTCTCACTTGTTTTATGTACATTTGGTAAACAAATGCAAAATTTTTATGCGAAAAGCTTAGACTTGGTGGAAAAGTAGTGTTGGTAAAAAAAAAATAATATTTTTCACGAAAAACAAAATTATGTTAAAAAGAAAATTAATGAACCAAAAATTTCTGGTAAAAAAAAAAAAATGATGAAAAAAAGTTTTTGATGAATTTTTTTGACGAAAAAAAAATTTTTTTGATTTAAAAAAAATTGATGAAAAAAATTGATGAAAAAAATATAATTAACAAAAAAATTATGAAAAACAAAATTTGATAAAAAAAATTTATAAAAAAAAAATTAATAAAAAAAATTGATGAAAAAACAAAAAAAAACTATGAAAAAAAAATTTGATGAAAAAAAAAATTTGATGAAAAAAAAATTAATGAAAAATAAAATTTGATGACAAAAAAAAATTTGATGAAAAAAAAAATTGATGAAAAAAAAAAATATTTGATAAAAAAATGATGAAAAAAAAGAAAAGTTTGATAAAAAAAAAATTTGATGAAAATTTTTTTTTTTTTGTTGAAAAATAATTTTGTTACTTTATATTCACCAGCAGGTGAAAAACAGTTTTTTTCACCACGAGGTGAATTATTACCAAACCCAAGTTATTAAAATTTTTGGTTTTAAGAAAATTAAAATAGTAATTCTTGTTTTCTTTTTCGTTAATTGTTAGCTTATATAGTCAAACTGAGGTGGCGTCCTGCAAGTTTTTTAAAATTAGACACCAGCCTAAAAACATTTGCTCAGTATTAAGTTTTTTAAATGACTATTTCTGCTCTTTGTTTCAAAAATAACAACATAAAAAATAAAGAGTTTCATTAGCATTCAATTTTAAAAGTCGTTTCGTTTCGTTTTGTTCTGTAATTAAAAATAAGTGATTCTTCTTTAATTTTTAATGATTTGTGTACGTTATTTTTTTTTTTAATTGTTGTCATTTTTTAAAGTCATTGTTTTTACCTACTTGTGTTGGTTATTTTTTTGTAGACAAAACATTCAAAACATTATTTATAGAAATAAAAAAACACGTTTGTATCAAGTGACTTTGGCACGATGGGTAGAGTGTCTGGCCATTGGATTCCTTAAAAATTTTATTAAAAATTTTTTAAAATAAAATTCAATAGAAAAATTGTAAAAATAACCTACGAAATCATTAATTTTTAATGTTTTCGTAGGTAATTTTTTATTGAATTTGTTGGTAAAAATAACACAACAATCATTAATATTTAATGTTTTCGTAGGTTATTTTTTTTTTAATTTGTTGGTAAAAGAAAATGAAAGTGGCATTATTTTTCTTAGATATTAAAAGTTATTGACAATTGTCCATATATTATTGTTAATTATTTTTTGTTTGTAATAAAGTCGATTATAATAAATGAAAAATAGAATTAAAAAGTACTAAAACATTAATTTTTTGTAAAAGTACTAAAATGTTACTTTTTAACTAAAAGTACTGAAAATAACTTTTTAATTAATAAGTTAATTTTGAAAAAAATGTACTTTATATCGTACTTTTTAATAAAAAAAAACTATTTTAGTACTTTTCAATTAAAAATACTATTTTGGTATTTTTTTTTAACAAAAAGTACTGAAATGGTCCTTTTTATTGAAAAGTACCATCATAGTACTTATTAATATAAAATCGATATTAGTACAATTTTTATAAAATGTACCAATAATAGTGCTCTGAAATAGATTCATATACCGATGCAGCTATTCACAATTCTAATATTAGCATACATTCCCCATTAAAACCCAAATTGGGAAATATTAATTTTCTTCTTCAAACTTTGTAAAAAATTGGGTCAGTCTAATGTATATATTTCAAATATATTAAATTATAAGCCTAGGTTACCAACTTTTTTTATTCCCCCCTCTGAAGTTCACTACCCCTTAAAAAAAATAATTTTTTTTATCATAATACACACACAGGATATTAATATTTGTCCTCAAACGTTATTTATTTGGCATAGTTTTAATATTTATTTTGTTAAAAAGTACAACAAGAGTTTTTTTTTTTTGATATTTCATTATTTTTATATACAATATTGTAATGCATTGTTTTTATTATTATTTTTATAATTCAATATTTTTTTTTTTGCGTCGTTTTCAATATGTTGAAGTTATTTATATATTCATCATATTGATGATATACACTCAAATAAATAACACTGTTAGAAAATTTATGTTAGACTTTTAAATTTAATCAACAGGTTTTTGACACTTAAACGACCAAATGCAAGTATTCTTGCTTAAAAGTTTTTGGCAATTATTTTTGTCCTGATAACAGATTGGGTAATTTAGCTTGAAGTTAAATTGTAGAGGTGTGTAAGGGCAACAAAATCATAATTTTTCAGTTAGTTTCTATTTGGATACTCTTACCTGAAACTCCTTAAAGTTGGTGAACTCATAGCTATCTTTACGACTGGTGTGTTCGGAAAACCAAATTTTCAAACCGCTGGGTCCTACACGCAATATTTGTTGGTAAAATCTAAATTTTCCAGATAACGCAAGAAAATTTCAGAAATAAACTTTAAAAAATTCTCAAAAATCGAAAAAGAATCGTACACTCAAAAAATATGTCATTAACTGTTTGTAGTTTATTTAAAAAGTTTTACGTTTTGTCGTTTTTAAAAGAAAAAACATTTGTTCAATGTTCAGTTTTTTTAAATGACTATTTTTATGATTTGTTTCAAAAATAACAACATAAAAAATAAAGACTTTCATTTGCATACAATTTTTAAAGTCATTTATTTTTGTTTTGTAAGCAAAAATAAGTGATTATTCTTTAATTTTTAATGATTTGTGTACGTTATTTTTCGTAGGTAATTTTTTTTTTAATTTGTTGGTAAAAATAACACAACAATCATTAATTTTTAATGTTATTTTTTCGAATTAGTTGGGAAAAAAATTAAAATGACGTTATTTTTTAATGTTTAAAATTTTTTAACAGTAAAAAATAAATCTTGACGTTTGATAAAACAAATGAATAATTACTGGGATCCCAGCAAAACTTACCTTACCATATAAGGTATAAAATAAGGTATAAGATCTCTTATTTTATACATTGCAGCATTGATGATTTTAACAGGCGATGAGACTAAAAGTAATGCATGAAAAGTAGTGGGGATAGACGTATTATAGATGAGAACTGGAAACTTTTAGAAAGCAGACTGATTTTTCTGGTTTCAGAACTTGTTCGGGAGGGGACGGATTCGATGCCATATTTTGGCAATATTCAGACACGGAATGGTCATAAAATATTGTACTGCAAGACGGGTGATACTTTGACGTGGCTTAAAGAAACTGTGGGCAAATTAGACGGACTTTGGGACGGTGCTAAGCTTAAAGTTATTCCAGAAGAGGAACTACCTAGGCAACCCAGAATTAGGGTTTTCGTGACGGGTCCTATTTTACCTAAAGACAGATTACTTGACATTCTAATCGCACAAAATAGGCAGGTGTATCCATCATCTGATTGGAAGATTTTAAGAATGGATCAACCGACAGCTTCTGGCAGAAGCATAATTCTGGCAGTAAATTCGGATACCCTTAAGCGGCTGGAAATGAATGGTTTTCGAATAAGTGTGGGCCTCAGTAGTGCCATTGCAAGACCGGTTGTGGAAGCGGAGGAACGAACTAGAGGAGTTACAGTAAGTAATAATGATTAAGTTTGTACAAATAAATCTTCATCATTGTATCGTGGCAACGACTAATTTAATCCTCCACTTAAATAGGTACGACATGGACGTGGCTCTGATCCAAGAGCCGTGGGTCAACGGAAACCGTATTATGGGCCTAGAAAACAATGATTTTGAGATAATATATGTAGAGGATGTTAATAAACCAAGGGCCTGTATTTTGGCAAAAAGAAAATTAAAGTGTTTCATTCTTAGACAATTTTGTAATAGTGATGTAGTAACGGTCAAAATAGACAAGCGCAGGAGAAGTTTTTTTATTTCATCAGCTTACTTTGCCAACGGAGAGAACGAGGTGGGGTCACCACCGCCGTTAGTAAAGGAACTGGTGGAACATTGTAAGACCGCAGGAAATGGGCTTTTAATTGGTTGTGATGCTAACTCACACCACACTCTGTGGGGTAGTTCTGATACTAATGAAAGAGGAGAAAACTTATTAGACTTCATTTTGGAAAACAATTTGACAATATATAACGTCGGCGATAAACCAACTTTTCAAACCCGGAACAGAAAGGAGGTTCTGGATTTAACTTTTGGCTCCTTGAACGAAGTATCCGACTGGGTAGTTTCGGATGAGTTAAGTTTTTCAGATCACAAGTACATAGAATTTTTGATACATTTTAGGATAAAGTCTGAAAATAAGGTTTTTAGAAATCCTAGGAGAACTAACTGGGAAGAATATAGTGAGTCAGTGAAAAGATCACTACAGCATAAATCACTGACTTTTGACAGTAGAGAACAGCTAGAATCATCACTTGGGGTCATCGAGCAGAGCTTGATTACATCTTTTAGGAAATCTTGCCCAGAAAGCAGGGCAACTAATAGGAAAAATCAACCTTGGTGGAATCAGGACTTGAAAACTTTGCGCAAAGAATCTAGAAGAGCTTTTAACAAAGCTAGAAAAGAAGATAACGACGAATGCTGGACAGACTATAGAGTAAAACTAAGAGCCTATAAGAAGGAATTGAGAAAATCAAAGAGAGAGAATTTCGAGAGTATGACTGGGGAACTAGTTACAATCAAGGATACCTCTAGATTTAGGAAATTGTTATCTAAGCAGCATAACTCTATCAGTAATATTCGCAATTCTGAAGGGCTATGGACCAGCACGGAGGAGGAAACGCTAGAACTGCTATTTCAAACACACTTTCCTGGGTGTACGATTGGACAGCAGGAAGCTGCGAGTTCTCATTCGTTTGGTTCTTACTCCTTTCAGGGTGTAGACGAAATAATAACAACGGAAACCGTTACGTGGGCGGTAAACACCTTTGGACCTTTTAAATCACCGGGAATTGACGGAATCTACCCGAAAATGATTCAAGACGCATTGGGCGCTATTGGGCATTATCTTGTTCAAATTTTTAGAACATGTCTGATGGAATCATATGTTCCTATTATGTGGCGAAGGGTTAGAGTAGTTTTCATTCCAAAAGCGGGACGAATCCAACATTGCACAGCGAAGGATTTTAGGCCCATTAGTCTTTCATCATTTATGTTGAAAACATTAGAAAGAATTCTAGACGAATATATTAGGAAAAAATTAGATCCCGCATTTATTTCGGGGAAACAGCATGCTTATATTAAGGGTAAATCAGTTGATTCAGCGCTCCACGCTGCAGTGCACCATGTTGAGAAGGCCCTCTCAGTTAAGGATTATACACTTGGTGCTTTTCTTGATATTGAAGGGGCTTTTAACAATGTTAGATCAGAGGCAATTAATAATGCTCTGATCGGAGCGGGGATTGGTACACCGATAGTTAATTGGCTTATGGCCATGTTGACAAATAGGGTTATTTCATCCGAATTGGGTAATGCTAAAGTTCGGGCAGTGGCAACAAGGGGTACTCCGCAAGGTGGAGTCATCTCTCCATTGCTATGGCTTCTCGTTGTAAATGAGATATTAGTAAAATTGGATAGAACAGGTACAACTGTTGTGGCTTACGCTGATGACGTCGTCATCCTATCCTCAGGCAAATTCATTGACACTGTCTCTGACATTTTGGGCAATGCTTTAAGTACACTTTCAGCATGGGCAAGGGGTTGTGGGCTCAACGTGAATCCAACGAAAACGGAACTGGTTCTTTTTACTAGGAGAAGAATTATACCTAATTTTATTCCTCCTAGACTAAATGGTATTAGGTTAACACTATCGGACTCTGCTAAATTTTTAGGTGTGATTTTAGACAGCAAACTAAATTGGATAAGGAACTTAGACGAACGTATTAAAAAGACTTTTGCTGCATTATACTCGTGTAGGAAATTAGTGGGGAAAAAATGGGGATTACAGCCTAAACTTTTTCATTGGCTATACACAGCGGTCGTTAGACCTGTATTATCTTATGGTTGTCATGTTTGGTGGCCAATTGTGGAACATAAAACACGTGCGGACATGATAAAGAGGGTGAACAGGATAGCTTTGTTGAGTCTCACTGGAGCTATGAATACGACCTCTACTGAAGCATTAGAAATACTTTTGAACATCACACCATTGGATATTCATATTAAGGTAAATGCTGCGATTACTCTTAACAGACTTAATCAAGCAGGCTCCCTGAAAAATAGACAAGTCTGTCATACGAACCTCATTAGTAATATGGAGAGGAACATGATAACGGATTACATTCCTCCATATAATGTCATTGATGGGAAGTTGAATATTGTAATACCATCGCAAGAGGATTGGCTGGAGAGTAAAATAGATTTTTATCAAATTAATATCTATACAGATGGTTCCAAAACTGACACAGGAACTGGTAGTGGTTTTCACTGTATGGAGCTAAACATTAACAGATCTTATCGATTAAAGGATGACTGCAGTATTTTTCAAGCTGAAATATATGCTATTGCCAAAGCTGCGGAACAGATTTCAATGTTGCCAATATACAGAAGCGATATTAGTTTTTTCATTGATAGTCAAGCTGCACTATTGGCTCTTAAAAATGACAACATCAGGTCTAAGGTAGTCAGCCGCTGCCACAGAGAACTTAAGGCTCTCAGCGAGCAGCATAACATTAGACTGTGCTGGGTACCCGGACATAAAGATATTCTAGGCAACGAGAAAGCAGATGAACTGGCAAAAAAAGGTGCCAGCCTTCCAGAGGAAGCGTCGGAATCCGATGTTTACCACCCTTTGTCACTGAATTCACTACGGATCAAGTGCAAAGCTAGAGATACCTGGATATGCAGATGGACAAATTCAGACAGATATATTCAGACTAAATCATTATGGGATGAAAACTTGACAAAACACACCCAAATTCTCCTAGATATGAATAGAAGACAACTAAGAATGGTAATAAATCTTATAACTGGTCATAATACATTAGGTAAACATATGGTAAGAATATGTAGATTGAATGATGATACTTGTAGATGGTGTGGGGAAGCTGTCGAAGACAGCTATCACTTCTTATGTGAATGCCCTGCGCTGTCTTTTAGAAGATTTAAACTATTTGGCTCTTATTTCTTTCAGAGCTTATTGGAAATTCGAAGCGAGAATCCTTGGACTCTACTGGCATTTATAAAAGCTTCAAAATGGGATGCATAACTGGAAACAATGCGAGTGATAAAATTGAAGAGAGAAGGTTTCGACCATTAAAGGAATCATAATGGGCCACATCAAGGCCTCTATGGACGTTAGTTTTGTATAAACCGACGTCATCCTTCACAACCTAACCTAACCTAAAAGTAATGCATATACATTATCACAAAGAATACCAGTAAGGTATAAAATAAGTCATAAATTTATAACAAAGAATACGAGTAAGGTGTAAAATATATGATATTTTATAGGTTACGAGTAAGGTATATAATATAGCATACCAGAACGTAATATATAAGGTGTTACGAGTAGTGAAAAAGTAATTTTGTATTAAATTTACTCACGTGATTGTAAGCGAGATAAAATATACTCCTGGGTGAGTGTGTGTCATTAACAAATTTCTGTCGTGAATCCATCTCTAGTTTAAACTTATGCATTTTTTTATAAAATATTTATTTTTTATGTTATTGTAATGCATTATGTATTCAATTATAAATAATGCATTATTTCAAACTTTGAAATAATACATAATGTAACCAAATATAAGTCATCCATGATTTAATGTTTAGAAATAATAAATATGAAATACATTTTTTCCAATAATCATGCATTACGTAGCTAATTATTAGTAATGTATTATTTTTCACTTTAAAATAATACGTTGTGGAACAAATGTTTGGTAAGACATCATAAAATAATGCTACAAATAAGATATATACATTACCTGGTAATGTGTTATATAATCACCACCCATTACCAAAGTTTTGCTGGGATGGTTTTCAAATGTTTTATCACTTGTTTTAAATATGTTTTTCATTTGTTTTTGCATAAAAAATATTTTGAGTGTAAAAGCTTTCCGAAAGCCGTGTTTTGTAGAACTTTTCTTTACAAAAATTTGAATTTTGAAAAATATATTTACTCGTTTGGGAGATAATGTAAGAGAAAGCTTTAAGTTTGGTTTACAGACAACGAAATCAACACCAAAGTTTTTCCTTACACAGAAAGAAATAAAAAAAAAATTTGAGTAAATTTTTAATACTATTGAGTAAAAAATTACTCAATTTTCCACCAGTAAACGATTTAATAGTATTGAGTAAATTTTTAATAAAAATTTATTAAATGTTTGCCAAAAAAATTTGAGTAAATTTTTAATTGACACTATTAAGTGCAGGAACAGAACAAGAAGCACCACCTTTTAAAAACAGAACAAGTTTTATTTCACATCGGCGCCGGCCACCGGTTTAATCTGCCAAACCGTATGGAAAAAGTCGTGCCGGGCTTATTCTGTTTCTACTCTAAAAAAAACAAAGTTTAAAAAAATTTCATATTTTTTTACAAAGAAAAAAAACATGTTTTTTCAAACTTTACCAAATATATTTTTGTCTTAAAGACATAAAAAAATTTTATAAATATGATTACAAACTTTCATGTATATATACAAAAAACTATAAACTAAACGAGAATTAAAAAAACTAAGAAAACTCCAAAAAAAAATTAAAAAAGCTATTAAATTCTTATTAAATTATTTACTCAATTTGTTTTTAAATTTTTGAGTAAATTTTTAATTGCGTCAATTAAAAAATTACTCAAAACTTTTTTTAAATTTAAACAAGTGATTACTCAAATTGTTTTTCCCCATATTTTTTTCTGTGTACCATAGATATAAATATTTACAATATTGGGTAATTGGGATACGCTGATTTTAAATCTGGCTGGAGTCAGCTCTAGTTTTCGAGATATTGCCAATTGTATTTCAGAAATTATCAATTGTATTTCAGAAATAGTCAATTGTGTTTCAGAATTTATCAACTGTATTTCAGAATTTATCAATTCACTCAAAAAATTATGTCATTAACTGTTTGTAGTTTATTAAAAAAATTTTACGTTTAGTCGTTTTTAAAAGATAAATCATTTGTTTGATGTACAGTTTTTATTAATGACTGCTTGTCCTTTGTTTCAAAAATAGCACACTAAAAAATAAAGCCTTTCATTAACATTTAATTTTTAAAGTTATTTATTTTTGTTCTGTAAGTAAAAACTACTGATTATTCTTTAAATGATTTGTGTTAGTAATTTTTTTAAATTCTTTGTATTTTTTAATGCGATTACCTACACAAGTAGGTTATTTTTTTGTAGAAAAAAAAAAATCAAAAAATTATTTATAGAAATATAAAAACATGTTTGTATCAACCCGAGTAAAAAAGTTTTTGATATAATTATATATAATTTGATAAAATTATATCAAATTATATATAGTATATAAAATTATATAAAGAGGTAAAATTTTCCAAAACGTTGGATAAAATTATATAAAATTATATATAATTTGATAAAATTATATAATTATATCCAGGATTTGTGGATATATGTATATAAAATTATATCTAATTTGATAAAATTTTATTAAATTGATATAATTTTATATAATTAAATCCACCAAATCCTGGATATAATTATATATAATTTTATCCAACTTTTTGGAAAATTTTACCTCTTTATATAATTTTATATAATTACATATTGTTTGATATAATTTTATCAAATTATATATAATTATATAAAAACTTTTTTACTCGGGAAGTGACTTTGGCACGATGGGTCGAGTATCTGGCCAGAATGTAGTTGATTGCGGGATCGATTCCGTAAAATTTTATTAAAAATTAAAAAAAAAAAATTCGATAGAAAATTGTAAAAAATAACCTACAAAATCATTAATTTTTAATGTTTATGTAGGTTATTTTTATGGAATTTGTTGGTAAAAGTAACAGAAATATAACTATCATTAATTTTTAAATAACTATCATTAATTTTTAATGTTTTCGGAGGTTATTTTTTCGAAATTGTTGGTAAAAAAGAATGAAAAAAAAACTTAATTTTTTAATGTTTAAAGTTATTTATTTGAGAAAATTTTGTCAACAGTAAAAAATAAATGTAGATGTTTGTTAAAACAAATGAATAATAACTTTGATGGTTTTCAATTATTCACTGGTTTTAAATGTGTTTTTCATTTGTTTTTGCCTACGAAATATTTTTAGTGTTGTATTTCAGAAATTATCAATTGTTTTTCAGAACTTATCAATTGTTTTTAAGAACTTCTCAAATGTATTTAAGAAATTATCAATTGAATTTTAGAAAATATCAATTGTATTTCAGAATTTAGTTTTTCCCCTTAAAAAAATTTTAACCGATTTTCGGCACGTGTTCCTCTCATCAGATTGTCTGCAAATTTTGAATTTTTAGATACCAATAAACAAAACTGGGACCATCCATGTTAGAAAGATACATTTTGAAAATTTTCCTTGTATTTAAGAACAGGTTTAATGTTTACTTTTATTGTTCTATTATGATTTTTACACATAAGCTATTAATATTATCATTATTTTAATTTATTTTTATTGTAACGCCCACAAAAGGGGGCGGAACAAAAAAAAGGTATAATCCCAAGTGCAGGACTTTGAACTTCTTTTGGCATAAAAATATTTTTCCCATTTCCGAACTTAAACAGTTTATGAACACAAAACATAGTCAGAATAAATTTCGGGAGTCTATCTTTTTAATTAGATTCGATCAAGGATCAGATAGGCCGCTATTTCGATGTGTTAAATACGAAATGACAAAATGATTATAACGCTATGCTATTATCAAAAAATTGTCTGCCCTTTGTGTTCCAAATTTGCCATCAAACCATGACATCTGAAATAATCAGATAATTCAATCAGCTATGATTAAAACTTTTTTATGTTTTAGCATATTTTTCTGCTTAATTGACAAACATTTTATTTTGACTGTACTTATATAAATGTTCAAATAAATATGTATAAATGTTGGAGCATACTATAAAAACATTAAAAAATTAATACTTTTTTTTTGTTTTTTTTTTTTTTTTGTTTATAAATATTTTTATGTTTTTTCATGCATTTTTTCACATTTGTTAAGAAAAAAAATATAAAAAAAAAATAAAAATGCATATTCATATTTAATCAAAATTTATTATTCATATATATTTAAATGTTTTATACGTGTATATTTATTTATATAAAATGTTGATATTAAAAAAAAACAAAAATATGTATCAGATATGTATTTATGTATAATAATCATATTAATATACAAAATTTAAATATATGTATACATATTTAACTTTAAAAATATATTTGAACATTCAATTAATTATAGTGAATACATTAATTATAGATATTGATAAATATATTAAACCGGAATAACTAAAAAAAAAAATATATTTAATTTATGTGAATTTTAATCAATTGCTAGGCGGAATAATTTGATTTGGGGATTTTTTTATAATATTTTTCATAGAAAATGCCAAAGAATCAATTTTTTGCAATACGAAATTTCCATTAATTGTGATTAATAGAATTTTTTTTTTTTTTTTTGGAAAATGTAGGAATCTTTCAACCTTATCTGCACTTTATATACCCTACACTCAAAATATTTTTAAGGCAAAAACAAATGAAAAACTTATTTAAAACAAGTGATAAATCAATTAAAAACCATACCAGTAATTATTCATTTGTTTTAACAAACATCAACTTTATTTTTTACTGCTAATAAAATTTTTTAAAATAAATTTCATTGAACATTAAAAAATAACGTCACTTTCATGTTTTTACCAACAAATTCGAGAAAAATAACCTACGAAAACATTAAAAATTAATGATTGTTGTGTTATTTTAACCAACAAATTCAAAAAAATTACCTACGAAAACATTAGAAATTAATGATTTATTTTTTTCAATTTTTCTATTGAATTGTATTTTAAAAATTTTTTAATAACATTTTGGGAATCGATTCCGCAATCAACTACATTCTGGCCAGACACTTAGTTTTGTTCTGTTAGTAAAAATTAGTGATTCTTCTTTAATTTTTAATGATTTGTGTAAATTATTTTTTTTTTAATTTGTAGGCATTTTTTTAAGAGATATCATTACTTTTTACCTATTTGTGTGAGTTATTTTTGTGTAAAAAAAAAAAATCAAAAAATTGTTTATAGAAATTTAAAAATATGTTTGTATAAAGTGACTTTGGCACGATGGGTAGAGTGTCTGGCCAGAATGTAGTTGATTTCGGGATCGATTCCAAAAAATGTTATTAAAAATTTTTAAAAATATAATTCAATAGAAAAATTGTAAAAATAACCTACGAAATCATTAATTTTTAATGTTTTTGGACGTAATTTTTTTTTGAATTTTTTGGTAAAAATAACACAAAAATCATTAATTTTTAATGTTTTCGTAGGTTATTTTTGCGAATTTGTTGGTAAAAAAATGAAAGTTATGTTATTTTTTTATGTTCAGTGTTATTTATTTTAGAAAATTTTATTAACATTAAAAAATAAATGTTGATGTTTGTTAAAACAAATGAATAATTACTGGGATGGTTTTCAATAGTTTTATCATTTGTCTTAAATGTATTTTTCATTTGTTTTTGCCTACAAAATATTTAAGTGCATAATAGGGTGAGCAAATTTATCTTTTTTCCAATTTCGAAAACGTCGTGGTCCGGTTGCCTTTTAGGGACCACTGTTGTGGATCAATTTCGACAAGGGCTTTTCGCGAATTTACGAGATAAAAACACGATTACTTTTAAAAGGCAATCCTGAGCCATTCTCCTAGTCTAGTTGGTGTTGAATTTCAGCAAAATCGGTCCAGAGGTTAAAACGTTGTATGCAAAACCGTGAAATTTGGATTGGTTGTACCTTAAATTCACGTGTCAAAAAAAAGCTTTAAAAAAGAAGCTTTGAAATCATTTTTTTTTTTTTTACTTTTAGCCAACACTCAGGGGATGCCCCTATTAATGCAATGCATTTTGCTGGTATTAGGAAAATAGGTTATGAGGAGAAGGAAAGTGGGAGTAGTATTTGTGGACATTTAATTTGAATTTTTCCAAATTGTAGCCGACTGGAAAGACTTCTGCCGGGAGTTTATTCCACATACGGCTAGTTCGACCGAGAAACGAATTTTCTCTGTAATGCGTTGTGCGAGACACTGGACAATCGACAACGAACGGATGTGATCTGGTGGAAAGGCGAGTACTACGGGCATATACCCGCGTCTCAGGGATGAGTTCGCCAATCTCAGCTGAGCACTTACCATGGTAATAACGATAGAACAGTGACGCACAACCCACATTCCGATGATGCTCCAATGAGTCAATAGAGCTGGATACCCTACTGTCATTGATGAGCTTCAACGCACTCCTTTGCACCTGATCCAGAAGCTTCAAGATAGACCTTGAAGCACCTGCCCAGATATGGGAGTTGTATTCCATTTTCGGTCGGATATAGGCGGTATAAATAGTGAGGAGATCAGACGGAGTGAAGTAATTCTTGCACCGTTTTAAGAAACCAAGACACTTGAATGCTTCTTTCGACACTTGAAAAACATGTTGGTTCCAACGAACATCACATTGAATCTTCATGCCTAGAACATCAAGAGTGTCTGATTCCTCAATATCTATACCACCCATGGATACAGATGACGCTGATTCCACAAGCCGTCTGTGGGTCAGCATACAACATTGGGTCTTACGAGCATTAAAATCGACCCGATTCGCAAGACCCCTCTCGGAGATTGCCGTAAGGTCATGATTGAGTGTGTCATTCATGTTCTGCCTCATAGCTTCAACCTCAGTAAGGTTTGGTCTATGATTAAAGGAAAATGAATGACAAATGTTGCTGTCATCTGCGAAAGAATATATAGGATTGAAAGTTAGACCCAGGAGGTCGTTAAGAAAAATAAGAAAAAGTGTAGGAGAAAGAACAGAGCCTTGCGGTACACCTGAATTTAAATGAAACTCATCTGATGAGAACCCATCTATAACAACACGTATGGATCGGTCTCTGAGAAAACTCGTTATAAATCGAGAGAAATCTCTACCGACACCAAACGCAACAAGCTTTGAAACGAGTGCACCGTGCCACACACGATCAAACGCTTTGGAAATATCTAGAGCAACCACTTTGCTTTCACCGAATTGATGAATAGAACGACTCCAACGTTCCGAAAGAAACGCTAACAGGTCTCCCGTAGAACGGCTTCTTTTTTTTTAATTTTGCCTCTAACAAATTCATGGTCGAATGTATTTTTTTACATTCAAATCCCGTTTAAAAAAAATAAATCTTATCTGATCTTTTTATATTCATGTATGATATTATCTGATTGCATATAATTATATCTGGAATGGCCAACATTCCCAACTAAAAAAGTATAATACGGCACCATATATCATTTGATCCCAAAAATGGAGGATGCAAAAATATATGATTATATCTAATTAGATCAAATTTGATATAATTAGATTTAATTAGATCCCAAAAATGGAACGGTAAATATTATCCAATTTGATATTATAAGAAATTAGATCTAAAAAGATATCATAATATATAATTATATCATTACAGATCTAATATGACCGTCAATATCAAATAAGATTCAATTTACCGTTCCATTTTTGGGATCAAATTATGTTGATGATATCAAATTTGATCTAATAAGATATAATCGTATTTTTTTGAATCCTTCATCATTGGGATCAAATGATTGATCAATTAATATATATTTATATTTAAAAAGATATGATTATATTAAAATTTTTTACTCCGGTTGGGACAAAATTTGACATATAATTATATCCGATTAAATATAATTATATTCAATCAGACGCAATCATATATTATCCCATCAAATTAAATCAGATGGTTAAAAAATTAAAGTAATAAAAAAGGTAAGAACTCGAAAACATTTTTTTTAAAGATTTTGGGAATAAGCTGTATTAGTTTTTGGGTTAAAACTGTATATTGCAACGCTTATTACATCATCCAAAAATTATAAACCTTTAACAACTTAAGATACACCCAAAAACCACATGCATCAAGTAACATTTAAGACATACACAAAATGCTAAAATCCACAATGACAAAATAAATATTTTAAAAAATCACCTTTAAATAATTGTGTCACTAAACATTACCGGAGGCTGAATAATAACAAAAAAAATAAATTAAAATGCGGATATTGCCAAGAAAAATACAAAAACTTGCAGTTAAACCACAGAAGCAACAAAGGCAACATCATTATCAAGCTGCAAATGATGATGATGATCATGATTATATACACTTGATATTTTAGTACGTAATTATTAAAATATGGCACACCCGTCAACTTAATTCCCCCAGAGAAAAAAAAGTCATTTAATATATTTTTTTTTTTAAACTTTTTTTTGTTCAAAATGAATTGATAACAAAAACCTACCTAAAAACCGGTTAAAGAAATAAAATTAAAAATCAAAATGATTAAATATCAATGGAAAAACTTGTCTTCTTAAAATAACAAAAATATTGGCAATACCTACCTACCAAAGCGGTAGTAGCAACTGCCAAACAGCAGCGAGAAACAACAACACCACAAACAACAATTTCATTTCAATCACTAGTTTAAGAGCAGCATTAAAAAAATAAATAAAAAAACAGCATGACCTCCAAGACAATTAATTCTGCGGCTTTTCGTTTTCATTTCAAACAAACCAAATAATTGAAATGTAAATTTATTTTTTGTTAAAAATAAAAACCTAAAATATGGCGCCAAATTAAAACAGAGATTTCTCATTAAAAGAAAAATTACAATATGGGTGAAAACAAAACAAAAAAATTGTGTTAATTAAAAAATTTCAACAGCTACAAACATGAAAAACTTTAACAAAAAACCCGTCATTTGAAATTAAATTTAACAAAAAAAATCATACAAAATATACAAAACTTCATGGTCAATGTCTGAGAATGACAAGCAAAAGAAATTTTTGTTCAAAATATAAAACTCAAGTGGTTTTTAAACACTCAAAACAGCAATATGTTTCAATATTTATTTTTTTTTACTTGCAAAAAAAAAACGAGAAATAAAAAAAAACTTCAATATTTATGCAATCGTCAAGTAAATAATAAATTCCACTTATGATTGTGTGCATTGAATACTACAAAATGCATTTTTTCCTCTCATTTTTTGTATTTTTTTTTTCTTTTTCTGGGGTGTAACAGTTTTACACTCATAAAAAAATAGCTTAAATTCAAAAAAAAATCTGAGTGCCAAAACTATGGGACAGAAATTATATTATTTTTACAGTAGTTAACATGGATTTTTATCCACGACATTTTGGGTTTATCTTCTGTGTAAAATTTCGCACCGAACCTGAAAATTAAGTCTAAATTTTCAAAATTAGAACAGTTTTCGAGATATTTCTAACTTTGTCAAATTTTTAACTTTTTAGAAAAATGGTTTTAAAGGTATCATGAAAAGAAAAAAATTTGTTTCTATGATTTTTTATTTTCTGAGACATGTATCAACTTCAACATCAAAAAAAGTTTCTCAGATTTCTTTTAATCTTGGTGTTTTTCTATGAAAAATGTTTCAGAATCTGAAACATTTTTTTATTGGAAAAAGGTCTCGAAAATTGAGACATTTCCTATTGAAAAAATTTCTCAGAGTTTAAAACTTTTTCTCCACAAAAAATGTCTTTTGTATAAAAAAATGTCTTAAAAATGTTTCCGAATCTGACACCTTTTCTATACAAAAATGTCTCAGCACTTTAGGAATAATATCTCTGAAACTGAGACTTTTGCAATGGGAAGCAGGTCTTAGAATCTGATAATATTTCTATTGAAAAAAGTCTTAGAATCTTAAACTTTTCAATTGGAAAGATGTTTCAGAACCATATACTTTTTCTATAGAGAAAATAACAGAATCTGAGACTTTTTCTACAGGATTAATGTCTCAGAATTGTAGACTTTTTCTATAAGAAAAAAGTATCAAAACCCAAGACTTTTTCTTTACAAAGACTATCTAGAAAATAAGATTTTTTTGCACGAAAAATGTTTCAGAATTTGCTACTTTTTCTAAAAATGTCTCAGAATTTAAGACATTTTCTATAAGAAAAATATCTCAGAATCTGAGAGTTCTTAAATAAATTCTACACTATTAACAACAAAATTTTCAAAGTGAAATTATTTTTCAAAAAAAAAAAACTTGCTCTAAAAACGATTTTGCTGCACAGAAAATAAAATCGTCAAATTTAAATTAACAAACATCAATTGTAAATCATCTAAACATGATATCAACCCAACATTTAGTAAAAGCGGCAGCCTGTTAGTACATGATACAAAACTTCGATTTTGTTTTCAACAAACTCAGTCAAGTAATTTTATTTCAAAATTCTTTTATCATGTCAACAAATCGACACCTTAGAACAACAAGGTTCTATTTGCTTAAAGAAATAGGCACAGATAGGACCTTGTTGTCCCAAGGTCGCGAAATAATGTTTGTGTTTGTTAAATTTCTTTGGTGGAAAAAAAATTCATTTGTCAGATCAACAAATTGTGTTTGTGTTTGTTGAATTTCTTTGTTGAAACAAAAAAAATTAAGATTTTTTTACTTTTGTCAGATCAACTAATTGTATTTGTGTTTGTTGAATTTCTTTGTTGAAAAAAAATATTTTTTGTTTTCCACAATCAAAATTTACAAACGTTTGTTGATATTACAAATTTTCGTATAGGAGCACTTTCAGTGAAAAAATTTATTGTATTCACAAATATGGGGGTCAATATGACAATTCGTTTTTTTTCTGTGTGGGTCTACTTAGTTCCAATGAAATGAAAACCTTTTATTCACATGGGCTTAGATACACCCTAAATAAAATTTCTTCCGAATTAACCAAAGAGTCATCTGAAAATATACAAAGTTTAGTCGGTAACATTAGTCGTGAGTCCCTTAAATAATCAGCAACACGCGTACCAAAGTGGCAGATGTTGTGAGTCGGCACTTCATGATCGTGTTTTCAAGATTGAGAAGGGCGTTGATAAACAAAATTACAAAATTATTTGTGGAAATTGAGGAGTCTTTTGATAATGCTACCTTTGCCTCGAAGAAGACTTCTGTTGAAGAGCATGGTGTGAACCCAGTTCTTCTTTATGCTCTCTAGAAGACCGTTAACCACTGAAGGTCAGTGAGGCACAAGGTTCACGATTGAGGTAAACAAAGGCTGCCCCAAAGGAGGTGTCCCCTCTCCGCTGCTGTGTTGTTTTGTGGTCGACTCACTTTTAAAGGAAATACAGGCTCTAGGTATTCACGTACAGGCTTATGCTGACGACGTTTGTGCATTTGTTTTCGGAAAATCTCTTGAAATGGTCTGCAACAAAATGCAGGCTGTTATAGGCTTGACGGACAACTGGTGCAACAGGCATGGGTTGTCCGTGAATCCAGCTAAGACAACGCTCGTTTTGCGAAGGACCAAACACAATGATCTTAAGCTTCCTACTCTGAAGGGTGTTACTCTTTAATTGTCCACAGATGTAAAGTGTTTACGGGTCACTCTGGGTAGTAAACTAAACTGGCAGTGTCGGAGAGGTTTTGCGAAGACTTGATAATTAGACCTTTTGTGACATATGCGGCTGTGGTCTGGTGGCCGAGCACGATGGTGAAATCTACTCTGGCTCTTCTGGACGGACTACAAAGAGCGGCTTGCTTAGGGATTACGGAACTCTTACTCTTTGTTGAACGGCCCTATGTTCCTCCTAGGAACAACAGGAACTAATAATAATAATCATAATAAACTCTTTGTTGGACATGTTTCCCTTGGATCTACATATACAATGCAGACATGGTCTGCTGTTTACAGGGCTTTCGAAACTTTGTCCAATGTTTGTCATGCCCTTAGACAGTATGACGCCTTGAATAGAGTTTGGTAGGAAGTTTAGTGTAAACTTTCCTAGATGGGAAGACTGGTGCGATCCAGATTAAATTCTCAGAAATTACTATGATATTTTCTATACGGACGGATCTAGCACCTCAGTTGGCTCTGGATCAGGTTGGTATTTTGATGACGAAACCAAATATTCTCATGAAGTGTTTGCTATTTTAGACGTAGCAACTTTGATAATTGAAAATCGATGGAGGGATTGGAGAGTCAGTATTTGTAGTGACAGTCAAGCTGCGCTCAGGGCATTGGATTCTTCAGTCACAACATCTAAAATTGTCCAAGAGTATAGGCGCACGCAGACTGAGGACTTATGTGTGTTCCGGTTCATAGGGGAATACGGGGAAATGAGATTTCTGATTCTTTGGGAAACATTGGCTCCGATATAATTCCTCACAATCCAGAGCCTCAGATTGGTGTAGGCTTGACACGTATAATGCGCTGGATTAACTATCACATGAAATCAATTTTCATGGAGGGTTGGTCAAATGAGTAGGCATGCAAGAATACAAAATGTTTTATAATAAGGCCAGACAAGAAAGTGTCAAACTATTTACTCAGACTGTCGCAAACTTACTGGTCTATTATCTTAATTGTTGGGCTCAAACCCATCTGGATTTGAATTCCTGACTGCAATCCCCGTTGCCCGAATTAAATTTTTCTGCATGGGTAATCTCCTTAATTGCTTCTATTTGTTAGCACTTTATATAAAACTTAACCCATATTTAAAAAAAATCTACTTTCTGACCCATTGTTTGTTGCTTTAAAGTAAAGTAAAAAACTGGTTGATTTATATTTTGTAAAGTTATTTCAAGTGGTGGTGTTGTATCATATTGTTGTTAAACCACTTTCTTTGTCATGGTGTCGTTGTTAACTCTGTTTTTTTTTCTGTTAACGCTTTATTATTCACTTTTAAATGCTGCTGTTATCTTAATGTTGTTTAAGATTCCACATTTATTTTCAATTATTATATGTAGTATTTCTTAGTTAATCAAGATGATTATGTAAAAATAAAAAAAAGATAATTAATAATGCATGACTTTTTTTTTTTTAAATGACCGGTAATACAGCTAAAAAATAACTTAACGTTTGAAGAAGATTTAAGTTTTAAACGTGTGTGAAAAAAGTTAAGATTTGTGTTAAACTTTAGCTACTTGGAAATTAGTTGCCAACAGATAACACAATTTTGTAACCAAATTTTATTCACGTTCCCAGCAAAATTTTTTGTAAAAATATTTCAAAATTTAGGAAAATGCATCAAAAAATTTTTAAAAGTAAATTTTTCTTATATCAGATACTTTCTATAGAAAAAATTGTCAGAATCCGATAACTTTGGCGTCTTAAACTTTTATATTTCTAAAAAACAAATTAAAGATTCTAAGAGTTTTACAATAGAAAAAAAATCTTAGGTCTAAATCTAAGAATGTTTCTGAACGAAAAATTGTTTTAAATATTTATTAGAGTTTCGGTGAAAAAATAGCATAAGTATCAAAGGGTTTTCTATTTGAAAGTGTACACTTAAAATAATTACTCTGTTAAATACTATGTAAAATGACTGTAATCTCAATTTGACAGATAATTGACAAAATACAGATTTTAAAAAAATACCTTGTATTTTCTGGTGACCGAAAAACAAAATTTTATCTGTAATTTTACTTTTTACTCTGTAATATTTATTTAACACATAATAAACAGTTTTTTGTTAAAATACAGATTTTAGAAAAATACTGTGTTTTTTTCTCGTAACCAAAATTCTTAATTTCATCTGTAATTTTATTTATTGCTCTGTAATACAGTTTTTAAATAGCAATCACTTCAAAAACCTTCCAAATATTTCAACCCCTCTTTGAAAAGCCTTTTAAATTACAATAAAAGCTGGTAAATTTTACTACAATGTTGTTTAAAATAGGAGTTACTCGTAAAAAAATCGTAATTTCCACAAAAATAAAAAAGAGTAAATTTACAATTTGGAAGCATTAAAGCGGGTAAATTTACACAACACTTTTTGCTCATTAAGGAAGGTGAAATTGATCAGCGCATTAAAAAATGATTAGGCGAATAAAAAAAATACTTAAGAAAGTCAAGGCATTCTTAAACGACTTCCCTTAAATTTTATATTGTTTATTGGTATGACTCTGATCAAATGCGGCACGGAAAATGAGAAGTTTTTGAGAATAAAACCTTCAGATATTCTAGCGATTTTATAATTAATTTCTACAAAGTTAATTATTCGAGTGCGAAACATTTAAGCGGGCGCATTTAAATGATGGCATTTCCCTTTATATTGTGTGAAGTTATTACTTAACCATGCTTCTTGCACATTACAGTCGAAGAAAATGAATAAGAACTGTTTTATTTTCCACTTAAAAAGTGAATTTAAACAAGAAATTAAAAAATAAAGTTTCGCCTGCGCACCATTAAAGTTGGGAATGCATTAAATCAGGCACATTTAAATTTTATTTTTTTTTAAAGTTTATGGAAGTACTAATAAAAACACAATTTTTACATTTAAATAGTCCCTGCTCAAATCATCATTTATTAATTTATAAAAACCTCGCTGAACATTAACCGCTTAAATGCGTCACTAAATATGTGAGATTTAATATTGTTTTGTTTGTCAGACTGTCAATGTTTTTGAAGCAGAGAAGTTGTGGAGTTTTTGGTAAAATTCTGGTCGCTTTTATCAACATTTTACAGATAATTCTGTAAATTTACATCTGAAGGGTTTATTGTTAAAACTCGATAAGCAACATTTCATTTTATGGTGTTTTTTTTTCTTGAAACTTTTGAAATAATGATAATAATAGATCTTTTGAAGAACTTTCATACTCAAGATACTTGTACAAAGGGTTTGAGAAAAACTTCTGACAAAAATCGGTCAATGAAACATCAGTAGACGAGACGGCTAAAAACACCAAAAAAATAAAATGTTGCTTATCAAGTTTTTGCAATAAGTCCTTCATTTGTTTTAATCGAAATCATTTGTGGAGTTTCATAACAAAAGTTTTGTTATAAAACACTACAATTTCATGAATTACATCTGTACATGATATAGTGAATTGTTAAAATAATTGAATTATTTGTTATCCACCGAAATTGAAAATTTAATTGGTTTTATTTTCATTAAACTATTTACATATTATGTATTATTAAATACTTCCATTTAATTAAATAAAAAATACTTTTATTCCTTTCTCGTAAAACAAAGAAATAAATTCACATTTAAATATTATCAAATGTCATAAAAATTCCAACAAAATGTCAAAAGATATTAAAATATATACGAATTGCAACAAAAATATAAAAACAAAAAAAAAAAGTACAAATGAGATGCCACTTCACATATACTAAACTAACTTCAACTGTGGCATACTTGACATATCGTTATGAAAACTATACCACACATTCCAATATTCATTTATAATCTGCATACTGCAACCGACAGACAGACGGACAGACAGCCAAATAGTCAGATAGATATAAAAAATTATTAACAGAAAATTATAGAAACTGATACACTAAATGATAAGAGCAAAAGTCAATAATAAAAAAAAAGTGTAAAATATGCATACACTGAAAATAAAAACTGTAGCAAACTATCAATAAAACAACCATCAATTGCAATAAATAAATTTTCAGCTGAAAACTTTTGTACATTTTTTCATATTTTACTTGGTTTCCAAGATACGACTCTATTAAGCCATACATATATTCTGTTTTACATCAGCTACACTGAATGAAGTTTGTTCATTATAATTATGAAAATATTAATACAATCTATGAAAATTTCATTAGGAGTGAGTCAATAATGTATTTTTATTGGATAAATGAACTTTTTTCATAGAGCTAATGAAAACATTCATTGCAATAATACAATTGTTCATACATTTAATGAAAAAATTTCATATAAAGAAAATTCCTAAAATGATTAATTATTTTCAAAAATGTTATGAAATAATTAATGTAATGGAAGAATGTCATAATTAAGAAAGTAGAGTAAACATAAATACTTGCTATGATATGTCATAATGAAGAACATAAAATTGGCCTCGAATTAGAATACCCTCTTTTTCATTTTATATGTAAAAGGTGATTAAAAACTTAAACAAACTTGTAATGAAATAGTTTATTAATTTTACTAAAAAAATCATAGCCATAATAAAAAAAATCATTGATTTGATGAAAAAATTTATTAGATCATATTAAACAATGATTCCTTTTGTGTACTGAAACACAATTTTCTTCTTTTAGAATTTTTTTTTGACTCAGCAGATAACAGGGAAATAATATTTGGTAGGAACGATTCCGGACTGGGAATTGATATTAATAAAAAATTCACATATTAGAAAAACAATTACCATTAACAAAACAAACTCGTATTAAATCCTACTGATGAAGACAGTTAACTGGAACTGTCCGAAACCGGTATAGGAATACCAGAAATGTCTATAGCTTTTAGAAATTAAATTTTTCTTCTACATTTTTCAACTCAAACCCTTATAACAAATAGAATAAGAGCCCGTGCTCGATCTGTACTAACAAAAAAATCAACGAACGATCTACATTTATATAAGCGCCAAAATTTTCTTTTGACTTTCCAGCTGATTTTTCTGCTTATTTAGAGAGCTTTTTTATTTTGAGTGTATTAATAAAATAAAATCTCCATTATTACCCAATTCATGACAGACATAGAGGCACGATTCGTTTGTTCACTTTGCCATTTGTCCATAGTGTAATATGGAGTGGCACAAAAACAAAAAGTTAGGGTGCAGATTATTTGTTCATATAAAAAAAAGAAAAACAAATTAGACAAAACTAGAAATACCAGTCAACACTTAATATTTGTGAGTTTTACAAACAGGTTAGATCAAAATGATAGCACATGCAGAAGGATTATTTTAATTTTATTATATTTGTGATGCAGTTTGTTTTACTATGCTGAGGTATGACTCGGTCTGTCCAGAGTCGTCAAAGGTCTGCCTCCTTTGAAATAATTGTTATCGTACACAGCTTCAATATGTCTAACGTCGGTTTAATCTAGGGTTAGTAAGTAGTCGGGCTCGTGAAATCTGTCGGTGTATTAACAAGGGCGAATGACTCACGAGGAGAAACAATATCAGCTGTGTCGGGTCTAACACGAGTCTAACCACGTTAGTATTAAGCTAAGTAACTTACGAGAGAAACAATATCAGGTGAGTCGGATTAAATCGGGTTAAGTCGGATCGGGTAATAACTACGAATGGTAACTCACGAGAAGAAACAATAGCAGGTGAGTCGGATTCTAAATACGATTAGCATAAGTCTAAGTTACTCACGAGAGAAACAATATCAGGTGAGTCGGATTAAATCGGGTAAGTCGGATCGGGTTCTAACTACGAATGGTAACTCACGAGAAGAAACAATAGCAAGTGAGTCGGATTCTAAATACGATTAGTATAAGTCTAAGTAACTCACGAGAGAAACAATATCAGGTGAGTGGGATTAAATCGGGTAAGTCGGATCGGGTTCTAACTACGAATGGTAACTCACGAGAAGAAACAATAGCAGGTGAGTCGGGTTCTAAATACAATTAGTATAAGTCTAAGTAACTCACGAGAGAAACAATATCAGGTGAGTCGGATTAAATCGGGTTAAGTCGGATCGGGTTCTAACTACGAAGTGTAACTCATGAGAAGAAACAATAGCAGGTGAGTCGGATTCTAAATACGATTAGTATAAGTCTAAGTAACTCACGAGAGAAACAATATCAGGTGAGTCGGATTAAATCGGGTTAAGTCGGATCGGGTTCTAACTACGAATGGCAACTCACGAGAAGAAACAATAGCAGGTGAGTCGGATTCTAAATACGATTAGTATAAGTCTAAGTAACTCACGAGAGAAACAATATCAGGTGAGTCGGATTAAATCGGGTTAAGTCGGATCGGGTTCTAACTACGAATGGTAACTCACGAGAAGAACAATAGCAGGTGAGTCGGATTCTAAATACGATTAGTATAAGTCTAAGTAACTCACGAGAGAAACAATATCAGGTGAGTCGGATTAAATCGGGTTAAGACGGATCGGGTTCTAAATACGAATGGTAACTCACGAGAAGAAACAATAGCAGGTGAGTCGGATTCTAAATACGATTAGTATAAGTCTAAGTAACTCACGAGAGAAACAATATCAGGTGAGTCGGATTAAATCGGGTAAGTCGGATCGGGTTCTAACTACAACAAAACTATTCGTTACTACTTATACATCTACGGCACGTGTCGCTACGGTGAACTGGAATCGGGTCGGATTCTCGAGGTACACTTCGGCTTTTAGGCCGGAGTGTACCTAAGACATCAACGTCGAAACTGGTTCGCTTTTGTGTGACCAAACCTTGACATTATATGTGTATGATTTTACAAACTCAATGTGAATTACATACGTAAAACACTACATAACAACTATTTCTTATAAAAATAGAATTGTTGGGTATGTGTTTGTGTTCTGATGTTGGTTGGTGGAAAAAGACATTTATGATTATAAGAAATTATTATAATATAATAGATCATTAAGTAGGTTATTTGTAATGGTACATTACATATTAAAAATCGGTTAAAGAAATGCTTTAAACGAAAACAATTTTAAGTATAATATTTTTTGTTAACAAATGTAAATTTTAAGACACTGCCTCCACAATGCCCTTTTTAAATTTTCTAACGTGACAAAAATAACAATTTTGATTAATAATATTTTGTTTTATATAAAAAAAGTAATTACTTAAAGTAAGTTAAGTAATTTTTGAAAAAAAATAAATAATTTTTTAAATTTTTTTGAGTGTAAAATTTTTTTTGGGTGTAAAATTTTTTCCGAGTGTATTTTTTTTAGTGTAAAAATATTTTTGAGTGACACAAATACGTTGTAAAATATTTTTGTGACTTACCAATGTTTTAAAAACATGCTTAACGGGGTTTCAACACGTGAATTTATGGTGAAACTAATCTGAAATTCAAGGTTTTGCTAATAACTTTTGAACCACTAAACCGATTTGGCTGAAATTCAGGCCAAGGGAACGACAAATATATATGTCAAGCTTCGAGAAAATCGCATTTCATTATTAAATTTCATAACAATTTCGTAACTTGCTTGTATTTTCTTGTTTCAACGTAGCGAATGAGTATTAAATATTTGCATAAATGTTACTCATACGCTATGTTGAAACAAGAAAATGCAAGCAAATTAATAAATTGTTAGGAAATTCAAATGCGATTTTCTAAAAAAAACGAAAAACTTATGTCTAAATTTTTTGTGTGGATAGACAAACATATAAACTTTAAAATAATAAAAAAAACAAAAGTAGCCGGATTTTTCATAAATTGACTTTTTAAAGAAAATGAAAAGTTAAAAAAAAAAAAAAAATAATAATCGATAGCCTTTACAAAACTTTAAGTTTTTGAGATTTTGGTGCATTCCGTTTTAGTTTGATAAATATTTAAACAAGGCAACTCAACACGGTGAGCCTCAGCGATGTTCAGGTTGAACTTTAGTGTCGACGAAAAGTGAAATCGCAGTTCGATTTCTACAAGATTTAATGTCACAAAACTGTTAACAGCGAAATCGTAGCTGCTCGCATTCGCGAGGTAACGCGAAATTAGTGTTTTTGTAATTTTTAAAATTTTGACATTAAAGTTTTTTAAATATTTTCAAAAACTGAGTACACAGTTTTAATTGTACTTATTTAAAGGTCACAAAACAGCAAATATCAGAATCATATCTTCTTTAGTTCGCGAGAAATCGCGAATTCATTTTTTGCTGTTTTTGTTTTTTATATTTAGATAATTTTCTTTAAAAGTTTGCAAAAACATGGTATGCAGTTTTACTTGTGCTTGATTAAAGGTCACACATCTGTTGACATCGGAATTATTGGTGTTAAATTTCGCGAGATATCGCGTAATTATATATTTTTTTTTATTATTCATTTATATTTTGAAACCGGTTCTTTAGAAATAATAAAAAAAGTGGTATGCAGTTTGTTTTGATCATGGTGGAAGAAATTATAACTGCCCAAAAAAAAATTATAGCTGCTCACTTCCGCGAGAAATAGGGGGTATTTCTTGTTTTGATTAAAAAAAGAAGTTGCTTTAACATTGTTGAAAAACACGAATTGCAGTTTGATTTGCTATTGATTAAAGGTGATAAGGCTGTTAACATTTAAATTCTAGCTCCTAAATTCTTCGAGATATCGCTTAAAAACTCGCTAAACTACTATTTATTTATTACTTCGTTTTATTTTTGGTCTATAAAAACATTTCCTTCAATTAAAGACAAAAATGTGGTATGCAGTTTGAATTCGAGGTTATTTAAGTTGACAAAACTGCAAGCAGAAAAATTATAGATGATAAATTTCCCGAGGAATTGCAAAATTACTGTTCAAGCTTTTGTATTAATTAATTATTTTTTTCTTTAATGTCTAAAATAAAGGCAAAAAATCAAGAAACGACAAATATATTGTATCCAGTTTAAATTTTATGTGGTTAAAGGTGGTAAAACTGCTCAAATAAATATCGTGACTGCTAATTTACGCGAAAAATAAAATTTTTTCCAATTTTATATATTTTTTTTTAATTTTGCGATTTTTCGCAAAATTGAGAGGATATGATTTCGATGTTAACTGTTTTGTGACCTGTAAATAAATAAAATTAAAACTGTATACTCAGTTTTTGAAGATGTTTAAAATACTTCATTGTCAAAATTTTAGAAAATACAAAAACACTAATTTCGCGATATCTCGCGAATGCGAGCTACTACGATTTCGCTGTTAACAGTTTTGTGACATTTAATCAAGTAGAAATCGAAGTGCGTTTACACTTTTCGTCGACACTAAAGTTGAACGTAAACATCGCTGAGGCTCACTGTGTCAAGAACAATTTGACAATTTTTCCAATATTTGACCACGCCTCCTAAGCCCAATTTTTGAAAAATTTAAAAACCAAAAAAAGCAATTTTCTTAGTTCCATATGGGGCTATTCATACAACCTGTTCCGAAATTTACAGTACACATGTTTTTTTCGCTGGCCATTTGGTGAGGAAAGCCTCATATATATTATGATCCTTGATCGATTTAAGGTCGATCTAGCGATGTCCGTCCGTCTATCTGTTCGTCTGTTTGTTTAAAACAAGTTAACTTTTGAACGACTTTACTGAGGATGCTGAAGCTTGGCATATATACGGCATATATGGCATATAAATTACTGAACAGGGTAGTATTACAATTCAGCGAAATCGGTTATAAGCAAAAGAGTGAATTTCAAGGCAAGGGTTTTCCGCGAGGTTACGAGATAAAAAACACGCTAACTTTCAATAGACAATCCTAAAGCTGCTGAATCTAAGCATATATATTTTTCCCTGGTCTGGTTGGTATTAAATTTCAGCAAAATCGGTCCAGTAGTCTAAAAGTTATTAGCAAAACCGTGAATTTCAGATTGGTTTCGCCTTAAATTAACGTGTTGAAATAACCGTTAAACAACTTTTAAAAACATTTTTAAGCCACATAAATATTTTTAAACGCATTTTTGTCACTCAAAAATATTTTTTTTTAAATATTTTAATAAATTAAACTACACTCAAAAAAAATTTTACACTCAAAAAAATTTTACATTAAAAAAAAATTTTACACTCCAAAAAAAAAAACTGGTAATTTTTTACAAAAATTACTAAAAAAATCAAAATTGTTAATTTTTTTCAAGTTAGAAATTGTTTCTATAACTTAAAAAGAGCATTATGGATAGTAATCATTAGGGATGGGATTTCCATGCAAATGCATGGTTTTATTGATAGTCTAAAAACGATATCGACCAATTATCATCCCGAATTATGAAATTTGCGTTAAAATGGCGCATCGATTTGATATTGCATATTTTTGCATATTTTGGTATAAATTCATATTTTTGCATATTTTGGTTTTAAGTGCATATTTCCAACTTTTAAGTGCATATTTTTGCATATTTTGCATAAATTATAAAAAACACAATTTCAAATTTATTTGTTTCAACAACTGTTTAAAATTTGGACATTTTATTAAAAAATTTTTTTTTTTTTTATTATTTTAAAATTTTTATAGATTGTTTTAGTTTCTAAAAAACTTTGCTTACATAAAGTTTTATATGTTACTAATCAAACCCAGCGTTGTTGTTTTATTTTTTAGAAGTTTTTCGCTTGAAAATAAGATTTTTATTGCACAAATTATATTTTTTTGTGCATATTTTATGGATTTTAGTGCATATTTTGAATGTTTTCGCGCATATTTTAAGCGCATATTTTCGACTTTTTGGTGCATGAAAATCTCATCCCTAGTAAATATGGATTAGGCAAAGTCGAATTTAATTTTCTACTTCTTTTTTCTCATGTTGTGGAATTGTAAGCACTGCTAAATAAGTATATGCTCATTACTGTTTAACAAATATATAAATATCAAACAGTCTAGTAAGACTTTGTATTAAAACAAAACCTAATAAAAAAAAGATTAATAATAAAAGGAAATATTAAAATAATTTACAAAAAAATATTAGTATGTGAAATAAAACTGCAACGTGTACAAACTCTAGCAAAAAAATAAATGTTGAAATTTAATAATAAAAATAGTTAAAATATTTTTTTAATATGCGGAAATTTAAAAATAATGTTAAACCAATTTAGTAAATTACTAAAAGAAAATTTTTAAAATTTCTATAAAAAAATATTTTTTTACATACCTGATGCAATAGAAGTGACTCCTAAGATTAGGCAAAATAATATTATACTCTTTGACATAATGACTATTTTTTTTTGTTATTTATTCACAAGTGTTTAATTTTTTTTTTTTTGGAATTTTAGAAAAATTCAACTATTTTTCTGGTGATTAGAAAAATGTTGATTTTCCTTAATTTGTTGTTAAAGGTTTAACACACTCTTAAGCTATAAATCAGTCTTAATGTTAACTTTTACTGATTTATGTATGTGTGTTTTAAGCGCAAAACACGTCTTTAACGTCGTAATAAAAACCGTCAACTGTTTAAGGTTCCACTTGAAGAAATTGCAAGAAGGTGAAAATGAATTAAATAAAAAATATAAAAAAAAAATTAAACACCTTGAGTTTCCAGTCTTGATTTTGAGTTAAATTTATTATTAAATCTCTCTCGATTTGTTTTGTATTCATTCATTACTCAAAAATATAAATTCACTTTCAGTATAAATTTTTGAGTTGAAATTATAAAAAACTCATAATCCAAAAAGCCGGTTAAAAATTTATTATTCATGAGTGTGTTTTTTTTATTATTTTTTTTTATTGTTTTTAAAACGCATGCGTGCTTTACTTGCTTCAACACTTGTTATTAAACGGGCATGTCTTGTCTTAAATGTTGTTTGGTTTTTGTATATTTTTTTATTATTAACAACTTGTATTGTATGCTAATTTTATTTATTTTTTATTTAATTTTATACCACATAGTAGTTTCTCATAAAAAAAAAAAATATTTGTTGTCTAGTTAGCAGAGAGTTTTGTGTTAAATGTTTGTTAGATTGTTATAATATGGTCAATGTTAATTTGACATGCGGTATTTTGTTCTTTTTTTCCGTAATTTAATTATATAATTCAAACATGTTTCTGAAAAAAAAAAAATAATAATATATATTTTTTATTCAGTTAATATTATTAAATATTCTATGCACATGTGTTTTAAACAATTACGTTAGAATTTCTTTAGTACATTGACATTATAAGTTTTTTTTATAACAATTCTGATTTTATTCTTTGTTTTTTAAATAAAATAATTCTTAAAAAAAATACATATGAGGCATTCCACACCAAATGTTCAGCAAAAAAAAGTTGTGTCGTGTCAATATGAAATCATTTGCAAAGTATTCGCTCTTAGGGTACTATTTAATAACAAAAATAAAATTTAAGTTTTTTCAAAAAGTGGGCCTTGTAGGCGTGGTCAAAAATTGAAAATATCTAACTTTTTTGCCTGAGCATCTTTACTTCAATATTTATGCAAATTAAATGAAACACAGTAAAGACAAACGTTTTTTATAGATTTTTGTATGGGCTATCGATTAAAAAAATAAAAATTGGAAAATTTTCAGAAGAAGTTCTGAATTTTTTAAATTTAAACTTAAACTTTATTTATCAAAAAACATGACGCAATTTTTTCTTTCATTAGCGTGCGTGATCGTAAATAAAAACTCACTCACGCTCCACAGTGGACCAAATGCTTAATCTAGCGTGCAAGAGAGTATAATTCGACTTTGAGAGCACCTAGAAACATGAAATTTGTAATGCACAAGGAAAATGAGATGAGCTTCTATATAGTTCAAATGTGGGCGGTATTTGAAGGGGCGTGGCACTTATTAAAACATTGTCATAATAAAATATAGGGAAAGTAGAGCCAATAATAAGCAGAGACAGTAATTTTTTTTAACGTAAAAAAGATTATTAAACAGTTTAGAAAAGAAATATTTTATTTTGAGTAAAAAAAAATTTTTTTACTCATTTTTGTAAAAAAAAAAATTTTTGAGTGAAAAATTTTTTTGGAGTTTAAATTTTTTTTTTTGCTTGTAAAATTTATACATTGGGTTAAAAAATGTTTGAGAATGTCAAAAATACTCAGCAAAATATTTTTGTGGCTCATCAATGTCATTTAAAGCGTTTAAGTGTTTTTTTTTTTTAACGTAAATTTAAGGTACACCAATCTGAAATTCACGGTTTTTGCTTACAACTTCTGAACCACTGGACCGATTTGGCTGATATTCAATACCAACCTGACTAGGAAAATTGAAAATATATATGCCAAGCGTCAGCAGCAACAGAGTTGCCGTTAGAAAGTTACCGTGTTTTAAACAGACAGACGGACGGACATCGCTAGATCGACTGAAAAACAAAAACCAGCAAAAACCAGCAGCCAATTTTTTTATTATTTTGGAGCTCAATATCTATTCTTTTGAAATCATGTAAAAACCCTATAGAATTTAGCGGGATTTGTACCTAAATTCATTAACAAAATTCAAGTTCGCTTGAAATATAATTCCATTGTGGACTCTCTTTTAAATTTACGTTTTTTTACGAACAACAACACAAATTAGCTTCAAGTATACATTCCTTGAGGTTAAAATATAACAAATAATTTGATATATTGCCTTAATAGGTCGTAAAATAGCAGTTTAAACAATCAACACGTCTACACAGAACTTGAAGAATTTTTTTTATAAAAACTAATTACTCATGTTTGGCTGCCTACTACGATGGTGTTTTTGCAATAAACAAAGAAATTTTATTAGCGTTAAGTAAGGTAGGAATAGTGCAATCATATATGCGATACTAATTCAATATTGTAAAAACTTCATTTTTCGACCAACTGCGCACCAGATTCAACATTTGGTCCACTGTGCGCTCCCATCTCCTCTTAAAATAATTTTTAAGTATTAATATTACGCATACGCACACGTTTTATACACCATTATTGTATAAAATTAGCGTATTGCAATCTTTGACATTTGATTTCTCTAAAACAAGGCAAAACACATCTCTGAAAATTTCAGAACAAATAGAAAAGTCCTTTAACTTTTTTTAAAAAATTAAAAAAAAAAATTAAATTGCGTCACCTTTTTTGATAAATAAAGTTTAAGTTTAAATTTAAAAAATTTAGAACAGATAGAAAAGCACTTTAACTTTTTTTTAAAAAATTAAAAAAAAAAATAAAATTGCGGCATGTTTTTTGATAAATAAAGTTTAAGTTTTAATTTGAAAAAATCAGAACTTCTTCTGAAAATTTTCCAATTTTTTTTTTTTAATCGATAGCCCATATAAATATCTAAAAAAACTTTTGTCTTAAAGACTTTACTATGTTTCATTTAATTTGCATAAATATTGAAGTAAAGATACTCAGACAAAAAAGTTTGATATTTTCCATATTTGACCACGCCTACAAGGCCCACTTTTTGAAAAAACTTAAATTTTGTTTTTTGTTTTTTAATAGTACCCTAAGAGCGAATACTTTGCAAATGATATCCCATTGAAACCACTATGGTTTTTCTGTAGTGGAACTGTTGATGTAAAATGCCTCATATATGCCCGAGTAAAAAAATAAAACTTTTAAGATCTAATTTGACAAGAATTCCTTGTTATTTACAAGCTTTTTACCAATTGTTTTGTAATTTTACAAGCTTTTTACCAAACAATTTTTTTGAAGCGATAAAACTTACAAGAAGGTTTCGTGACTTTACAAGATTTTTACCAATAAAATTGTAAATTTACAACTTTTTTTGGCGAAATAGAGATTTTCTTAAATTTTCCGAAAATTTATGAAATGATATTTTTAACATGATAATGTTTTTAGGCTGGTGTCTAATTTTAAAAAAGTTGCGGAACGCCACCTCAGTTTGACTATATAAGCTAACAATTAAAGAAAAAGAAAACAAGAATTTCCATTTTGATTTTCTTAAAACCAAAAAGTTGTATAACTTGGGTTTGTATAATAATTCACCTCGTGGTGAATAAAACTGTTTTTCACCAGCTGCTGAATAAGAGTAGAAACAGAACAAACACGGCACGGGGGACGGTTGCCGTTGCCGGAGAATATAGGCCCAAAACAATGACGGCGGACGGCGACGGCGACGCACAGTGCTTCGTTCCCATGTAACGAAGGGACAAAATTAGAAGGAGTTGTCAGATATTTTTGAGATTTGGTACACTAACATAAAATATATTAGTTAAGAAAAATATGAATTTTTGGAAAAATCGGTGCAAGGACACGCCTACCTCCCATGTGTCCTGAAATTGAAAAATGTAATTTTAGCTTCAATAATGCACAAAAAATTACAAAAAGTGGTCATGCTGGTACACATTCCACTAGCAACGTGTGTGTAAATTTCCACTTAAATCGGAGCAAGGACTCAAGGTCCTACCATATATCCTTTTTCTTTGAAACGCTTTAACACCTACAAAAATTGTCCGATCGTAAAAAAACTTTGTAAGCAAATTACTATTCCTTAGATATATATTAATGCCAAATTTGGGGAAAATCGGATTAGCAGTGTGGAAAATATAAAAACATCCTTTTTTGGAAAATAAGTTATTTTTATTTTTAAAGTCATCTAAAAAAGGTCAAAGAAATGTATTAAATCAACTTCTGAGCTACATAATGTTTATACATGTCTATAGTAAAATTTGATGGCGGTTATTTTTTTAGAATACATTAACCCTCTATCTCCCATTTTTATGGGTCATTTTTGTCCTTTTTTAACATATCCTCATAGAACAACACTAAAATGTGCGTTTTAGTAGTTAAAATGTTCTACAAAAATGTTAAGCATTAAATTTCACTAGGGGTTGTCAAATACCAAAACATCGTGTGATATAATCAAAATGCTTTAAAAAGTAAAATTGTAAAGTATCATATATTGTTCAATAGCTTTTACCAAAGTAGACTGAAATAGGTCGAAAAAATGTACTAAAAATACTACTGAGATAAAAAATGTGTTAAGATGTCTTCAGTGAAGTTTAATGACGGTTCTTTTGTTAGAACATATTAACCCTCCATCTCCCATTTTAAGGGGTCATTTTAGTCCTTATTTCAAATATTTTTATAAAATTTAATAAAACGAGCGTTTAAAGGTTAAAGCGTAATACTAAATTACTTTTTTAAAGTTTCTTGAATATAATTTATAATTTAAGAGTTATTTCACATAACTTAAAGCTTCAATAGAATACACTGTGCAACAAATTTGAGGTCACAGAGTGTATCTTAAATTGGACAAAACTAAAAATGAAGATATACCGTTTGTAAACCAAAAACGAATTGTTTTGAAAATTTAGCTCGAGTTCCTTTCATGGCCCATTGAAGTCTTTACTTTTTTTTTTTTTAATGGGTTTGGAATGATTAAAGATATCTATTAAATGTTTTTAGAACGTTTTAACACTTTAAACGCACGTTTAAGTGTTTTTTTTTTATAAGAATATGGAATTTGGAAAAGGGACTAAAGTGACCCCTAAAAATAGGAGATAGAGGGTTAATATGTTCTAAGAAAAGAACCGTTATCAAATTTCGTTGTACATCTATTAACCTCATTTAGCTCAAAATTAAATTTAATAATTTTTTTTTTACTTATTCTGAACTCCTTTGAAAAATAATTAAAAACTTCAGTGGGCCATAAAAAAAAACTCGAGCTAAATTTTAAAAATTCTGCGGGGATTTCGATCTACTATTAATATACATTTATTTTACTTCTTTACCCTTTCAAAACATAAAATCGTGTTGCACAATGATATTTAACACTCCTAAATGCATGATATATGAGTAAAAATCATGAATTTAGGCATTTAAAAAAACGCATTTTTTTCTAATTTGTGGTAAAAAATAGGCGCTAATTTTTGAATACGCTGTTAGATAAGAGTTTAAACTTACAAAAAAAAGAAAAAAAAAAAAATCTATTTTTTTATATTTTTTTTTTACACTCCATCAAACTTTAGTTATTTTTGGATTTTCAACAAAAAAAACTTGTTTTTCTGCGCAATAAACAATATTTTTTTTGGAAATATATACAAAATTCTATATTTTAACTTCACTACAAATATATCAAAGTACTTTAAAACAAAATTTCGAACCATTTTATTAAAAAATGGATTTTTGAGAATTATTTTTGTGAAACAGCTAAAAAACATTTTCCTGTTAAGTAGTTTTTGCATAAAATTCTCTGAGTTTAGCGCCCTCTCGTGGTGACAAAAGTAATCAGAAAAAATATTTCTGTTAATATTTATTTGAGATACCTTATTATCTTTCAAAAAATCTGTATTTAAACACAATTTGAGACAAATTTTTTTTTTTTTGACTTTTGTCCATGGGTCGAAGCATAGTGCGACGGCAAAAAATGTCATTTGTTCGTTCAGTGGTGCTAACTTTTAAAAAAATTAGAGTAATTTTACGGAAAAAAATCACTTATCACATAGTCAATAGGGGTGGGATAGTGCACGAGTTTTATTTTGTGAGGTTCGTAAAAAAAATGCATGAGCCAAAAAATGGGGCAGGTCGGATAGGATCTAGGGGTCGCTCATCGGGGTCAAAGTTGGGCATAGAGACGAAAAAATCCAGAAAAAGCCCTACAGCTCTCCTGGTTTTGCCCCAAGAGGGGTCAAATGTAAGACCGACCCCCATTATTTTTTCCCCCCAAACACTTTTCCCAAACATACCTAAGCCCTATCTCTACTCCCTAAGGGGGCTCCCATACAAAGGTTCAATTTTTAAAAATATTTGCTCCTACCTCTTTAGCTGTCTCAGAAGTGACCCTAGAGGAATCAAATGTATGACCGACCCCCAATATTTTTTCAACCCCAACATTTTCTTAGAACATACCTACCCTCTATCTTCAACTCTTAGGGTGGTCCCCATACATATTTTTTATTTTTTCTTAATTTGTTTTATTACATCAGCTCCTACCGGTCCAATGGTACTTCCTAGAGGGGTCATTATCAAGACCGACCCCCATTTATTTTTCACTCCCAACATTTCTTCTGAATATACCACTTCCCTATCTCTAATTCCTAAGGGGTCTCCCACACAAAATGACATTTTTATAAAATTTGCTCCTACCGCTCTAACTGGCGCAGGGGTGACCCTAGAGAAGTTAAGTGTATGAGTGACCCCCAATATTTTTTCAGCCCCAACATTTTCCCCAAACAAACCCTCTATTTTAAAGCCTTAAGGGGGTCCCCACACATTTTTTTTATATTTTTTATAAAATCAGATGTTATCGCTCCCATAGTGCCTCTTAGGGATAGGGAATGCAGACTTACCTTCATAAGTTTTTGCCCCCCACATTTTTTCCGAACATACCTACGGCGTATTTCCACTTTATAAGTGTGTTCCCCTTAGGAAAACCAAATTCGTAATGGTACTGGAACCCAACGTTGGAGTATTTAGAATTTACATAAGTACAATAATTAGCAACACTTTTATTTATAAATTCAGCTCTTACCGCTCCCATAGTGCCTCTTAGGGACGGGAAATGCAAACTGACTCCCTATATCTGCCATGCAAACATCATTTTAATGAACTTCAAATAAAAGAAGTGTTTGAAACCAAATTCGGCAAAACTTCTGGACCAGGAGTTCCAATGTTTGAGCGTTTAAAAATATAAAACACAAACCATACAGTCCTGGCATAGAAAATTAGGAAGGGGCAGGCAACATACCAGCTCTAGTCCAACCTGAATCAAGTTGTTTTGTTGGGCTCAAATAAAGGAAAAGCGACCCAGAGACGACTTCAAGGAGTTTCTTGAAATTGTTGTATTATACTTTGGTGAAAATATTCCTAATAAACATTTTAGCCCACCAGGACCCATCAGTCATGCTCGATGGATGGCAAAAGGCCTAAAATTGCCTAAAAATGTTTTAGGTTTGACCAAAAACAATTTACGTGAAATTTTGGTTTAGCGCCACTAAAGCAATAGAACCTCCAAATAATGATTTGATTTTTTTTAAAGCGATTGCTAATTATGCTTCAATTAATCAGATGTCTCATCGATTGGAGAAGAGATTCTGTGACATCTTTGGTATCTCAGTTGCACTATTTGATCCGAATATCTCTTGTGAAATAAAATGAAAAATGGCAAATGCAAGGAGGAAGAGTTATCTGACAGCGAAGAAAAATAAGATGATGATATCGGGGAAGATTATGACTCGGGGGATAACGGCGAAGGTGGCAACAAAGATCGTGATCATCCAGTACAGGTGGTTGGATTCGAAGGTGTGAAAATAAATAACATGGAATCGCAACAAGTAAATCCAGAACTCATAATATGAAGAATGATTTAAGCCACTACGTCACAGCTGAGACACCAAAATTTTTTTCACGCTTCGGATTAACAACAAATTTCATTGCTTCCGGTCCAAACACTTGGGAAAATTGTGAGGACTACCAGCAAGCGCTACAAATATTACTTCAATTACATGATTTCAACGACGCTGCCGAAAGAGGCGTAAAATTAATAGAGGACTATAACAACGTGTTGTGCCGTAATGGAGAGGAAAAAATATTACCCTAACAAAGTGGAAATACGGCGTAGGTATGTTCGGACAAAAAGTAGGGGGCAAAAATTATTGGGGGTCAGTCTGCATTTCCCGTTCCTAAGAGGCACCATGGGAGCGGTAAGAGCTGATTTTATAAATAAAAATTATAAAATGTGTGGGAACCCCCTTAAGACTTAAAAATAAGGAGTAGGCTTGTTTGGGGAAAATGTTGGGGCTAAAAAAATATTGAGGGGTCAGTATAAGATCTGATATTTTAAAAAAATAAAATAAATTTGTGGGGACCCCCTTAAGGCTTAAAAATAGAGGGTAGGTTTGTTTGGGGAAAATGTTGGGGCTGAAAAAATATTGGGGGTCAGTCATACATTTAAATTCTCTAGGGACATCCCTGCGCCAGTTAGAGCGGTGGGAGCAAATTTTATAAAAATGTCATTTTGTGTGGGAGACCCCTTAGGAATTGGAGATAGGGAATTAGTATGTTCAGATAAAATGTTGGGGGCTAAAAATAAATGGGAGTCGGTCTTACTAATGACCCCTCTAGGAAGCACCGTTAGACCGTTAGGAGGTGATTTAATAAAACAAATTAAGGAAAAATAAAAAAAATGTATGGGGACCACCCTTACGATTGAAGATAGAAGGTAGGTATGTTATAAGAAAATGTTGGGGATGAAAAAATATTGGGGGTAGTTCATATATTTGATTCCTCTAGGGTAACTTCTAGGACAGCTAGAGAGGTAGGAGCAAATATGTTTTCACATTCAACCTTTGTATGGGAGCCCCTTTAAGGAGAGGAGATAGGGTTTAGGTATATTTGGCAAAAGTGTTTGGGGTGAAAAAATAATGGGGGCTGGTCTCACATTTGACCCCTCTAGGGGCAAAATCAGGGGAGTTGTGGGGCTTTTTGTGGATTTTTCCTATGTACGCCTAACTTTGACCCCGATGAGCGACCCCTAGATCCTATCCGACCTCCCCCATTTTTTGGCTCATACACTTTTTTTACGAACCTCACAAAATGAGGGGTTCTAGCGATTCCAAATACTGCTGCTTAAAATCTCACACAACACTATCCCACCCTTAATAGTCAATGTGATTAAAGTGGCACTACTGTACGTTTGTTACACTATTGTGAATGAAAAAATGAAAAAATGTTGTGAAAATGCGGCAACCCTGGAGTGTGAGAGGGAGGGAGATTGAGAGAACCCGGAGATTAAATAAAATAAGTTTTAATTTTTTTGTCGTATGGAAAAAGTCGTGCCGGGCTTGTTCTGTTCCTACCTTAAAAAGTAACAAAATTATTTTTCAACAAAAAAAAATTTTTTTTTTCATCAAATTTTTTTTTTTATAAATTTTTTTTCCATAATTTTTTTTTTGTTTTTCATCAGTTTTTCTTTTTTTTTTCATCAAATTTTTTTTTTTCATCATATTTTTTTTTTTCATATTTTTTTTTTTTCATCAAAAAATTTTTTTTATTAAATTTTTTTTATTAATTTTTTTTTTTTCATAATTTTTTTTATCTTTTTTTTTTCATATATTTTTTTTTTATCAAATTTTTTATCATCAATTTTTTCTCACCAAAAAATTTTTTTTTCATATTTTTTTTTCATCAATTTTTTTTAAAATCAAAAAAATTTTTCTTTTTATCAAAAAAATTCATCAAAAACTTTTTATCATCAAAATTTTTTTTAAAAAAAAATTTTAATTCATTAAATTTTTTTAACATAATTTTGTTTTTTGTGAAAAAAAATCATTTTTTTACCAAAACTACTTTTTTACCAAGTCTAAGCTTTTCGCATAAAAATTTTCCATTTGTTTATCAAATGTATATAAAACATGTGAGAGTGGTATATTCTTTGATGCCGAATCTTTTATACTCTCCAAAATGTAAAAACACTTTTTTGCACTTATTTTTGCACTCACTTACGAAATGTACAGCTCTTTTGGTTTTTTAATGGGGTCCTCGACTGATAATTCAATTTGACTTTGCATGGAATAGCAAAGTAATATAACATTATTTTTTCTAAAAAAACTTTGCTTTGGCAAATACACCCAAATCTTCCGCAAAATATTATCATGATTTAATGTTTTGGGCAAGAGTACAAAATTCGCAGGCATTTTTTTATCACTTGAACACTTTTTTTTAAGCAGAACAAATGAAAAGTAGTAGTCTACACAAGAAATTTCTTACATTTTTACGTTAAGCTGTTAAAAATTATGACATTTTTTTCGAATTTTTTTCACATGTATTTTTAAAAAAATAAAAAAAAAAACTTTTGGATATTGAAGATTAGATAATTATTTTTCGTAATTATCAACTTTTTATTAAAAATGTTTCATATAAAATTAGCAAAAAAAAAATGGTAAAATTAGCAAAAAATATGGTAAAAAATATTAAAAATTGTGTAGCCCATTTTTGAGCACCGCGTTCTTTAATGTTACTAATAGCATCATTAACAATTATTCCAGTTGATGGATGCCTACTTTGCTATGGAGTTGGCAGCATCATCTTTTGTCTTCTTCTCGACAGCTGGACTTTCAACAGCAGCAGAATCTGCAATGTTTTTTTTTCACACTAGAACATTTTAAACAAAATTTTCTTTCTTAAACTGTTAGAAAAATCTTTAAGGAAAATACTAATATTTTTGCTAAAATTATCGTAAAATAATAAACAAAAAAAAAAAATTACAAGAAAATATAATAGAAATACCAAAAAAATTTTGTATTTTACCAATAAGTAGTAAATTGCCCAAAAAATCTGTAATAGTTTAATTTTTACAATTTTTTTTGCTAAAGTTTGGTTGACGTAAATTACAACACCTTTTACTGATATTTTGACTAAGTTATTTTTTTTAGTGTAAGAGAAAAAAGATAAAAACAAACGGACTCAAAAAAGCTAAATCTGGTGCCTCAAATATGAGAAACTTTTGGGACATAGCGCCAAACTGTCGGAAATTCAGTTAAGTAGTTTTAAGAAATAATATGCCTAAAAAATGTATATCTCTTCTGAACATTTAAGCACTTACATCAGTTTTTCACACGAAAACTACAATTTTTATCTCATCTATACTAATATTATAAAGAGGTAATGTTTGTATGTTTTTTTGTTTGTTTGTTTGTAGAAAGTAATCTCCGGAACTACTCATCCGATATCCAAAAAGTTTTCAGCAATATTTAGAGTGTTCCTCCCGGACGGACATAGGCTAGGTTTCATCGACCACGCCCACTTCTACGCCCACTTTTTGACAAAAAACGTAAAATTTAAAAATCTTCAAAACTACTAAACCGATTTCAAAAATTTTTTTTACCAATACATACTTGGAATGGTCCTTCATGATGGACATATGCTGGGTTTCATCGACCACGCCCACTTGGCAAAAAACTTAAAATTTAAATATCTTTGAAACTACTCATCCGATTTAAAAAATGCTTTTACCAATGTTTAGAGTGCTCCTCTAGAGTGGACATAGTGTAGGATTTTTCGACCACGCCCACTTCAACGCCCACTTTTGGCAAACAACTTAAAATTTAAATATCTATGAGGCAACTCATCCGATTTCAAACATTTTTTCACCAATATTTAGAGTGTTCTTCCAGGGTGGACATAGGCTAGGAATCATCGACCTTCGCCTACTTTTTGGCCAAAAAACCTAAAATTTAAAAATCTCCTAAATTATTCGATTTACAAAATTTTTCCACCAATGCTTAGTATGGTTCTTTAGTGTGGAAATATACTGAGTTTCATTGACCACGCCAATTTATACGCCCACTTTTGGCACGAAAAACGTAAAATTTAAATATTAAAAATCTACTCATCCGATTTCAAAAAATTTATCACCAATATACATTTAGAATGGTCCTTCAGGGTGGACATGGGCTAGCTTTCATCAACCACACCCTTTCTACGCCCAGTTTTGGTTAAAAAAACGTAAAATTTCAAAATCTCCGAAACTACTAATTCGGTTTAAAAAAATTTTTTCTCCAATATTAAGAATGGTCCTAGGGTTCATCGACGTAAAACTTTAAAATAGACGAAACCTTTTATGATGTTTCAAAAATGATTTCACTAATATTTAAAAATCTCCTTCAGGGTGAGTTAGGGAAGGTTTCATTGACCGCACCAATTTAAAAGATCACTTTGGTTTAAAACATTCCGAAAACGCCCTTTTTGGAAATTCCGATTTTAATGGAGCAAATAGTTGCAAAGAAGTGAACTTTGTAACCTTTTCTATCTCTTGAAATATTGGTCATAGAAACTTGAAATTTGGGATCCTCCTGCCCAAAAAATCATCATTTCTTCAACGCATGTTATGGAACGCAATGAATTGGAATTCAATGAATTGGAATTCAATGAATTGGAATTCAATGAATTGAAACGAATAGAACAGGAACTGAAATGGAATAGAACGGGGAACGAAATGGAATGATACGGGGAATGAAAGTTATCAATAATAACAATATAAGAGCTCGAAAATGTTCAAGAAATTGTTTTACCGGAACGAACATGATTCCGGGCTAAACGGGGCTGTTTGAATTTTATTGTTTTAAATAGTTTTTATTTAAGACTTTAACGATAAAAATTTAATAAAATAAAGATTCTGCAGGGGACAAATTCAGAAATGGGGAATCTAATCCTGATGCTTCTTTAATTCCGTATTTATTATTACCGGTGACAAAGTTCCGGCCGGGCCTGCTAGTAAACAATATATGGAAAAAATCAATAAAAAAATGTTTTTAAACATTTTAGTTTGAGTGAATCTTATATTTATATCTTGCAAAGATTAAAGTTTTGTTAAAAAAAAATTTTGAAGTCATCCAATTAAAAATAATAATAGTTAAATTCTAAAGAAAATTTAAAAACTAGAAAATAAAAATTTTAAATGCCTTTTTCTACCTACGTATGCATAAGCGCACATATGTTTTTTTCTATCTTTTCAACACTTATAACCTGTTAAATAATTTTATTTTATTCTCAATATCAATTAAAAGTTTTCTTTTATTTTATTTGCTTAAAAACTTTAGTTTATCTTCTTCATAGTCTTCGTTTAGCCTTGGAATCCCCAATTATTTAGTTAAGGTATTAGAGGGGGCAACAACAAATATATTTTTTGAAGTAGGAATAAAGCCATTGGAACCTATTCTGAGACATTTTTCGTATAGAACAGTTCTCGGATTCTGGGAAATTTTATGTATAGAAAAATTCTTAGATTCTGAGATTTTCTTTGTATAAAAAAATTATCAGATTCTGAAACATTTTTCGTATAGAAAAACTATCAGATTCTGAAACATTTTTCGTATAGAAAAACTTTTCGTGTAAAAAAATTTTCAGATTCTGAGAAAAATTCTAAGATATTTTTTTCTAAAGAAAAATTCACAGACTCTGAGAAATTTTTCCAATAGAAAAATTCCAAGATTCTGAGACATTTTTCGTATAAAAAAATTATCGGATTATAAGACATTTTTCGTATAGAAAATATCTCAGCTTCAGAGATATTTTTAATATAAAAAGTTTTTAGTTTGTGAAACATTTTTCAAGTAGAAAAATTCTCAGACTCTGAAATTGAAAAATTCTCAGATCCTGAAAAAAATTTTTCGTATAGAAAAATTCTCAGATTCTGGGAAAATTTACCTAAAAAAAATTCTCAGATTCTGAGACATTTTTCCAATGGAAGAATTTTCCTTAAGAGAAATTGTCAGATTCTGAAAGATTTTTCCTAAAGAAAAATTCTTTGATTCTGAGAAATTTTTCGTATCGAAAAATTCATTGTTTCTGAGAAATTTTTCGTATCGAAAAATTCTCTGTTTCTGAGAAATATTTCGTAAAGAAATATCTCAGATTTTGAGACATATTTGTACAGAAAAATTCTCAGATTCGGAGCCATTCTTGGTACAGAAAATTGATCACATTTTATGACATTTTTCATATAGAAACATTTTCAAATTTTAAAACATTTTTCGTCAAGAAATATTTTCAGATTTTAAGACATTTTTCTATAGAGAAATTCTCAGATTCTAAAACATTTTTCTTATAGAAAAAATCTCAGATCCTAAGACAGTTTTCTTATAGAAAAATTCTCAGATTCTGAGACATTTTCTTATAGAAAAATTTTAAGATAATAAACATTTTTCGTGTTAAAAAATTCGTCGATTATGAGATTTTTGTATACAAAAATTCCCCATACTCTGACACATTTTTCTTATAGAAACACTTTTTTAGATTCCAAGACAATTTTTTTATAAAAAATTTCTAAGATTATAAAAATTTTTCGTGTAAAAAAATTGTCCGATTATGAGATGTTCTAGATGTTCTAGATTCCAAAAATTTTTTATACGAAAAATGTCTCAGAATCTGAGAATTTTTCTAAAAAAGAAAAATTCTCAGATTCTGAGAAATTTTTATTATAGAAAAAATTCTTAGATTCTGGGACATTTTTCTTATAGAAAAATTCTCAGATTCTGAGACATTTTTCGTATAAAAAATTTTTGGAATCTAGGACATTTTTCTTATAGAAAAATATTCAGATGCTGAGACATTTTTCGTATAGACAAATTCTCAGATCATCTGACATTTTTCGTACAGAAAAATTCTCAGATTCGGAGACATTTTTCTTATAGAAAAATTTTCAGATTCTGAGACATTTTTCGTATAGAAAAATTATGAGATTCTAAAACATTTTTCGGGCAGAAAAATTCTTTGATTCTAAGAGATTTTTCATGTAAAAAAATTCTCATGTTCGGAGACAATTTTTGTATAGAAAAATTCTCAGATTTTGAGACTTTTTCCGTATGGAAAGATTGTCAGATTCGAAGACATTTTTCGTTAAGAAAACTTCTCAGATTTTGAGACATTTTTCTTTTTCTTATAGAAACATTCTCAGATTCTGATATATTTTTTGTATAAAAAACTTTTCAGATTCTGAGACATTTTTCGTATTGAAAAATTCTTTGATTTTGTGACAGTTTTCGTATTGAAAAATTCTCAGATCCAAAAAATTTTTTCATATTGAAAAATTCGGAGATTCGGAGAAATTTTTCGTGTAGATTTTTTTTATTTTGAGACATTTTCGTATAAAAAAAGTTTTTAGATTCTGGCACATTTTTAATATAGAACAATTTTCGGGCACATTTTTTGTAAAGAAAAATTCTCAGAATCTGAGACATTTTTCGAATAGAAAAATTCTTAAATTTTTCGTATAGAAAAATTCTCAGACTCTGAGAGATTTTTCGTATAAAATGTTGACCCTATTCTACGAAATTTTTGAATAGAAAAATTCTTGGATTCTAAGACATTTTTGGTTTTTCTTCTCAGATTCTGATAAATTTTTCGTATGAAACAAGTCTGAGAAATTTTTCTTATAGGAAAATTCTCAGATTCTCGGACATTTTTCGCGTAAAAAAAATCTTTGACTCTGAGACATTTTTCGTATAGAAAAATTCTCAAATTCTGAGACATTTTTTGTATAGAAAAATTCTCAGATTGTGAGACATTTTCTTATAGAAAAATTCTCAGATTCTGAGACATTTTTCGTATAGAAAAAAATTTCAGCTTTTGAGACATTTTTCATGTGGAAAAATTCTCAGATTCTGAGACATTTTTCGTGTAAAAGAGTTCTCAGATTCTGAGACCTTTTTCGTGTGGAAAAATTTTCAGATTCTGAGACATTTTTTTATATAAAAAATCTTAGATTCTGAGACATTTTTCTTATAGAAAAATTTTAAGATTCTAAGACATTTTTCTTAAAGAAGAACTCTCAGATTCTGAGACATTTTTCTCACGTTGGGGACAATTTTTGTTTAGAAAAATTCTCAGATTCGGAGACGTTTTTCGTGTAGAAAAATTGTCAGATTCGAAGATATTTTTCGTTTTGAAAATTTTTCAGATTTTGAGACATTTTTCTTATAGAAAAATTCTCAGATTCGGAGAAATTTTTCATTTAGAAAATTTCCCAGATTTTACAACATTTTTTTTTTAGAAAAATGTTTACCCTAGTAAAAATATTATGCTAATTTTACTAAATAGATCTAATTTGATCCGTAAAATGTTTGTATCAAATAATATCTAATTGTATTACTTTATATCAAAAAATATAAAAATTTATACAATTTGATCCTGAATTTGGTCAAATCTAATTATATCAAGTTGATCTTATAATATCTATTTTTATACAATTTGATGAGCAAAGCCAAAATACGGATCTAATCATATATGGAGCAATATCTAACCATATAAAGTGGATCAACCGTATCAAAGTGATAGATATAATACGGATGCCTATTAACTCATATAAGATTGTATCAAATTATATATGATTATATCAGAAAATTTTTACTCGGGAAGTTTCTGAGACAGTTTTCCTATAGAAAAATTTTTTCCCCTATAGAAAAAGTTGAAAAAGTTTCTGAGACATTTTTCTTATAGAAAAAATTCTCAAGTACTGGAACATTTTTCCTATAAAAAAATTTATAAATTTTTCGTATAAAAACATTTTTCAGATTTTGAGAAAAATTTTCTTACAGAAAAATTCGAATATTCTGAAAGTTGTTTGTATAGAAAAAACTTTTCAGATTCTTGAACATTTTCTCAGATTCTTAGAGAGTTTTCTTACACTCCTTTCGAAGTTAGTTTCTCAGTCCACTATAATTTATATAAAAACTTCATATATTCTTTACTATTAAGTAAGGTTTTTAATAAAATTTATATACAAGTTTAGTAAAGTTTAAGTTGAAAAAATAAGAAAAGTTTCTTAAATAACCATAAACAATGGGAAAACGAATGAAAGCCAACCACAAAACACTTAACCAAAAAGTTGAATTATATGTAATAATTTGTCATATTTTTTATTTTTTTGTTTTTTTTGAATACAAAAAGAATATAGAAAAAAAAAAATGGAAAAACATATTCAGTTTTGACAGAAAATATGCAAGTGCATTCGTGTTTGTCTTAATTGTATAAGTCATCTTGAATGTTCTCCATCTATCATCATTCATTTAGACAAATGTACCAAACATACTGTTGGTTTACCAACACCAAACATAGAACAACCCATAGTAACGAAGGATACTAGGACATTTATAAAACTAGGATGTTATAGTTTAGAGAAAACTTTAAAAGAATTTATTCAGCAATTGAAATTACTTTTAAGAGACAGAATACGCATTTAGTTGTTGGATTTTTAAAAATCTTAAAAAATTAAACTTTTATTTACTGCAAAAAGTTTTTTTTTAACTATAGTTGTTTTTTATTCGACATTTACAATTCAATTATAAAAAAATTTTCGAGCTCGAGGCCTGTTTTTTTTCAAGACAATGTTTTACCAGTGCAGTTGTTTGTGTTGAATTACTGAGTTTGTCAGATTTATGACCAGCGATTCCTGTCTTCAGTTTACTATTTTAAGTACATACATCAACCATATCGCATTTATCAACTTAACTTCCACTACAGGGTATTTGTGATATTAGACTTATTGTTAGCCATCTTTTAATATTGTCCTTTGTTTTGCTAAATATTTTTGAAAGATTGCTTTTTATTTTTGCGCCATTGTAAAGTTTTCACCATTATATAACAGGCCTCGAGCTCAAACATCTTATTTTTATAATTAGTGTATTTTTCTGAAAATTTTTTAGTGAGAAAATTTTTCCAAATGATTTAATTCTTTAAAGTTATTTTAAACAAATCTAGTTAGCAGCAAATAGTGGCATATGTATTATTTTTATAAGTGAAAGACAAATTAAAAACATTTGTCCTCTGGTTTTATCCTCCAGTAGAAATTGTAAAAAAAAATCCTAAAGTTTTATTTTCCTTTTAGCTTTATTTATACGGGAATAATTTTTAATAAAAAAATATGTACTAGTTTAACTCTACTAGCTAGTCTGTTGAAAGTGCTAAATTTTTGTTTTCATAAAATGTCTTTCAGTTGATTTTTTTTATGAATTTTTGCACCCTACAGAAGTTATTCAATTTTGAAATTCAAGGAAAATGTTTCAGATAATAAGAATTTTATACACAATAAATGTTTAAGATTCTGAGATGTTTTCAATTACAATTCTGTTATATTACAAATTGATAAAAAAATGTTGATCAAAAAATCTTTAAATTTACACCATCATCTGTAAAATGTATTAAACCTATCAGAAGTATACCAAAACAAATTTACAAAGTTTTATTTTAATGCATTTTCAAGAAGTGGGCTTTATAGGCATGGTCAAATATTGAAAATATCAGCGTTTTTTGCCTAAGTATATTTACTTCAATATTTATGCAAATTTAATGAAACACAGTAAAGTCTTTAAAATAAAAGTTTTTTTTTTATAGATTTTTGTATGTGCTATCGATTAAAAAAATAAAAACTGGAAAATTTTCAGAATAAGTTCTGAATTTTTCAATTTTAAAGTTAGACTTTGTTTATCAAAAAAAAAAATTTTAGAAGAATTCTCCGATCTTGATACAGTTTTCGTGTCTTCACACTCACAAAGGAAGTTTTTCAACCATTATGAACCGATTTACATGAAACTTAAAATTTATATAAATGAGACGATTTTAAGGTTGGGGTGTTTCGGCTTATCGGTCATATCAGTATTTAAAAAGTTGGTTATTCCCTTATGAAACAACGTGAACCTTCGGGAAAATTTCGATAACTCCCGAACTAACAGGAATATTGTCTACAGATAAATACGTGTAGACATAAATTTAATAGAGATTGTTTCGTATTCATGTGGATATCGTAGGTCTATTTCTTCACATAAATATCCACCAAAATTTGCACATTTTCATGAAAAAAATAATTAACGAAGCCGAATTTTTTCAAGGTTATGCCCCCGTTGGATAGGAATTAAAAAATCTTTCTTTTCATATCAAAACATCATATAGTTTCTTAAAAAGAAATAGCATTTTTTGGTTAAACTTTTGAGCAACCGATACACTCAAAATAATTATTCTGTTAAATACTCTGTAAAATGACTGTAATCCCAATTCGACAGATATTTGACAAAGTTATCTGTCGAAATACAGATTTTTAAAAAAATGCTTTGTACTTTTTTGTGACCGAAAAACAAAATTTTGTAAAATTGGAGTTACTTGTTAAAAACTCGTAATTTTCACAAAAATAAAAAACTAAATTTACAATTTGGAAGCATTAAAGCGGGCAAATTTAACAAAATTTTAATTTTAATAAATTTATTTTTTTTTTTAATTTTAATTAATGTTTTAAAGCAGAGAAGTTTTACTCATAAAATGGATTTAACTAAAACATTGTAAATTTACAGAGTTTTTTTTGTAAAATTTTGAACTCATAAAAAGCATTTAACTAAAACTTTGTAAATTTACATAGTTTTTTTGGTAAAATTCTTTTCGGTTTTATTAATATTTTACAGATAATTCTGTAAATTTACAGTTTTTTTTGATCGAAATCATTTTACAGAGTTTTATTCGTAAAATAACAAAAAATCTTGCTGGTTGGAAATCTATGGTATTTTCTGCTGGCTCAGCAGAGTATCTCTGTAATTTAACAGAGTGATTATTTTAAGTGTATAAATCGTTATACAATTTTACATGGTTTGCATTTTCCACTTCAAAAGCCAAATTTAGTCTTTTAACTTCACCCAGAACAGTATTCAAATATTAAACCAAAATACAAAAAACCTACAAAGAATGGCATTTTTTTTAGAATTTGGTTTAGTTCTTCCAGGGGAAAACATTTTCCCCTTTGTTCGATTTTGCCCTTTTTTCCGAACTTAATACGACCAGTGGTTACTGACCATAATAATATATTCGTTCCATATTTCAGGCGTCTAGTTCTTAGTTTGAACAGCATATTGCTTTTCACAGATAGACAGACGGACATTAAAAAATGTCTTATAATCGATCAAAAATCAACAAAATATGCAATATATGCGTTACACTCGAAATAACAAACTAAGTATACCGCCATACTTTGTTTGGAGGATATAAAAATTAATTTTAAAAAGCACTAAAAGCACCAACTGAAAATTTAAAAAGCACCAAGTTAGTGCGTTTTTCTAATTTGGCACTAGGTCAAAAATTTTCGCGTTTTGACACATCAAAAAGCACTAGATCTAGCGCGAAAAGCACTAAGTTGGCATCCCTGACCGTGAGGGTCCAAAAAGTAAAATTTTTTTGGAAAGTTGGTACAGAATTGAATACCCCATTTAACATCCCTGTAGTGAAATCCCAGCAAAAAATGTGCGGAGTACTTCTATTTGGAGTGCTTTAAAACTATAACAAATGTAATGAAATACAACAAAAATAACAAAAAACACAAGAAAAAAACGCAAAGGCATTCTTTTCTACTCCATAAAAAGTTGATATTCAGCTCTTAACTCATTACCTTCCGCGACACTCCCATACAAATGTAAGTAGATATTCAGTAGATAAGAAGTACTCCGAGTTTTCAAACAACTTTCAACTACTTCCCGGAGTACTTCTTATCTACTGAATATCTACTTACATTTGTATGGGAGTGTCGCGGAAGGTAATGAGTTAACAACTGAATAACTATGAATTCTGGAGTAGAAAAGAATGTTTGTGTGTTTTTGTCTTGTGTTTTTTGTTATTTTTGTTGTATTTCATTACATTTGTTATAGTTTTAAAGCACTCCACTAGGAAGTGGTAATGACTTTTTTTGCAGGGAATGTTCAATTTTTTTTTCTCGAAATCGAGGCAAAAGTATCTCTGAAAATTTCAGAACCGATAGATATACGCCTTAACTATTTTTTAAACATATAAAAAAAATAAATTTGCTGCATGTTTTTTGATTAATACAGTTAAAGTTTAAACTTAAAAAATCAGAACTTCTTCTGAAAATTATTCAATTTTTATTTTTTTAATCGATAATTCATACAAAAATCTAAAAAAACAAGAGTATTAAATTCGGCTGTTCCGAATCTTTTATACCCTCCAACATGCAAAAAAATAAAAAATAAAAAATATAATGCCGGATTATCTTATTTTGGTGGGGAGGGGGCGTGGTGATTAACGGGGGGGAGGGCAAATTTCCTCTCGAATATGTGTTTAAAAATTTATTCTTATGCTTTTTACACTTAAGAAATGCGATTCTACGCCCATAAAGTGGGGCGAAAAAACGAAATTTTCTAATTCTCAGAGTCCAAATGCAGAACTTTGTACTCCTCGTAAAATCTAAAAAAACAAGAGTATTAAATTCGGCTGTTCCGAATCTTTTATACCCTCCAACATGCAAAAAAATAAAAAATATAATGCCGGATTATCTTATTTTGGTGGGGAGGGGGCGTGGTGATTAACGGGGGGGAGGGCAAATTTCCTCTCGAATATGTGTTTAAAAATTTATTCTTATGCTTTTTACACTTAAGAAATGCGATTCTACGCCCATAAAGTGGGGCGAAAAAACGAAATTTTCTAATTCTCAGAGTCCAAATGCAGAACTTTGTACTCCTCGTAACATAAAAATGTTGCATTTGTTAAACAAAAAGACAAAAAATCATGTAAAAAAATGATATTTTTCAGAGGTTGGTTTAGTTCTTCAAGGAGAAACTTTTTTGGTCCTAGTCCGATTTTGCCCATTTCCAAAATTAACCTGCCTAGGACAATAAGACATATTCGCGCTAAGCTTGAGGAGTCTAGCTCTTTTATTTTGAAGTGGATCGTGTTAACTACAGACGAACAGACAGACAGACGGACGGACAGACGGACGGACGGACGGACATCACAAGAATGCCTTAGAATCGATCACTGATCAATAATATATGTATATAATTTATGGGGTCCCCAAACGATATTTCGATGCGTTACACACGGAATGACAAAGTAATTTAAAAATAATTTTAAAAACATTTCACAACCCGTTACCAAAATTTTTGCTGGGAGGATCCTACATTTTAAATCTTGAGATTCTTGAGAGTTATTTTCCAATAAAATCGGAATTTCCAAAAAGTACTTATTTCAGAATATTTTTTCTGCTGGAGGCTTCAACATTCCGAATTTTAAGTTATTTTAAGAAATATAAAAAGTATCAAGGTACACTTTCAAAATGTGTGAGTTTTTTTAAACAAAAAATATTTTGCAATGTGTGATTTTTTCTACATGAAAAAAAAACTTAAAATTAAAGAATTTTGTGGTTTTGATTGAAGAAGAAAATTGTGTTTTTTAAAGATTAAATTAAATGTGGATTTAATCTAGACCATGGTTCCAGCAGCCACTTCTACTTCTTCAGTAGGCCATTACATTAAATTTGATTTTTTGATATTTGCTAGAAAAATGCTTTATATGTTTTTTTTTATCAAACGACTAGCCTGCCATGAGATTCGAACCTGTGTTTCTAAATCTCTCATGGTTTGTAGACGACTAACTGCTTAGGCTAACTCACAGTAGGTTTGTATGTATGCAGAAAGGCTTTTTTTCTAACTCAACCAATGCATTTAATCTAAAGAACCACAATAATTTCTTAATCTTTCATTTACTTAATTTTATGCAAACTTTACCATTGCGGAGAATTTTTTGTTCTACAAACTACAGTAACGCAGAGTTAAAGTGAATTGCTCCCACGAGCGACATTTTTGTCAGAATTTCTATTTATTATATTTTTTTGGCGTAAGCCAACTGTATTTTCATTAGTTGTTTGTGTTTTTGATAGAAGAAGACAATTGTATCTTCTAAAGATTAAATTAAATGTGGATTTACCCTAGACCTAGGCAATTATATTAAATTGATTATTTGTTATTTGCTAGAAAAATTCTTTATATGTTTTTTTTTATCAACAGACTAGCCTGCCATGAGATTCGAACCTGTGTTTCTAAATCACTTATAGTTTGTATTTGTTTCTTTTTATTTAAAAAAAAAAATTAAGAAAGGGTATCAAAAAATTCGTTTCTGCCAAATTAAAAAAAAAAAAAAATATCTCTTCCTTGTTTTACATGTTGTTTTTGTGGATGTGGTGGTTGTTGTTTTCCTATCAACAAATTCAACAAAGTGTAAATTCTTTTGACAGTGAAATCGTTAAACTTGCCTGACATATTCTCATTTTATATGCCAGTGATATATGCATGTGATGCAAATAGTTGCTGTTGCTGCTGCTGATGTTGTTGTTTCTCCTGTCGTCCTGTGTTAATATACAAATGCATATAAATGAAATGCAATGTGTTTGTATGTGTGTATTGCAATGTGAAATGGCATTGTTTGTACTATTTTCCGCAATATCAAAAAAAAAAAACCTAAAAAAAGGTGCAAAGCAAACATCAGCAGCGGCGGCAGCATTAAATACATGCAGCAGTTAGTAGCAAGTTAAACAACTCTTGCATCATATGTATACACCTTAAAGCTGTTTCAGTTTTGTTTTCTGGCCGTCCGTCCGTCTTTCTGTCCGTCCATCCATCTGTCCCTACATTCATTTACACATGCATTTGTATGTCTGTTTGTTCATTCATGGTGTGTGGATTATGACAATGTTTTTTAAGGTTTTGGTTATTTAAATTGGTGTATTATCATTGTATGTATGCGTATATGTACATATGTGTGTGAGTGTTAATATTTATGCTGGTTTCCAAAAAAATAAAGGGAGAGCACCTCTTCAGTGCAGTTCCCATCATGCTAAATGTGTTAAAAAAAATCAACAATGAAAAATAAAACACCAAATTTTATATTTTGATAGGATTTTATTTAAATAACACAAGACACACCAACAAAACACAAAAAACTTTCACTGCCCTTTGATGGCTTTACATTTAAGTAATATGAGATGCTGCTGATAAGTCTTTCTGTATGTCTGTCAGTCAGTCTGGATGGCTGTAGGTGCGTTTGTTATTTGGTTGTATTAATTAAATTTTATTAATTTACATTTTGATTGCTTTAATAAAAAAATAAGACTGCTACAGTCGGCTGTGACGAATCTGTAAATACCATTCAAAATGTTTTTTTTTTAGTTATTCAAAACCCTCAAATCCAGGGGAGGATCCAGCTCTTGAGTTTGGGGGGTAAGTTTTTTTTTTAAACTTAAAAATGATAACGGTTGTGTAATAAATTACTAAGTAAAAATGGCGAAAAATCTTTCTTTTTTTTTACCCATTTCATTTTTAGAAACTATAATGCCTATCCAACGGTGACATAACCTTGTAAATTTTTAGGGATATTTATGTGAAGACATAGAACTACGATACTCATATGAATACGAAATAATCTCTATTAAATTAAAGTCGACACGTATTTTTGCTTAAGACGATATTACTGTTAGTTCGGGAGTTATCGAAATTTTTCCGTAAATCCAAATTGTTTCATAAGGGTCGAACGAAATTTTTAAACACTGATATGACCGATAAGCCGAGACCCCCAACCCTAGAATTGTCTCTTTTATTTATATTTCAAGTTTTATGCAAATCGGTTCATAAGGGTTGAGATACTTCCCTTGTAAGTGTAGGGTATAAAAACAAATCGTTTTATAGATGTACAAATGTCTACATAATTTTAACAAGCGTTGCTACGTTATTGTCTATAATAATAATTAAATATACATTTAACAAATTCATTTTGGTTTAACTTTGCTTTTTAACGAAATTTAAATTTATGCATAGAATTGTTATGTGAAAGAAAAATATTTACAACCCACTAATGGAAATGTAGATGATTTTAAAATTGCAGAAATTACAAAATGTATGTTTTTTTACACAAAATAGTTTGTTAAAAATAACTAAAAAAAAATATTTTTTAAACCTGTCATAGTTTTGGTGATTCAACTAATATTTAATTAATTATTCGTAAAATTAATTTAGCAAAAAAACCCTCACTTTATTAAGGAGTTTTTTTGTTGTGGTGTTTTTTTAATTAATTGCTTTTGGATTTCTACTGGGTTGCGGTAGATTAGTATGCAGCGTGATAATCTGGAAGTAAGTGCAGGCGTTGTTGGTTCGATTCCCACGGGAGCTTTTGTCTGTTACTATACAACAAGAAGGTTGTGTATCAGCATTTTCTTGGTAAGTTAAGTACCCTAGGAAAAAAAATTATATGACGCAATATATAATTTAATATGGGTTCGTGTCTATTTTGATATAATCTTATACGAAAAATGGTTTCATAATATTTGATCGAATATTATCTAATACTATCAGTTTATATAACTTTATATCGAATTTGATACGAGTTTTGGTCTAATCCAGTGATCGGCACCCATAGCCCTCAGAAGCCGAACAGAATCGGCAATTAACACGACTGTCAACAAAACTCACAACTAAGAGCATAAAATTACAACAAGCAGGTTGATGTCGCTTTGTTTAAGAAATACACACACACATGCATGTTTATATTCATATACCAATGCATTCATACACTCTCTTTCTGCCGACCACTGGTCTAATCCAATGATACAAAATTATATCCAATTATATTAAAATTTATACAATTTTATAAATCGGATGTTTTTTATAGTTTTTATAAAAGATTCGGCACCAAAGAATATACCACTCTCACTTGTTTTATGTACATTTGATAAACAAATGGAAAATTTTTATGCGAAAAGCTTAGACTTGCTGAAAAAGTAGTTTTGGTAAAAAAATATATATTTTTTTTTCACGAAAACAAAGTTATGATAAAAAAATTTAATGAACCCAAAATTTTTGGTGAAAAAAAATTTTGATGAAAAAAAGTTTTTGATGAATTTTTTCGATGAAAAGAAAAATTTTTTGATGTAAAAAAAAAATTGATAAAAAAATATGAAAAAAAAATTTTTTTTGGTGAGAAAAAATTGATAATAAAAAATTTGATGAAAAAAAATTGATGAAAAAAATATTATAAAAAAAAATTTATGAAAAAAAAAATTAAAGAAAAAAAAAAATTGATGAAAAAACCAAAAAATTGATAAAAAAAACAAAAAAAAAATTTTGATGAAAAAAAAAAAATTGGTGAAAAAAAATTAATGAAAAAAAAAAATACGATGAAAAAAAAAATTTGATGAAAAAAAAATATGATAAAAAAAATTATGAAAAAAAAAAAAATTATGTAATAACAAAAATTTATAAAAAAAAAATTGATGAAAAAAATGTTGATGAAAAATTTTTTTGGAAAAATAATTTTGTAACGAATTTGTTCTCATAAAGCCCTCGAAATTTAATGATTGCCGTCTGCATATTTTGCTGTATCGAATATTATGAAATGCCGCAAATTAACTATTTTTAACTATCATAATTTTTATTCTATTCTAATTCTTTTTAACAAACCATAAAAATACAAATTTACTGTAGAATTGTATGTATAAACCACATTTTTTTATACTTAATTATTCTAATTAGCTATTTTCTGATACACAAATGTAGATTTCATCACTTTATTGACTATATTTATTTCTATGTAAGTATATGATGCATTGTTTTAAAACTTGTTGTGACATATGACTTTATAATTAAATTAAATTAAATTAAATTAAATTAAATTAAATTAAATTAAATTAAATTAAATTAAATTAAATTAAATTAAATTAAATTAAATTAAATTAAATTAAATTCATAAACACAGAAAAAATGGTTTTGAAATCAAAAGTAACTTAACAAATTGCAACAATGAAACTCTAGGGCAACAACGTGTTTACTTGAATCACTAATGAATATTGTTAATATGACAAAAAATAATTTTTATTTTTCAATTAAACGCCTCAACTAAAATCGTTGTTAAAAACGCACTTTATAAACACTTTTAATAAAATGCAAATATTGTGACGATAGTGTGCTATACTCGACTTATACTCAATTTATGATTACGTGTGTAACGCATCAAAATTTAGGTCGGGGACCCCATAAGCTGTATATGTTATTGATCTATGATCGATTCTAAGAGATTGTATTAATTATCATGTAAATAATTGTAAAATTGTATTAATTTAGTGAATTTAGAATTTGTAAATATTTATCGCAATTTTGGCTCCTGCCAAAATGTTTAACTTCAATTTGGATTTTTCTGAAATCTATGATTTTCTAAATTATAATTAAAATTTTTTACATTTAGGGTTTTTCTGAATTTAAACTTGGATTTTGACGTAACTGATTTTCTTATTTTGAGTCCATATTATTTTTACGAAAAAAATATTTTTGTTATACAATGAAAAAATCTGAGAAAAAGTGACAACACAGACTTATTGTAAGTGGAGATGTCGACAGCTTTCATATGTCATGTAAAAATTAGCCATTTTAATGAAACTATTTTTTAAACAATATTTTTTAATTTTATAAAAATTCTTACAGTTCAATAACTTAAACTACAACGTTAAAATTTATTCAATGTATACATACAACTTCTATCTAAATATAAATCGAATGCTTATCATTAATACACATAAATGATTAACTAATACAAATTACATAGTTAAGCTTCCGGTTAATAATTTCAATATAATAAATAAATATATAAGGTGCACATTTTGGTAAATGAACTTACAATGCAACTACCCAGCAGAAAAATACGAACGGGAAAGGGCTGGCAAAGTACTTTACATGGCCGTTTATGAATTATGAAATTTAGTTAAGAACTTTCCAGTTCCTAAAATGATAACCACAGTAAACGGTATGTCTTTGCTATTTCAGTATTTTTTTTTTCAATTTTGGAGTAAAAAAAGTCCTTAAAAATTCTTTTAGAAAATTCTTTTTTTGACAAATTTTGCAAAAGTGACATTTACGAAGTGCTGTCTCCTGGATTTAGAGTTTTCCTCATTTCCTCACAAAACATTTAGGCGTTTTAAATGAGAAGTGTCGACTCTTACACTCACTTGTTTAGTGCTTATTTTTTTTTTTTGCTGGGATCATAATATATTATGTACTCTTGAATTCAACAATGTACCCTTAGTAAACCATAGACAATGAAATTAATATAATGATGCTGATGCTGTTTCCATGCATATAATATAAACATTTTTTCAACCCAACTAAAAAAAGAAATTGATGTATATTATTTGATAAAATTATATCAAATTATACACAATTATATAAAATTAAATCGAAGTAAAATTTTCCAAAAATTTGTATAAAATTATATAAAATTATATATAATTTGATAAAATTATATATAACTAGCTGTCCCGGTCCGCGTTGCTGGCCCAAATATAAGATCAGTGTTATATTTCGTCTCGCTGGAAATATATAGCCCTGCAAAAAATGTAATGAATTTCTTGGCTTAGAAAAATCTGTGGGCGTGGTATTAAAAAACCGATTAGGCAGATAATCATCTTCAAATTATATTTTAGGAACTAAAAAAAATACCATGTCTTCGACTTTGCGAACTGAACAAATTTTAAACTTCTTTAGCATCATTACGAACAACACAAAAATAAATTACGCATATCCTTCGTTGTTATCGGTTCTTTTCCCCCGAATTTTTCCATTTTTCCGGGACATTTTTAATAAAGTTTTCCCGAATTTTCCATTTTTCATGGGCACTTTTTTCTATTTCTTTTCTATTTTCTTAAATAGCTAATTAGAACTATAATTAACATAAAAAATCGGTCCGGTCATTAATAGTCGACATATTTAGAAGAGGGCGTTAAAATGTGTGTGGTAAGTTAAACTCGTACATATGTTAACAATACTCAAAGGCTTAAATCATTTGTACCAAGTTTAAGCTGAATCTTTAAATTCTGGATTTCTCAATGCTCCGTTATAAAATAGCTAAATTCATGTTAAATCGGCAGTTAGCAGCTAACTTTTCATTAAGTAATCCGCCCTAAGAAATATATTTTTTAATATAGCGAATTAGAGTAATAATTAATTTTAGATACATTGAAAAAAGTGGGCGAGGACAGTTTTTCTTTCCGAACAATTATATGGACTAATACGAACACTTAAAACAAAAAATTGGCCAAATCGGTCCAGGCGTACTCAAGTGTTGCAAGTTTTAATGATATTGAAAAATGTGGGCTTTGAAGTGGGGGAGGACAATAATTATTTCCGTAAAAGCCTTACTTGGACTATAATGATCACTAAGGAAACAATTTACCAAATCAGGGTAGTCGTTCTCCGATTTTAGATGTATTGAAAAAAGTGGGAGTGGACAATTTTTCTTTTCGTAAAAACCTTAGTTGTACTATCACGAACATCAACAAATACTACAATCTTGCCGTTCTTCTCTTATAGATTTATCGAAATAAAGGCGGGCGTGAACAATTTTTATTTCCGTTTAAACCTATGACGAACATTAAAAAAAAAAATAGTCAAATCGATCTAGCCGTTCTCCGATTTTATATATACGGAAAAAGCGGCATAAAAGTGGGCGTGATTAATTTGTTTTCCAAAAAAAAACCAAAGACGAACATTTAAAAAACATATTATCCAAATCGGTCAGTTCTCAAGTGATGCTATTACCAACGAACATTTGATTTTTATTTATATTTTATTATTCTATATTTTATTTTTCTATAGAGAAAATTTTAAATATATCGAAAAAAAGAGTGGGTGGACAACTTTTCTTACCGTAAACACGTTATATGAATTTAACCAACTCGGTCCATCCATTCAAATGTGGGCGTAGAAATGGAAAATTGTTCTTTCCGAAAAACCTTAGTTGGACTATAACGAACATTAAAAACAAAATAAGTCAAATTGTTTTAGCCATTCCATGACTTAAAATATACATATATATCGGGAAAAGTGAGCGTAAAAGTAGGCGTGGACAATTTTTTCCCCTTAAAAATCGGTCTAGCCCTTATAGTTCCTTCCATACATAGAAAAAAGTGGGTGTGGTTAATTTTACTATCCGTAAATACCTTAGTTAAATTATGGGGAATAATTAGTGGCAGTGGTCAATTTCTTTTTTCGTAAAAATTAAAGTTGGAATATGAAGAATATTCATTAAAAAAAATAGTCTAATCGGTCCAGCCCTTCTCAGATCTTACATAAATTAAAAAAAAGTGGGCGTAAAAGTGGGCGTGGTCGATTTTTCTTTTAGTAAAAACTTAAATTGGATTACTACGATCATTTTAATAAAAAATTGTCCAAATCGGTGCAACCGTTTTCTGATTTTAGATAAATCGAAAAAATTGGGCGTAAAAGTGGGCGTGGTCAAATTTTCTTTACGTAAAAACCTAAGTTGGACTATGACGAACATTTCAAAAAAAAAATTGTTCAAATCGGTCCAGCCGTTCTCAACTGATGCTGTTACCAACGAACGACAATTGATTTTTATTTATATAGATTATATCCAGGATTTGGTGGATATAATTACATAAAATTATATCAAATTATATCTAATTTGATAAAATTTTTATCAAATCTTATAAAATTTTATCAAATTATATATAATTTGATATAATAATATATAAAATTTTATCAAATTATATATAATTTGATATAATTTTATAAAATTATATCCACCAACTCCTGGATATAATCTATATCTATACTAATATTATAAAGAGGTAATGTTTGTATGTTTGTTTTTTTGTTTGTTTGTTTGTTTGTTTGTAGAGGGTAATCTCCGGAACTACTTATCCGATTTTAAAAATGTTTTCAGCAATATTTAAAGTGTTCCTCCAGGATGGACATAGGCCAGGTTTCATCGACCACGCCCACTTCTACGCCCAATTTTGGACAAAAAACGGAAAATTGAAAAATCTCCGAAACTACTAAACCGATTTCCAAAATTTTTTCACCAATCCATACTTGGAATGGTCCTTCATGGTGAACACATGCTGGGTTTCATCGACCACGCCCACATCTACGCCCACTTTTGGTTAAAAACTTTAAATTTAAATATCTATTAAACTACTCATCTGATTTCAAAAAAGTTTTCAGCAATATGTAGAGTGTTCCTCCAGGGTCGACATAGGTTAGGATTGATCGACCACGCCCACTTTTACGCCCACTTTTAGCCAAAAAACGTAAAATTTAAAAATTGTTTTCACCAATACGTGCTTGGAATGGTCCTTCATAGTGGACATATGCTGGGTTTCTTAGACCACGCCCATTTCTGCGCCCACTTTTGGCCCAAAAACTTAAAATTTAAATATCTATTTAACAAATCATCCGATTTCAAAAATGTTTTCACCAATATTTAGAGTGTTCTTCCAGGGTGGACATAGGCTAGGATTTATCGACAACGCCCACTTTCACGCCAGCTATTCAGCAAAAAAAACTAAAATTTAAAAATCTCCAAAAAGTTCATCCGATTTCCAAAATTTGTTCACATATACTAGGTGCTTCAGAGTGGAAATATTCTAGGTTTTATTTACCACTCCCACATTTGGCAAGAAAAACGTAAAATTTCAATATGATCAAACCACTCATCCGATTAAAAAAACGTTATCACCAATATACATATATTAAGAATAGTGCTTCAGGGTAGACATAGGTTAGCTCTCATCGACCACACCTACTTCTACGCCCACTTTTGGCCAAAAAACGTAAAATTTCAAAACATCCGAAACTACTCATTTAAAAAATGTTTTCTCCAATATTAAGAATGGTCCATCAGGTTAGACATAGGCTACGGTTCATCTACGTAAAATTTGTAAATATGTATACGAAACTTATTATGAGATTTCAAAAATGTTTTCACCAACATTTAGAATTTTCTTTCAGGGTGAGTTAGGGAAGGTTTCATTGACCACATCCATTTTAAAGATCACTTTAGGTCAAAAGATGTTAAATTTTAAAATCTACCAAACAACTCATTTAATTTCAAAACATTTTGAAAAATGCCCTTTTTGGAAATTCCTATTTTACTGGGGCAAATACGTGCAAAGTAGTGAACATTGTAACTTTTTCTATCTCCTGAAAAGTTGGTCATAAAAAGTTGAAATGTTGGATCCTCCAGCCCAAAAAATCATTCTGAAAAAGTACCTTCTGGAAATTTAGATTTTAATGGGGATAAGGGTAAATTATTGTAATGTGATACTTTTTTTTTAAAGAATGAAGCCTACATGGAACGAAATGAATTGGAATTCTGAACATAATGGAATAAAAAGGGGACCAAATGAATAGAAAAGGAAACGAAATGGGATAGAACGGGGAACGAAATGGAGTGAAACGGGGAATAAAATGGTTTCAATAATTACGATATAAGGGCTCGAAAATGTTTAAGAACATTATTTACTGTTGTTTTAATTTTATTGTTTATTTTAAATAGTTTTTATGAAAGACTTCAACAATAAAAATTAAATAAAATAAAAATTCTGTAGGCGAGAATTTTACAAATGGAGACTCTAATCCTGATCTTTCTTTAATCAGGTATTTAATATTACCGGGGGCGAAGTTCCGGGCGGGCCTGCTAGTTATATATAATTTTATCAAATTTAATATAATTTTATCCAACTTTTTGGAAAATTTTTTCTCTTTATATAATTTTATATAATTATATATAATTTGATATAATTTTATTAAATTATATATAATTATATAAAAACTTTTTTACTCGGGAACTTAAAATATTTGTTATTTTATTTTTGTTTTCTATTCATACAAAAATTTAGTTAAAGTTTAGTTTTAAAATTAGTCATAAGGATAAATATGAAAAAAGTACTCGTGTGTTGATTAGTATGTTGTTGTAGTAACTTTGACCTAATTACAATGTTAACCACAACAACAACCATAACAAAATACCACTTTTATACTCTAAAAACGCCACATATTAAAAATATCAACATTTTCATACTGTCTGAGGATTGAAACTAGAGATGTGTTAAAAATTTGGTTACTTCAAAAATGGGAGTTTTTGATAAAAAAAATAATTTTTGAACACACTTGACTTTAGGATAGAGTGTATTATTTTTAAAAAAGAAAAATGAGAAAGAAAAATTTCTCACTTATCCAGTTTGTGTTAAACACAAACTGGATAATATATGTTTGAAACTAGAGACTGAATGGAGTAAAACTGCATTTACAGTTTTTCATTTTGTGATCCTGTTTCCTTTTAAAAGGACTTCAAAGTTTTAGAGGATTAAATTTCATAATATATTTTTTTAATATTTGTACTTATCCTAGGATGCCACTGTTGGTAGAAAATAGAATAGGAGGATCTCCCCTAATTTTCCATTTTTATTATTTTTACATATCAGGAAAAAGGAGGTAAGTTACATCTTTTCAAAAATTTATCCTTTAATATTTTCAACAAAATATTTTGACAAAGTTTTCAAATTACCTTATTCACATCCTCTTTTCCTGATATGAAAAAATAAAAAAATGTAAAAATTAGGGGAGATTCTCCTCTTTAATTTGACATCACCAGTGTTACCCTAGGACAAGAACAAACATTTCAAATATATTTTACAAAATGTAGCCTTTAAAACTTTGAAGTCATTTTAAAAGGAAGCAGGGAATGCAGTTTTACTCCATTAGATCTTTACTTTCAGCCGTATATCGTCCGGTTCATGTCAAATTTATTCAGTTAACAGTCAATTGAACTCTATATGAGAAAATATAGCTTGTTGCAACATTTTTAAGATTTTTTAAATAATCCCTATTAATATTATATATCTGAGTGTTGGTTTGTCTGTCTGTCTGATCCGCAATCAGAGGAGAACGGCTGAACCGATTTTCATGAAATTTTCACCACATATAGTACTAACCGCGGCGGGAACTAAAGGCCATAAGAGAAAGTGATCGGACAAGGGGGCGTAAATTGCCACGACCCTTTTTATTTTATGGAACTTTATTCTGTCTTTTCCTTAATAAAGCATAACCCAGTTGGAAAATGCGTCACTGAGGAAATTTCCACAGTGATTCCTTAAGGAAATGTCTTCAGGTTCTGACAAATTATAGGTAATCCTTGATGACATGTCCTAACATTGTCAGCACTGAATGTTTGCTTTAAGAGTGTGGACAATTCCTCTAAGACGTCTAAAAGGAAATGTCTTCAAAATAGCAGTATATTAAATTAGAATTTTAAATCTGGGCAACTCTTCAATTTCCAAGAAAAAGATGGCAATATTATCGACTTAATTAAAATAAAATCAAAATCAAACAAGTAAAATAAAAGTAATAAATAGACAATTTTAAAAATAAAGTTTGGAACAAGTGGTTAGGTGTGGGACTAATAAACTGGAGGTTCCAGGTTCAAATCCAGTTGGGACTAAAAAAGGCGAAAAGTTTTTTCTAAATAATAGAAAGATAAATTATAAAGGAAAATGGATAAAAGTAAAAACTAAAGGAAATACGAAAATTTTTTGTATTTTCGCATGACCTATGTCAGACATTTCCCTAAAGAAGTCTTAGGTGACATGTCCCCAGAAGGTCAGCCCTGACCACTGCTGACTTTGAGTGAGGACATTTTAAAAATTTGTATGAAACTGTCCTCAACCCAGTACATAGAGATGTCTTGTGGATGTCAGGTGTGACTCTGACATGTCATCGCTCCGTCACTGAGGATGGCTCGAGGACGTTGCCAATTGGGAAACGGCTGAACCGATTTTAATGAAATTTTCACCACAGATAGTACTAACCAAGACGGAAGCTGTAGGCGATACAAGAAAGCGATAGGAAAAAGGAGCGTAAAATGCCACGCCCCTTTTGAATGTATTGAAAGTTACATCTGCCCTTTTCTCAATAACGTTTAAACGGCTGAAGCGATTTTATGAAATTTTCACCACAGGTAGTGCTAACTAAGGCGGACACTATAGGCAATAAAAGAGAGCGATCGGACTAAGGGGCGTAAAATACCACGCCCCTTTAATTTTATGGCCTGAACCATACAATACCGCAATCACGTACAAACGACCTAAGCGTATATTGATTGTCCGCCTGTCTGTCTGTTCCATAATCAGGGGAAAACGGATGAACCGATTTTGATGAAATTTTCACCACATATAGTACTAACCGAGGCGGGCACTATAGGCAATAAAAGAGAGCGATCGGACTAAGGGGCGTAAAATACCACGTCCCTTTTTTTTTATGGCCTGAACCATACAATACCGCAATCACGTACAAACGACATAAACGTATATTGATTGTCCGCCTGTCTGTCTGTTCCATAATCAGGGGAAAACGGATGAACCGATTTTGATGAAATTTTCACCACATATAGCACTAACCGAGGCGGGAACTATAGGCCATAAAAGAGAGCGATCGGACAAAGGGGCGTAAAATGCCACGCCCATTTTTATTTTATTGAACGTTGCTATGCCTTTTTTGTAATAACGCATAAACGGCTGAACCGATTTTAATGAAATTTTTACCACAGGTAGTACTGCCCGAGGTGGAAACTATGAGCCCAAATATTGGGCGATCAAACAAAATGGGCGCAAAATGCCACGCCCATTTTTATTTTATGGAACGTTGTTCTGCCTTTTCCGTATTAACGCATAAACGGCTGAATCGATTTTAATGCAATTTTTACCACAGGTAGTACTGACCGAAACGGAAACTAATAACACCCAAAAAGGGGTCGTAAAACGCTACGCCCCTTTGTATTAAATTGAACATTTTTTCTGTCTTTTCGCAATCATGCTTAAACGGCTGAACCGATTTTTATTAAATTTTCACCAAAAATAGTATTAACTGAGGCAAAAACTATGAAACACCATAGGGGACGATCGAAAAATGGGGCGTCAAATGCCGCACTCCTTTGTATGACATTTAAATTTATTTTTGTCCGTTTTGTAATCACGCATGAACGGCTGAACAGATTTTAATGAAATTTTTACCACAGATAGTGCTGATCGAGGCACAAACTATGAGTCACAATAGAGCGCTTTTAGACAAGGGGGCAGAAAATGACCCGCCATTTGTATTTTAATGAACGTTATTTCTGCCTTTTCCGCAATTACGCTTAAACGGCTGAACCCATTGTCAGCACAGATAGTATTAACCGAGGCGAAAACTATGAGATAGCGCTTGGACAATGGGGCCTATATTGGCACGCTCCTTTGTCCTATACTTAAATTTTTTCTGCGTTTTCCGTAATCATGCTTAAACAACTAAACCGATTTTAATAAAACTTTCACCACAGACACCTGTCTGTTCTGCTATCAGGTGAAAACGGCTGAACCGATTTTCATAAAATTATCACCAAAGAAAGTAGTAACCGAGGCGGAAACTATAGTCTTTATCAACGGACGACCGCCACGTATTTTTTAGCAAAAACTAATCAAAATATTAAAAAAAAATTAAAAATTTTTACAGCCCAGCAAAGTTTTTCGTTTACCATAAAATGATTTTTCAGTAATTTCCTAATATTAAATAATATTTTGAATGAAAATAAAATATTTTTTTTTCACTTTGTTCGGGCTTCCCTATTTTACACAGGAACCCAAAAAAAAGTTCCCCACAAGTCGAATATTTTGTTGTTACCCTAACTGTTCCAAACCCCGACGAAAGTGAAATCGATAAAAAAAATCGCTCTACCCTTATGAATAGGTTTATGAAGAGTCATGAAGCGGTAGATAAGCTGAGTAATAAAAAACCCATTCATTAAATAATATTTTTTCAACCCGGGCAACGCCGGGCGCAAAACAGATAGTTTTTTATAAACTACGTAAAAAAACTAAAAAAAAATAATTTTTTAAAATTCAATATTTTTTTTACAGGTCATCAGAAAAATCTGAAAATTTACCAGGCAGGAGTATTCAATTTTTTTATTCAAGATTCCGATTTGGCATGGAATGACCCAAATCGGATAATTTTAAACCGTGCCGCTGGAGGGTTAAAGTATGGCAATGAAGAAAAAATAAATTTTTTACACAATCCCAAATTTTTTTTTCCAATTTTTATTGTTAGTTATTATTTTACTTAGTTAATTATTATAAGTAGGGATGAGATTTCCATGCAAATGCATGTTTTTTGTCGATAGTCTAAAAACTATATCGACCAATTATCTTTCCGAATCAAGAAATTTGCGTTAAAATGGCATCGATTTGTTTTTGCATATATTTGCATATTTTGGTAAAAATGCATATTTGTGCATATTTTTGTTTTAAATGCATATTTTGTGCATATTTTTAACTTTTAAGTGCATATTTTTGCATATTTTGGCATAAATAAACAAAAACACAAATTAAAATTTAAATGTTTCAAAAACTATTTTAAATTTTAAAAATTTATTTTGAAAATAATAAAATTTTTTTTTTTCTTTTAAATTTTTTTTATAGATTGTCTTAATTTCTAAAAAATCTTGCTTATATGAAGTTTTAAATGATACTATTTAAACCCGGCATTATTTTTTGTTTTTAAGAAGTTAATTTCTATGAAAACAAGATTTTTATTGGACACATTTTATGTTTTAGTGCATATTTTTAGGTTTTTTAGTGCATATTTTGAATTTTTTAGCGCATATTTTAAGCGCATATTTTCGATTTTTTAGTGCATGAAAATCTCATCCCTAATTATAAGAAATAATGAAAAAAGTTTATTTTGGTTGAATAAGGCTTTCAGCTTTAAAATTGACTTCAAAAAGAAAAAAATGGTAGTTAAAGTTTGGCCTTAAAAAAAACTGTCATGCAAACCAAAAAATAAAATTTACTGAGCTAGAAATTAAACTCAAATTGTAATAAGTTAGTTTCGACTCAAAACTTTCGAGTACTCAATGAAATTCAAGAGCTCGAATACCCACTTATATTTCTAAACCATTTATGTATGTGGATATTAGGTGCGTTTTGAACAAATTTTGTAAGAAAATATTGTTAAAAAAAATAAATGGAAAATAACTTTTACTTCTAGTATCTGGCAACCCTAGTTCCAGCCTATGACTATAACACATGTTTGTGAAAAATTTCAAGAGGGTAGCTTTTATATTTTTGACTGTATCATGTCTTACACAGACGTTCCATCAAGGCAGACGGAATCAGAGAGACGAAAATCACTATAATGTTTTAGTATCGATCATTGGTCAATATTAATTTTATTAAGACCCAGATCGATATTTCGTTGCGATATCCACGGAAAGAAACAGTTAGTATACCTCTATAAAAATAATAATAATCAATTAAAGATTTCACAAAACGCAGCTATTGTTAAGTTTAACAGGAGATTTTAGTTATTGTAGTTATGGGAATACTCAAATCATATAATGTAAAATATTTGTATAGAAAACTACTTAAATGTATGAGTTCCTGTTAGAGGACTAACTAGGTAATAATCGTATATACATATTTTGTAATAACAATAAGCGCGAGTAAGCATGTAATTTAATGTTTTAACCTACAAATACATGATATGTCTCCATACATATTTTTAAAAAATTATTGCTTAAATTCCAAAGAGACATTTTTAGTTTTTTTTTTTTTGTTGGTTTGTAACAAAAACTGCATCTGTATTAGCTTTCAAACTAAAATATATTAATGTTATTTGTTTCAGAACAGTGGGAAATATGTAGTACATCGCTGAAAATATGAAGGTAATAATTACCAAGTCCGACAAAGAACAAGTAAAATTAGTTTTAAAGGTCGAATAAAACAATTTTTATTTATTAATAAAAATTAATCAGAATTTGAACATAATGGTTGGCACGCCATAGTGATGAATAGCCCTAATAATGGTATAATTTCATTCACAACAACAAAAAACATATTGTTGTAGTCCAATGGACTATCGTATGTAAAATGTTTTAAATATTTTTGTTGGTTATTGACAATCGTTACTTACTAACATAGTACAATTTCTTCGTCTTTCTAATTCACATTGTGGATAGAGTCGAATATGTATTAATGTTTTAGTTTGTGCACAAACGATTTGTCATTAGACTCGTTTGCTACTTTGTAGTATATCGTTTCTATTTTTGCTAAATAATCTTGACAATGGAATCTTGACAAATTCCGAAACACGTGTCGATTAAGTCTTGCAAAAATGACCAACATAAATAAATTTAAAACAAAAAATAATTTTCTTGAAAACTATGCTATGAGAATATCATGGTTTTAATTAGTAAAGAAAATAATGACCTCGAGCCAGAATAAACATCCTCACAAAATAAGTTAAATACGACTTGGCCGAATCCATGAATGCCCATTTTAATTTCGAATATTTAGACAAAACTAGGCATTAAAATTTGCGTGATCAGTTAGATTTGTACATACACAGAAAAAAATAAAAAAAATATTTGAGTAAATTTTTAATACCATTGAGTAAAAAATTACTCAATTTTGCACCAGTAAACGATTTAATAGTATTAAGTAAATTTTTAATAAAAATTTATTAAATATTTGAAAAAAAATTTGAGTAAATTTTTAATGGACACAATTAAACATTTACTCAAAATTTATCTATTTATTTCTTTGAAGTTTAAAAAAGTTTTAAGTTTTTTTACAAAAAAAAAAACAAAAAACTAGTTTTTTCAAACTTTACCAAACATATTTACATATGTCTCAAAAACATAGGAACATTTTATAAAGACGATTACAAACTTTCATATACATACACAAAATACTATAAACTAAACGAGAATTCAAAAAACTATAAGAGTTTAAAAAACAAAAATAAAAAACTATTAAATTTTTTTAAATTATTTACTTAAATTGTTTTTAAAATTTTTGAGTAAATTTTTAATTGCGTCAATTAAAAAATTACTCAATTTATGTTTTTAAATTTAAACAAGTGATTACTCAAATTAGTTTCCTCCATATTTTTTTCTGTGTAACATTTCACTGTAATTAAAATTATTTCAGTTTCCCACCATAAATTTGGTAAATTTACACAAAACGCGCGATTTTGATAAACATTTATAAAAATTTACGCAATTTATAGTAGCATTAGGTAGAAGTGGGCAGAGAGCAAAAATACGTATCGGCATAAATTTAATAATGATTATTTCGTATTCATATAAATTTCGTAGGTCTATGTCTTCACATAAATACACCACAAAATTTTTTGACCAAATCCGTCTTAAAAATTCGGAAATTTGGCGCACATTATTGAACATATAGTTAACAAATTCCAAAACCGCGATTTTGGTCCACAGATGCTGAATTGGTCTCAAAAGTTGGAAAATGTTAAGTGTGTTATCTAAATCATATTAAAAAATATATAAAAACACGATTTTTGTCCAAAAATGCTGATCTGTGATTTTGGTCCGCAGATTTTGACGCGTTTTTATATTTTTTAGATAACACACTTAACATTTTCCAACTGTTGTTATCTAAAATATATTAAAAAAATAAAAAACACGATTTTGGTCCAAAAATGATGATCAGAATCCGTAGACCAAAATCGCAGATCAGCATTTTTTGGATCAAAATCGCGTTTTTATATTTTTTTAAAATATTTTTTAGATAACACACTTAAAATTTTCTATCTATTGAGAACAATTTTAATAAAAAACAAGTAAGATAATTATAGTCGGTCAAGACCGACCATATATTTTTCCCTACACCAGAGTTTCCCGGAAAATGGGTCCCAAGTTCAAACATGGACTGATTATTAGATCTATATTTTGTCAAATCTTTAATAAGTGTAAAAAGCACTCACAAATTAAATTTGAGTGGAAAAGGCTACTTTTTGTCGACAATAAACCGTTTCAACTGAAAATCGGGCGAAATTTTCACATAGGACCTAAGTCCAAAAATGGTCCGATGATAATCAGATTTGATAAGGTTATTGAAGTACGCGTTTAACATACCCAAACAGAATTTTAATTAAATATTTTCTATTTTCATAAAATTTGAGAGATTTATGTGAAAATCGGGAGGTGGTTTATATGGGGGCTACAAGAAAAACTGGTCCGATTTCTTTAAAACTCGGAACGATGATTTGTGTGTATGAATCATTATTAACTGCCAAATTTCGAAATATACCTATTAAAATGCGGCTATTGGAGTCATTTGGGCCAAAACTAAAGAGGACCTTTGTATGGGGGCTAGCTCTAAATATGGACCGATTTTTTTTCCAATTTTAATAGGCTTCGTCCTTGGGCCAAAAGAGGCTTAAGTTTCAAATTTCAAGTCAATTGATTAAAAATTGCGACCTATATGGTGTTTACACTGTTTACATGGACAGCCAGACGGACGGACAGACGGATGGACATCGCTAAATCGACTCAAAAAGTGATTCTAAGTCGATCGGCATACTTAAAAGTGGGTCTAGGACCAATATTTCGGGTAGTTACAAGCATCAGCACAAACTCATTATACCCTGTACCACAGTGTGGTGTAGGATATAAATAATTTTTATGTTTAAAACTCAGCATCTATGCACCAAAATCGCGGTTTTAAATGTTTTTAAATATTTTTCCAATAAAGTACGCAAAATTTAGAATTTTTGAACCGGATTTGGTCAAAAAATTCGGACATGAATTTTGGTAGAAATACGTAATTTTTTCAACTTTGACCGCTGGTTGCCGACTAAAGATGAGCTTGCGAATTTTTTTCATAAATTTTTCACAATATCGTTTGGCAGGTATTACGAAATAAAATTCGAAAACTTAAATTTGGCGGGACGCCCTATTGGATATGCATTAAAAAAAACTTTCTTCTCATATCGAAACATCGTATAGTTTCTTAGAGAGAAATTGCTGGAAAATGCAAAAAACGATTTTTCGACCTTTTTTTACCCATTTTTTGAACTCCTAAATCCCCGATGTGGCCGATAATCCGAGGCACCCCAACCTTAGAATTGCCCACTGAAATTTTAATTCGGTTCATAATGGTTGAGATACTTCCCTTGTTAGTTAAGCTATGATGATCGTTAAAAAAAGCCAAATCGGTACTGCCGTTCTTTTATTTTATATCAATCGGAAAAAAGTAGGCGTAAAATTGGACGATCATGAGGGTTGAGATACTTCCCTTGTTAGTTAAGCTATGATGATCGTTAAAAAAAGCCAAATCGGTACTGCCGTTCTTTTATTTTATATCAATCGGAAAAAACTAGGCGTAAAATTGAACGATTACAGTTTTCTTTTCAATAAAACCTTAGTTGGAATATGACTAACATTTAAAAGAAAACATGCAAAATCGGTTCAGCCGATTATAGATAAATGAAAGAAAGTAGGTGTTAAAGATGGTCAATTATTATCTCCATAAAAACTTAATTTGGCGAATATTTTAAAAAACTGTTAAGCCAACTCGGTTCTGCCATTTTCCGATTTTATATATATCGAAAAAAGTGGGATTGGTCTTTCCATAAACCAAAGTTGGACTATGATAAACATTAAAAAAAAAAAAATTATCCAAATCATTCAAGCCGTTATCTGACTTTAGATAAATCGAAAAAAGTGGGCGTAAAAGTAGGCGTGGTCATATTTTCTTTCCTAAGTTGGACTATGACACACATTTTAAAACAAAAATTATCCAAATCGGTCCAGTCTTTCTCAAGTCATGCGATTACCAACGAACGATATTTGATTTTTATTAATAAGAGAAGAAGAAAAGAAGAAGATAAAAATTCGCTCAAAATAAATTTTTTATTTACCTTTTCCTGGGAGATGAAAAAGTCCAAGAATTCCCAAACACTACTTGCGACACATCATATTTAGTAGTTTTGGTGCGCTGCACAGTGCGACATTTGGCCAATCTAGGTGGACAAAAATCTAATTTAAAAGATCCTGGCTTGAAATTTGGTTTGATAATAATGTAGGACATAACTAATATTGACAACAAAATTTGGAACAATCGAACAATTGCCACGCCCATTTTTGGGAAATTAACTATTTTTTAAGAAATTGCTTAAATAATTAGAAGAATTTTTATGAAATTTTGTAAAAAAAATTATTATTTGTGTACCATTTTGTAAAAAAAAAATTGTACACAATAACCTCGAAGAGAATTATTGATGGGCGGTATACGCCCACTTTTTTATAACAGACATTTTAGGTGTATTGGACAACCTTCGGCTAGATTTCCTTTTTTTACTTATGTACATTGTAAAATTAACTCTATACTGTAACAAAAAGGGGCGTGGTCCACCCACTATTTGCAGTTTTATAAATTTATTACACACAAAAAGATTTTACAATTGAAATAGCAGTACAGTAATTTATTGAAATCGTGTGATTTGTATCACTCATATTTTAGAATTTCAAACCAAAAATTGAAGTTATTTGGTTTTCATTATTTTAATTCCATTGCGAATTCTACGAATTTAACAATTATCCAATTTTCCCATATTTTATACAAAAACTAAACATCGTTAAAAAAATGTAATGCCGTTAAACAAGGGTTTGGTGTAATAACACATTACATTTTATATTATAATGTATTCTTACATAATTTTTCAGTTTTATGTGCAATATAAGTGTATTTTTAATATACACACTAGACTGCCCAGAAAAAAAGCGAAGTTTTTATTTTCTTGGGGGATACCTGCAAATTTTGTTCCTTTTTGTGCAAAAAAATTTCGGTTTTTTTTTGGGATTTTTAAAATAATATCTAGAGGTCGCGATCTCGCGTTTTATAACGATTTATTTTTTTTGAGTTTTTTATTATTTTAAATTGTTAAATATGATTAATATGATAAAATATTAATAATTTCAGACAAAAAAAAAATTAAATTAAAAATTAAATATCGCTCATTCCATGAGATGTCTCCCAGCATCTAATCAAATGTTCCTTAATTGATTTGAAATTTTGCACACATGAACACTATGAAGCTATTAAAATAAATCAGTTGTTAGTTCCGAGAAAATCCGTGAATTCGCGAATATATTCGCGTTCGCGAATTCGAGGATTTTCGCGAAACTAAAAACTAATTTATTTTAATTGCTCCATAGTGTACCTGTGTGCGAAATTTCAAATAAATTAAAGAACATTTTATTAGATGCTGGGAGACATATCATGGAATGAGCGATATTTAATTTTTAATTTATTTTTTTTTTGTCTGAAATTATTAATATATTATCATATTAATCATATTTAACAATTTAAAATAACAAAAAACTCAAAAAAAATAAATCGTTATAAAACGCGAGATCGCGACCTCTAGATATTATTTTAAAAATCCCAAAAAAAAACCGAAATTTTTTTGCACAAAAAGGAACAAAATTCGCAGGTATCCCCCAAGAAAATAACAACTTTGTTTTTTTCTGGGCAGTCTAATACACACAGAGAAAAAACATGTTTGGAACATGATTGCAGCACACCAAATCACCCAGAATGGAGGGGCAACATAGTATGGTTTATCCATTTGAGCATATCGTCACCTTAAATGCAAAACAACGTAACAACAAAAAAATCAAAATCGAGTTTTTGATTGATTATGATGCATTTGACTAAACTACATGTCTCTGGAAAATTTTGGAAGTCAAAGTTCAAAAATTGCGAATTTATTAACAATAAACAAAAAAACGTATCAGCAAGTGCATGCATTTTATAAACCAAAACAACGTAACAGCAGTGTTACACACACAATTTATATGTAATCGAGCAAATATTAATATATTTCAATATATTTTTATATATTGAAATCGCATAAATATTTAAGACATTCACCATACAAATAGAATAAATATTTCTGATTAAAATTTTCAAAAAAATTATCTTTTAAATTTTTCCAAAATTGTATAATTTTTTTTTAATTTATAGTTTTTTAACCAAATATTTTTTGTTTTAATTTAATAGGTCCGTTCGATTACGTTACGACCATCTTCTCTTTTTTACTATTTTTACTACAGCTGGAAATTTTTAATACAAAAAGTAAACAAAACTTTCCAGTTGTAGTAAAAATAGTTTGAATTTTTGGTAATCGAATTGACATAATGTTTGGCTTTGTTAAAAAAGAACGTAGCTTCTATTTAAAATTAGTTTTGAGAAATTGAATTTTAAAATGTCATTTTTTTAACAGTAATTCCGTGGGGTATTTTTTTTTTTTTTGTAAATGAAAATAGCAAGATCCGCAGGTTCTTCGAATCCTGTTTCAAATTCTGTGGAATTTACCAGTTCAATGGGAAAGTTTTTCCTAAGAATACACAGATTTTTTTTAAAAAATGAATCGTTTCTTCCTAAAACTTTTCCTATACCAAAACCAATTTCAAAAACTTAAAAAAATGTTAAAACTTCAAAATTTTCTTTCCAAAGCCAACCGTTTGATTCTGAGGTAAAACTTTAAGTTAACAAAAAAAAATCATACAGGGCCCGTTTTCTTATAAAGAAACCTTCGGGTTCTAAGTATTTTTTTTAACCAAGTGAGATCAAAAACTTTAATTTTTTTGGATCTTTACTAGAGCAAAATTCTTTAAATATGTTGATAAACCCTTACCTTGTATAAGAACTCTTAAGTATTTTATAGAATCTGGAAAAAATTTTGAAATCATGTATGCTTAAATCTTTGTTGGCTTGTAAAAATGAATGGGGGTTTGGTTACATTGCACCCCTCTAGAAGCGACTCCAAGGCAATTGTTTTGGCAAAAAAGTGGCGGTTAAGGGTAAAAAAGCACCAACGATTGCCTCGGGGTCGCTTCTAAAGAAGTTCAATGGAAAATTGACCCCCATTCATTTTTAGAACCCAATATTTTTCATCCATACAAAATTAAATTTTTATAAAATTAACTCTCATCTCTAATTGTCCCAAGGATGCTACTACACTGAAAAAAAAATTCATGAATTTCATAAAATTTAGTTAAATTTAACTAAAAATGGGTTATTTTCCTTACTATAAGGAAAATAAAGGCGGCAGCGAAAATTAGTCCAATTTTGGATGGTGCTGACGGACGCAATATTTACACCTCAGATCTTATTTTTGATTTAACTCATCTACACGAGCTTTCAAACTAGTAAAAATATTCAACATGTTCTGAACGAAACTTTTTATCTAGAGTCAAAAGAGTGTTGGTACTTTGTACAAAAAAAAACGTATTTTTTTTTAATTTTTAACTTTAAAATAATGTATTTTCGGACTAAAACAAGATATCGGTTTGTTATTTTTTTTGAAAAAAAAATCAGAAATCTATATAGTTTTTAAATTAGTTTAAAATAAATTGGAATAAATGCGGCTTTGCCATTAGCAAAAAACTGGAGCCGGATCGGTAAAATTTTTTAATTACATATTTTAAAATGGTTCTATCTCGGAAAGTATAAGAGATAACTACACCCTCTAAAGAGGTTTTTAGGCCGCTACTAGCACATTATCTGAATATATTTTTTTAAGAAATACGATAACAAACAAAAAAAATGGCAATTGTTTTAAGTGTTCGTATACAAAAGGTGCCCTACTTTGGGGGGCTATGCTGCCTCCCCCGTTCAACGGCTGGACTCCAACTTCCAAACTTAAGCTCGAAAATACGTTAGCTATAACCACTACAAATTTCAAGGCTCTCGGTCCAGTACTTACTGAATGGCTGAATTATTTCAAAAAAATTAGCAATTTATTCATTTTTGTGATGTTACGTCGTTTTGTTTTACAAAACACGATTCCACGAAAAACGTAACCCACATATCTCAAAAAATATTTACAAAAACGACTTTTTTATTTCAGAAATGGATTTATCACTGTTTTTTAAGCTAACACTTCACAAAAGTCTTTTATATTGCAAATATTTTTCATTTAATAACGTTTTTTGCTTCTCCTGTAAAATTCTAAAAAGTGTTGTTACGTTGTTTTGCATTTGTGGTGACGATATATATGATTGTGACAATCATACTATGATCATTAACATTTAAAAAAATACAACTTTTTATCATACTATGATCAGCGTAGATCATAATATGGTCGCTACAAACATGTTATGATAATTTTATCAATCATACTATGTTGCCCCTCCATTATGGTTGTCGCAATCATAATCCTTCTCTGCGTGTAGTTTAAAACTAAAAGTCTCTGGAATTAAAAAAAAAATCAAGCAAAAAGTCCATTTTAGACGTTCACTAAACTTTAAAATTCTCTATAAATCGCAAAAAATCGCCAGCAAACATGGTTTAATCTCTTACTAGAGACATTCCAACACCTGCCACATGTATAGATCGTGTGAGGGAGCGTGAGGAAACTATAGTTTTATTCCAACGAAGTTTCCGTTTTTTTTGTTTTTTTTTTTAATTTAAAATTTTTGTTTTTAATAAATTACAACAATAAGTTTTCGATTAAATTGAAAAATGAGCACGGATTTAAAAACTAGATTAAAAATGCTGTATTTTAAAACAAAAAATGGACTTATAACTCCAACAACAAAAAAGTTATAAGTGTTTGAAGTTGGGATGGTGCTCAAAAATATATTTTATTTCTCAAAAGTCTATTACAAGATGTGACTTTAAACTCCTGTATCAAATGAAACAACACTTTTTTCGTCATATTATGATTATTTCCATAGTACATGGATTGTTTGCTGTCACATTCATTTAAATTATAACAATACGCCAACTTTTATTTTTATATTTTTGTCCACCTAGATTGGCCAAATGTCGCACTGTGCGCTGAACACAAAAAAAGACACTTAAATCGGTTGAACGGTTTTCGAGACATCGCTTACTGAAATTTGAAAAAATAGCGGTTTATTTCTACATTCTAGAAACTTAAAAAAAAATCTAAAAATTTTTATCCATGGGTTAAATCGGAACAGAGAGAAAAAAGTTTGAATAACATGAAAAGATGTTCAGAAAATATTATAGTTCTATTAAACCAGTTCTTGTTCCACTGTAATTTCCCTTTAACTAATGATAATATTTCTGTGTACTTTTAACATTATTATCTTATTTTATGCTTTTGCCATTTTGTAACAATATGTTGGAGTATGTAAATGTTTCCGTTCACAAACTATTTCAGCAAATAGACGACGAATTGTTTACTAATGCTCGAGGTGTTCAGTTTTTTCCTCGTTAGAGTTTGTGTGTGTTTAATTTTTTTTTGGCTGCTGTGTACTTACTAACAAACAATGAAGTTGTAAGGCTGATCATTGGTGAAGAAGGGGGTACACTGTGTACTGAAAGTAATAAAACAAAGGGACATACATTTGAAAACATCTTATTGAAAATTGTATAAAAAATTCCAATTGTCCATAATATTTTTGTGAGTGTATAAATAAACTAAAAGAAAAACTACAGACCGTTTTCTTAATGTTTTCCAAAAAAAAAAAATCCTCATACTTTTGCCACATATTGTAAGGGATAGGGATGTGCATTCGTGTATTTGAATGTTTGTGTTTTGTGAGTTTTTTGTTTTCCTCCCAAAATGCCATTGAGAATTTTTTGTGGCTTCGACAAATAAAAGGCAAAACTTTTTTTGTGTGTGTATTTTTTTTGTTTTAACTTTTAACACAAAATTTTCCAATTAACTTATGAGTTAGTAGTTTTTTTTTAAATTTTTCATTTATTTCGTTAGTGGGAGATGAATTAGTTTTTGGAATATACATTTTTTGTTTTAAATAAATTGGTTTTAACTTTATTTTTTTTTTGTAGGAACACATATTTGTGGCAAAGTGGAGATAGAAAAATAGCTAATAAACCACATTAATAAACATTAGGGTGCACCAAAAAAACGAAGTTGTTAGATATTGACCGGGCCCCCCTCTAGAAACGTGCATTTGGGGGTAAAAACATGTTTCACAAAATTTTAGGAAAATCGGATATGGGTAAGACCTGCCGCATCGGCCCTGAAGTTTGAAAATCGAATTACAAGGGGAAAATATGACTTTTTATTCATTTTCTCAATTTTTTCGATATTTTGAGTTAAGTTTGAATTCAAATGTTCACAGAATTGTGATTTGGAGTAAAATGTCTATCGAATAAGGCATTAAAAACTAAAATCGGTTGAAAATCAGCCAAGTTATTACAACTTCCCCAGGCAACTAACGTGTGTCAGACCATTTAATCAAGGGATTCGAGCCCCATTTTTGAAATTTATTGAAATTATCTACTGTAACAAAATTTTTTTATTCTTCAAGTCTCAATGTACTAAGAAGATAAATATTTTTCATATTACGTTTTGCTAACTTGTTTTAAATAAATGCTAAAGTGGTCTGAATTTTTCAACACTATTTTCAAATCTCCAATTTTAAATTTTTATTTTTTTTGTTAAAGAAATTTTAAAAAATCGACTATTGGAGTTTAAGGATTTGTTAAGCACATAGAGAGGAATAAAAACCCCAAAAATTGTAGGATTTGCTGTTTTCAATTGGCTATTACAGTGATGTAATTTCGGCGGATTTCGGGAAAGTAGTGATTTTTGGCACTTTTTTAGCTTTTAATTTTTTTTTTGTTTTTTTTTACAAACTTCATATGTTTTGGACCGAATTATATCAACACGAGACAGAATACTTCAATTCGCAAAATAAGGGCGAAATTGAGATATAAAAAATTGCCCCTGTTAAGGGTCAAAGGTCAAATTTTAGAAATTTTGAATTTTTAAACATTAACAGATTTGCTAGGCGGATTTTGCTGAATCTACTTGATGTTATTTTAATTGGTCTAAACTATATGGCAAATAATTAAAATTTAGAAATTTAACCCTTAAGTGCTGTTGGGGCCTATAATTTTGTTCATTTAATGGAGATAATGTAAGTGTATTTTGTTCAAAGGGTCGAATAGGCCCCACCAGCACCAAAGGGTTAATATGCTGAATTTAAATAAAAGTACATATGTTAAGACCTTTTATAATGACATCAAGTAGTTTCATATATTTCCACTCAGAAAATCTGTTAATGTTTAAAAATTAAAATCTTCTAAAATTTGACCTTTGACCTTTAGTTGGGGCAATTTTTAATTTCTCAATTTTGCCCTAAATTTGCGAATTGAAGTATTCTATCTCGTGTTGATATAATTCGGTCCAAAACATATGAAGTTTGTAAAAAAAAACAAAAAAAAATAAATAAAAGCTAAAAAAGTGCCAAAAATTACTACTTTCCCGAAATCCGCCGAAATTACATGACTGTAATAGCCAAATGAAAACAGCAAATCCTACAATTTTTGGGGTTTTTATTCCTCTCTATGTGCTTAACAAATCCTTAAACTCCAATATTCGATTTTTTAAAATTTCTTTAACAAAAAAAATAAAAATTTAAAATTGGAGATTTGAAAATAGTGTTGAAAAATTCAGACCACTTTAGCATTTATTTAAAACAAGTTAGCAAAACGCAATATGAAAAATATTTATCTTCTTAGTACATTGAGACTTGAAGAATAAAAAAATGTTGTTACAGTAGATAATTTCAATAAATTTACAAAATGGGGCTCGAATCCCTTGATTAAATGGTCTGACACACGTTAGTTGCCTGGGGAAGTTGTAATAACTTGGCTGATTTTCAACCGATTTAAGTTTTTAATAACTTATTCGATAGACATTTTACTCCAAATCACAATTCTGTGACCATTTGAATTCAAACTTAACTCAAAATATCGAAAAAATTGAGAAAATGGATAAAAAGTCATATTTTCCCCTTGTAATTCGATTTTCAAACTTCAGGGCCGATGCGGCAGGTCTTACCCACATCCGATTTTCCTAAAATTTTGTGAGACATGTTTTTACCCCCAAATGCACATTTCTAGAGGGGGGCCCGGTCAATATCTAACAACTTCGTTTTTTTGATGCACCCTAATAAACATATTTGCATGAAATTTGTAAGGTAAACAAAAAAAATTGTAAAGCATACTTTTAGGAGGTTATATATAAACATTAGGGTGAAGCGATTTTTTGTTTTTCGGGGTCAGTACAGAAAAATATAATTTTTTTAAATCTTAGAAATTGCCATAGAAAATATTACAAAGCATTAAATTTGTAAACTCTTTCTATTCTCAAATATATTCTATTGAAAAATGCTATAAAATTTGAGATTTTATTTTTTAAACAGGGTATCTGATTTTTTTTAATGGAAAACTGTTTTATCAAAAGGAACTGACGATTTAAAAAAAAAAAAAGTTCTAAGAATCTGACAATTACTTTAAAATACATATGAGGCATTCCACACCAAATGTCCCGCTACAGAAAAACATGTTTCCCGTAAATTTCTGAATATGTTGTTTGGATAGCCCTATATGAAACTAAGAAAATTGCGTTTTTGGTTTTTTAAATTTTCAAAAACTGGGCTTAGGAGGCGTGGTCAAATATTGGAAAAATGTTCAAATTTGTGGCGAGTTGCCTTGACGCATTAAAATGGAATGCACCATAATCCCAAAATTTACACTCTTATAAAGTTTTGTATGGGCTATCGATTGAATTTTATTTTTTTTTAAATTTTCAGAATCCGGTCTGAAATTTTCCATTTTTAAAAAAGTAAATTTTTCAAAAATCCGGCCAATTTTTTTTTTTAAGTTTAGAAGTTTGTCTATCCACACAAAAAAATACAGACACGCGTTTTTTTTTTTGAAAAAATCGCGTTTGAATTTTAAATTTCATAACAATTTTGTAATTTGCTTGTATTTTCTTGTTTTAACGTTGCGAATGAGTATTATTAATTGCATAAATATTACGCATAAGCTCTGTTGAAACAAGAAAATACAAGCAAATTACTAAATTATTATAAAAATTTAAAATTCAAATGCGATTTTCTCGAAAAAAAAAACGAAAAACGTGTGTCTGAATTTTTTTGTGTGGATGGACAAACATCTAAGCTTAAAAAAAAATACAAAAAAGAAGTCGCCGGATTTTTTATAAAATGAAAAATTTCAGAACAGGTTCTGAAAATTTGATAAATATTTAAACAAGGCAACTTTTTATAAAAAAAACTTTTAGGAGGGTAGTTTTAGTCCTCTACAAGAAGTTCGTGGTTTTTGGGAAAAAAAAAAAATTTGTTGGAAAAGATATTTTAAAAATTTTGTAAAATAATGCCTAATAAGAAAAAAATTCCAAAAAAAAAATTTAGCTAATTGGTCCATGGAAGCATTTGAAAAGCCAGAAAAATTAGATTTTTTTATATAAAAAAACTATGTTTTATTTCAAAGTCACACTCAAATGGTGCAAAAGGCCGATTCACGTACAGGAAAAATAAATAATATGCTGGTTTTTATCGCTGTCCGCGAAGTGTAAAAAAACTATCAATTTGGAAATAAAATTAAAATTGGTATCAAGAATTTGGTGAAATTAGGCGTTTTTAGAAAATAAAATCCAAAAATATGTAAGCGGATCAGTATGGGGCATTAGACTGTCATTTGTAAAGCAAAATTTTTTCTTCTCCGATTTTCAAAGTCCGGACATTTATTTTAATCTACTAGGCCTAAATCTCATGTGGTACCAATTTGAGACCAATCGAATTAAATTAACCCGTGGCGCCGTAAAAGCGGTAAAAGTTTTTGATTTTTGAAAAATAAAAAAAAAAAATAAATAAAAAATAGATAAATATGTCTTTCGACACATCATATTTGTTAATTTTGATGTGCTGAGCACAAATATCAAAAAATTAAAATCGGTCGAACAGTTTTCGAGATATCGCTTTTTGAAATTTCAAAAAATGGCGGTTTTTCCTATGTTTAAGAAATTTTTTAAAAAAAGTCTCAAAATTTCACTCCGCCGACCCTTTTGTAGAGCTTGAGACAATCTTTCATTTTTAAACTAATTTGAGCCAAAATCGATGTTTTTAACCAGTGGCGCCCTTCGATCAAATTTGTGGACTTTTGGAAAATTTCCACCAATATTTTGGATTTTTGAAAATGAAAAAATAAAAAAAATATATCTTGCGATACATTGTTTTAATTAATTTTAGCATGCTCAATACGAATATCAAAAAATTTATAAAATCAATCGAACGGTTTTCGAGATATTGCCATTTAAAATTTGTAAAAAAATTGCAAAATGGGCGGTTTTTTTCTACGTTTAAAATTTTTTTTTAAAAAAACTCTAAAAAATTCTTTATTTTAACCCTTTCATAGAGCTTGATACAATCTTTCATTTAAGCTTAATTTGAGCCAAATCCGATCATTTTAACCCGTGGCACCCTTCGATCAAAGTTTAGTGTTTTTGGTAAAAAGTTTCTAAAAAGCCAAAACTTTGATCGATGGGCGCCACGGCTTAAAATGATTTTTAAATAGCTCAAATTAGTTTTAAATGAAAGGTTGTCTCAAGCTCTACAAAAGGGTCGGCGGAATGAAATTTTGAGACTTTTTTTTTTTAAATTTCTTGAACGTGGAAAAAACCGAAATTTTTTACAAAAATCAAATGACGATATCTCGAAAACCGATCCAGCGATTTTAATTTTTATTTGATATTCGTTCTCAGCGCATCGAAATTAACAAATATGATGTGTCGAAAGATAAATATTTTTTTAATTTTATTTTTAAAAATTTTTCAAAAATCCAAAACTTTGACCGCTGGGCGCCACGGGTTAATTTAATCCGATTGACCTCAAATTTGTACCACATAAGTTTTAGACCTATGACAGTAAAAGTCTGTAAAGTATATACATGGTTAAAAATCTATAAAGTATATAATAATGGTTATGAGAAACAACTCAAGATTTTCAAGAGTTTTTTTTTTAACAAGCTGTCACCTTTTTTATTTCTGACAATTTTTTTATCAAATTTTTGCAGACCGAAAGTACATACAATCAAAATATTAAAAAAAATAACGAATTCTAAAGTGTAAAACCACCTTAGCGGGGGGTAACTCCGTAAATCCTGTTCGAGAAACGGAACATTTTTCAACTAGAATCCTTCCACCGTTAAAAAACAAATTCAGTTAATGGTGTTTGAGGGTATTCATTTGTGCGGCCAAGTCAAATTTAAACATTTTACTTGTTTTTCTCTCACAATTTAAAGTGTTTTATTTAATGCAGTTTGTCTTTGTAACATATCAACATCATTATTTCTCTCGAAATAGATGTTATAATTTTAAAAATCTTCAACCGTCAAACCGTATGATTATTTTATTACCATCATATAAAAGTATTTTCTATGTACCCTTCTCTGACAAGGAAGGTATACCATAAAAATCCAAAATTAATTTAAAAATTTTTCTGATTTTTTTCATATTTGTTCAAAAGGAACTATGTGAATATTTTATAAAAATCTAAAAAGTTTTTCAAGATCTAGTCAAGGTGTATTTGTGTATGGGAGTGTAAGTAATGGGATACCTTCCCTGTTAGTGGTGGGGTACATTATAAGTTTGTCATCGTCTTTGTAACACCTCGAAATATAGGTCTTTAACAAATAAAAATATATATATTCATGATCCAAGCACTTTTGACAGAAAACTTCTACGCTGCTAAAGTTCAGCATATACATATTAGGGTGGTTTTTTATTTTATTTTTTTTGGAATTTCGAGGAGCGCGCAGCGGATTTTTGTGCCATTTGATGTTAAAATAATTGTGTTAAAATTTGAGCTAAATCGGATAAAATTAACCCGAGGCGCAAGAAGGTCAAAGTTTCGGGAAAAAGCCAAAATGGCCAAATTTTGAAAAAACTTAAAAAAATGTAAATTTTGTAGAAATAAAAAAAATAAAATATTTTTTATTTAACTTTCTTGCAATAATACTCAGAAAAAATTATCTTAAATTTTTATGACGGCAGTAACACTTTCAAACATGAAAAATGTTCACGCCAGTGAACAAAAGATGGTACTTTTATTGCTCCAAAAATCCCCCAATGATCATCTCAATTCAGCAGTGCAACTACAACCAACTTCACTGCAGAAGAAGAAATAAAAAATCAACAACTAAAAATTTACTTACTGTTGCGCTATCAATCAACATAAACGAAAGTGTTCTTTTTCTAATTCCAATAATCGTTGTGCTTTACACATTAATAATTTATTAAAAGTGTGTTAATTTTGATTATAAAATATTTAACCCTAAATTACCCTAAGCCTTAATCTAATGTAAAGTTTTACCATACAATTAAACAAAGTGAATTGTTAATCATAAAACTAAAAATTCATATATTTTAATATATATGTAATTCAAATAAAACCCTACCATTTATAACGTTTTAAGAAAAAATCAAAACGTCTTATTTATTTTGGACAATTCCCCTAAAAGCTATTAGCTGTCCCCCTCTAACCCGTAAAAACATTGGTCCTTCGACAACAAAAACAATAAAATCAGTGGAAAGTGGAGAAGCATTTACTTACAAACTAAATAAATATTTAAAATAAATAGAAACAGTTTACAAAATTATAATATATAAAAACAAAAATTCGCGGTAAAATTAAACATATAAAGTACATACAAACAACAAGTTAAAAAGTGCAACAAAAACCCAAGTTTTAAAAACGAAAAGAACAAAAAGAAATACAAAAAGTTCTAGTTTAAAAATAAATTGTTATAATAAAAAAGTTACAAACAACATAAACAGTGACAAAATAAAACAATTTAAAAACAACAACATTTAAAAATATTTAAAAAAAACCCACCCCTAAAAATATTTGCATTAAAATCAGTGCGGAATAAATAAACAAAAAGAAGAAAAAACTGGTCAAACTAGTAACATTGTTTTTAAAATATTTGTTACAAGCAAATAAAACAACAAATTGTTTTCCAAAATTAAACACAAAATTACAAACAATTAAACTGTTAAAAATATATACATACACACATACCCAAATAAATAAAGTGTACCCTACCCAAAAAAGTGTGGCCTATTAGTTTGTGCAACTGTAGGAAATTTAACTATAAAATTTAAAACTAATTTATTTTAATACAATTAAATTAAATTGTTAAAGGAAAATAAATAATTTGAAAATATTTAATATTTTGGAAAATTTTTAAATTTTTGTGAAAAAAAAAAAAAAAAAAAAATTTTAACTTTTTTTAATTTTGTTGAAAGAAAATATTTTTAATAAAATTGTTACCCAAGACATTTACAAAAAAGGAAAAAACACAAATAACTTTTAAAATTTGTTTATTATCATTCACACTAATCATTTTTTTTAATTTTACCCAAAAAGTTTATAATAAAATTACACTAACCCACCAAAACTAATAAAATAGTTAAAAACAATAACTGCATTATTTTGTCTCCAACTAACAAAGCGGGAAGATCAGCGCAAAGAGACAAAATAAAACACACACTCACACACACCCGTACATACAATTACAATTACCCTACCCCCAGCAAAACAGGTAAGTTAGTCAGTGTACAACTTACATATATAAATTTTCAAAAGTTGAAATTATACACACAATTTCAGGGGAATTACACACAAATCAACAAGAATTTGAATAGAAAATCTTTTTAATATCACCCACCCACCCATTTCATTAGTTTTTTAAAAGTTTTTTATATCTTGTTTGATAAACTGATACTGCCGTTTACGTAGTGTAGCGCATATCATTTAGTGGTAAATACCCAGTTGGAAATTTACAAGCTGGTACAAAAATTTTTTTTTCTTTGCGATTTTGGTTTGAAATTTTTTTCTCAAACTTTTAACCCTTTAAACCCAATTGCGAATTAACCCTTTAAAGCACAAATTAACCCTTTAAAGCACAAATTTACCCATTAATTACCCAAAATGTCTGAGTTAAAAAGGAGATACGATAACTTTATGCGTATTGTCCAAAAGGACTTACCGGTATTTGAGGCGGATTATAAAGAGACCGCAAGGAAAACCCGACCCTTATCCTTAGTAAAAGTCCAAAAGCGAGAGCTGGAGGAAATTTGGAAAAAGTTGTCTACAAAATATGACGAAATTTGTGAGTCACCCCTTTTAGGAGATGACGAGGAGGCCAAGACAATTAGTCTTGATGATTTGACACAGGAGTACCTGGGTCAAAGGAAAGTTTTCATTTCGCTAATGGCGAAAATAGAGGAGGATTTGGAAAAGTTAACCCAGAAAACTGAAGCCAAGGGCGCTCCTGCGATTACCCAACCACCCGTGTCAACAGACACTGGTTTTAAAGTTCCACCTTGCGATATGCAAGTTTTTAGTGGAGATTATCGCCAATGGGCCTCATTTAGGGATCTTTTTACGGCCATTTTTGTCAACAATACCCGTTTGACAGAGGTCGAAAGACTCTTTCACCTGAAACAAAAGACCCGAGGTGAACCCAGGGAAATAGTAGACAACGCTCCCCTCACAAATGAAGGTTTTGCTACAGCCTGGGAGAATCTCACTTCTCAGTATGAGAACGTGAGAATGCAGCTTAATGCTCAGCTCCAGGTATTGTGGAATTTACCCGAAGTTAATGCTCAGTGCGGTGCTTCAATTCGCAAATTGCAAAGAAAAATAAATGGCTGTATATCTAGTTTTAACGATATGAAGCTAAAAACCCATGGTGTTATTTTTAATGCCATTCTGATAAAACTTTGTTCCGAGAAATTACCCAGGGACATATTAATAGAATTTGAGGCAACTTTGCCAGATAAATCTAGAAAATTAATGTGGGCCGAAATGGACAAGTTTTTAACAGATAAATATAAGGGACTTGAATCAGTTGCTGATGTCAAGAACTCTGAAACCCACCCGAATCACAACCCAAAACCCAAAAATCTCCCAGATAATAAAAATCAATATGGGAAAAAAGTGAACACCTTTCACAATGTAACACATGGCACAAGGAAAGACACCCGTTCAAGTAAACCCTCAAAAAATGAACAAAATTTCTCGAGTTCTACGAAAACACACACCCACCCGAATACACGAACGCAGCCCACTCTTGAAAAACAAGATGGCTCAATTTGTAAATTATGCAAAAGTAGACACACTCTTCGAGAATGTTCATCATTTACTGCCATGGGAGTAAATGAAAGAATTGACTTCGTCAAAAAGAACGGTTGTTGTTACAATTGTTTGGCCATTGCACACGGTATTAAAGAGTGTCGCAGTACATTTACTTGTAGACATTGTGGGGGTCGTCACAATACACTTTTACACAGACCTTCATCGAATACAACTACCCAAGCTGTAGAAGATAGTGAAAAACCCACTACTTCACAAAATGCAGCACAGTCGTTCTCGACAATTACCCAGTCAAATGAACTAGTATTAGATGATAGGAAAAAGTTATTGGGAACAGCAGTTTTGAACGTGGATATTCACGGCTCACTGTTTCCCGCAAGGGCTCTTATTGACCCAGCGTCAGATTTTTCATTCATATCTGACCAACTAAGACGTAAATTACGTTTACCCACACAACCCATAGTAGCTGAAATATCTGGTTTGAATGAAGTTGTATCAGCTCGTTCAAACAAATTATGCGAAGTCATTCTACGGTCCAACACCCAAGAAAACTTTAGTATAAAAATCAAAGCGATAGTCATAAAAACTCTCACAAGAACGCTACCCACCCAAAATATCAATTCAGATATTGTAAAGGATTTAAATAATATCCAGTTAGCAGACCCTAAATTCTATGAGAGCAGACCTATTGACTTCCTTATAGGAAGTGATTTTTACCCACAGATTTTACGATCTGGTGTTAAGAAAGGTTTTCTTAACACATTAATAGCTCAAGATACCGAATTTGGTTGGATCTTGACGGGACCTGTAGATGAATTTCGTAAAACCCAATCAGTTGTCACATATTTCAGCTCAGTTGCACTTGATAAGTGTTTAACTAGATTCTGGGAGATTGAAGAAATACCCAATGAACCAATTCAGTCTGACGAAGATTTATTTTGCGAAGAGAAATTTAAAGACACAACCCGTCGCTTACCCAATGGTCGTTATCAAGTCGATCTTCCATTCCGAAACCCTGAAGTGAAGTTAGGAAACTCACGCCATGTTGCTATCGCACAATTTCTACGGAACGAGAGGAATTTAATAAAGAACCCTGAATTAAAGACTGATTACGATAACTCTCTTCAAGAATATGTTGATTTAAATCACATGAAACCCATTCATTATAACCCAAATACTTCGTCAGAAACATATTATTATTTACCCCATCATGCTGTTGTAAAACCCGATCGTGTTACGACAAAAGTTCGAGTTGTTTTTAATGCATCTAGCAAAACCTCGAACGGCAACAGTTTAAATGATGCTTTACACATAGGTCCTACACTACAACAAGATTTAGTTGTAGTGATTTTAAAATGGCGCTTTTACAAGATCGTTTTTAATGCCGATATTACAAAAATGTACCGGCAGATCTTGTTGAATCCTACCCACACACCTTTTCAGCGAATTCTATTTCGTAAAAGCGTTAATGAACCCATACAGGACTATGAACTTCAAACAGTCACGTTCGGAGTTAATTGCGCACCCTATTTAGCAATACGAACTCTTCATGAACTGGCTAATGATGTAAAAGATACTCACCCAATTGCATCATATATTTTGAAAAATAATATGTATGTTGATGATGTTTTATCTGGCGCTTACACCATAGACGACGCTAAAACATCTCAACGAGAATTGATATCTGCTTTAGATTCGGCCGGATTTCCATTGAGAAAATGGATTTCAAACACAGCTGATCTGTTGAGCGATTTACCCGAAGATCATTTACTCGATGTGGATTTACTTACCCTTCCGGAGTCAAACAATGCAAAAACTTTGGGCATTCGGTGGAATGCAAAAGAAGACTTGTTTTTCTTCAACGTACCCACTATCGAAAAGCAATCTGCTTATACAAAACGTGCAGTCCTATCGGATATTGCTCGTCTTTTCGATCCAGCTGGTTGGCTAGCCCCAGTAATTATTTCTGCTAAAATTATTATGCAGCAAGTATGGCAAGACAACACAGACTGGGATGAATGTCTCAAGCCTCTTACCCTTATAAGATGGCAAAAATTTTTACAATTTTATGATAATATCAATAAAATACGTATACCCAGATGGATCCAATTTTTACCCTCATCTAAAATAGAGTTTCATGGCTTTTCTGATGCGTCGGAAAAAGCCTACTCTGCAGTATTGTATGCACGAGTAACACCCATAGACGGACCTAATACCGTTACCCTACTCTTTGCAAAAACAAGAGTAGCACCACTTAAAGTTTTGTCAATACCCAAATTAGAACTCTGTGGTGCGGTGTTATTGGCTAAAATGGTACACCACCTATTAGGTCAACTTGACTTAACACTACATCAAACGTACTTTTGGACAGATTCAACCATTGTTTTAGCTTGGCTAAACAAACACCCTACCCAATGGAAGACATTTGTGGCAAATCGCGTAACTACCATTATGCGGACAGTTGGAGTGGACAACTGGAATCATGTTGTATCTCATGACAACCCTGCAGACGTTGCCAGCCGTGGATGCAATGCCGACGAGTTGATGGAAGATTCCCTCTGGTGGAATGGACCTTCATGGTTGAAAGAATCTGCTTCCAAATGGCCAATAGCACAACAACAACCCTTTATTACACAAGCTGAGGTAAAAATTCAGACGTACACCAACACAGTCAAGATCCAAAATGACATTCTTGAAAAGTTCTCAAAATGGTCTAGAGCTCTTCGAGTTATGTCTTATGTTTATCGATTTTATGATCGAATCTCACGTACCCGCAGGAATCAAACTCCTCATATAAAACTTATCTTAGATAAGAAAAAGTCACCATCAGCCGATGATAGACTTAACACTTTATTAAAACACCCAAGTTTGCAACTTGCAACGGATGAGATCAAATCGACAAAAGACAAACTCATTCTTTTAGCGCAATCTTTCCACTTTGAAGAGGAATATGATTGTCTAAAGAAAAAGAAACCCATACCCAAGAAGAGCACACTACTCACCCTTACCCCATTTTTAGATTCTAAAGGCATAATTCGGGCTAACGGTCGTTTAGCAAAATCAAATTGCTTAACTTACGACGAGAGACACCCAGTTATTTTACCCTATAGAAGCTGTTTTGCAAGATTGTTGACAAGCCACGTTCATTTAATAAGTTTACACGGAGGAAATCAAGCTATGTTGCGAGTTATTCGTTCTGGCTTTTGGATTCCAAAACTTAAGAACCTGATTCGTTTTACAATCGATCAGTGTTTACCCTGTGCGCGATATAAACATCGACAGGCTACCCAGTTAATGGCTGCCTTACCCAAAGAACGTACGGAACTGTCAAGACCCTTTTGTAATACTGGTGTGGATTTTGCCGGACCTTTAGAAATAAAAAGTTTTACTGGCCGGGCGTGCAAAATCACCAAAGGCTACGTGTGCGTTTTTGTCTGTTTTGCAACAAAAGCCATACACTTAGAACCAACATCAGATTTGTCAACCCAAGCCTTTATGGCAGCATTTGCTCGATTTTTTTCGAGGCGGGGATGCCCTGCCGCTATTTATTCTGACAACGGGACGAACTTCATAGGAGCTAGTCAGTTGGTCAAAAAAGAGCGTCAAGAATTCCTGAAAAGTCTGAGAAGTTCAGTTGTATCGACTGACAGTTTTCAAAACTTGGAGTGGCATTTTAACCCACCAGGAGCACCACACATGGGAGGACTCTGGGAAGCTGGAGTGAAAAGCTTCAAATATCATCTTAGGAGATCTACAACACCGAGATACACCTTTGAAGAATTGTCTACCCTGCTCGCCAGAATTGAAGGATGTTTAAATTCGAGACCCCTTAGCCCTTCAAGTGAAAACTCTCAAGACTTAAACCCATTAACCCCAGGACATTTTTTGATAGGTTCACCCTTACTCACCCCTGCTGAACCAGACTTAAGTGATGGTAACATTACTTTAGCAAACAGGTGGCAGAAATTGAGAATTCAACACCACTACTTTTGTAGACGGTGGAAAGATGAATATCTCAAAGAATTACACAAAAGGTATAAGTGGAAAAACCCTCAGAGACAAGTTAAAGTGGATGATATGGTTGTCATCAGACAGGATAATTTACCCCCGAACGAGTGGTCTCTGGGGCGTGTACTTAAAGTTTTCCCTGGTTCCGATGGCAACGTGAGAGTCGTCGAACTACGAACCTCAACGGGAACTTTGACTCGACCTATAGCGAAAGTTGTAGTTCTACCCACTAGTTAATCTAACCCTTTTAACTTACCCTAACTCTATCCACTTAATACTTACCCAATATACCCACAATTAACACTTCACCCTAACACACTAACACAATTCATACATCACATCATATTCACACATAACCTTTTTTTCCATACAGAAAAATGGCACCCAACAATAAAAAATCTATGGCCAGCAGCTCAGGTAACAAGCGCTCAAGAGTAGCAAACCAATCGCAAATTACTCGAAACCCCAAGAAGTCAGCCCCCATGGCTTCCAATTCGTTAACCACTCGGTACCATGGCTGTGGCATTTGCAACGCGGACCACCGCATCGTTAAATGCAAAAAGTTTCTTGACCAAAACTTGGCACAGAAATACAAAACAGTGCTCAAGTTGCACTACTGTTCAAACTGTTTGGCCAGAAACCATTTGTTAGAAGGTTGCACCAACAGAACGAGGTGTAATATTTGTGATCGGAAACATCACACCATTTTACACGGTCATGAGAAGATATTAAAAAACCTTCATACCGAAAGCCGCAAAAACCCATCGAAAAAGGTAACGAGGACTTCAAAGCCAACAACACGGCCATCATCAGCGCCATCTACAGCATCAAATGTTAGTTTCTCAACCCCATTTTCAAAAACGTTTGTACCGACAGCTGAAGTCCTTGTGATGTCAGAAGAAGGACTTGTTTCAGCAAGATCAATTTTAAACACTAGTTTGCAAACGTCGCGCGTAGCAGCTTCGTTTGTACGTGAGAATAAACTCCAAACGTTTCAACTCAACGGCCAAACATGTGTGAAACTGACGATCAACCCGACTATGACGTCATTAATAAAATATGACATATGTATGATTGTTGCTAAGGATTTGCCGAGAAAACCATACCCAACAGCATTCAACGAGTCAGTCAAGACAAAGTTTCAGAATATGGCTTTGGCTGACCCCGACTTCACCTCAAACCTACCCGTCCAACTTGAAATCGGGAGTGACCTGTATATAAGCATCATCAAACCAAACACCATGCAGGTTGATGGCGGATCGCTGTTGGCCCAAGATTCCACTCTTGGTTTTTTAATCATGGGATCACTATCAGGCTAAATTTACCCTTACCCACCCAAAGTATTTCAAGGCGGGGAGAATGTTCACGCCAGTGAACAAAAGATGGTACTTTTATTGCTCCAAAAATCCCCCAATGATCATCTCAATTCAGCAGTGCAACTACAACCAACTTCACTGCAGAAGAAGAAATAAAAAATCAACAACTAAAAATTTACTTACTGTTGCGCTATCAATCAACATAAACGAAAGTGTTCTTTTTCTAATTCCAATAATCGTTGTGCTTTACACATTAATAATTTATTAAAAGTGTGTTAATTTTGATTATAAAATATTTAACCCTAAATTACCCTAAGCCTTAATCTAATGTAAAGTTTTACCATACAATTAAACAAAGTGAATTGTTAATCATAAAACTAAAAATTCATATATTTTAATATATATGTAATTCAAATAAAACCCTACCATTTATAACGTTTTAAGAAAAAATCAAAACGTCTTATTTATTTTGGACAATTCCCCTAAAAGCTATTAGCTGTCCCCCTCTAACCCGTAAAAAATTACCATGCATTTTAAGGGGTACCTAAAATGAGTGTTTTCGATTTTTTGAAAATTTTATTAAACAAAAAAATTAAATCTTACTATTCTATAGCAATGGATTATTAAATACATCCTAAGGCTTAAATATTTAAAAATCTGGGGATATCCATCGACTCAATTTTTTTTTGGAGTCATTTGAGTTTTGCGGATTTCAAGGAGTCAAATGACTCCAAAAAAAAATTGAGTCGATGGATATCCCCAATTTTTTAAATATTTAAGCCTTAGGATGTATTTAATAATCCATTGCTATAAAAAAGTAAGATTTAATTTTTTTGTTTAATAAAATTTTCAAAAAATCGAAAAAACTCATTTCAGGTACCGCCCAAAATGCATGGTAATTTTTGTATTTCATGTTTGAAAGTGTTACTGCCGTCATAAAAATTTAAGATAATTTTTTCTGAGTATTATTGCAAGAAAGTTAAATAAAAAATATTTTATTATTTTTATTTCTACAAAATTTACATTTTTTAAGGTTTTTTCAAAATTTGGCCATTTTGGCTTTTTCTCGAAACTTTGACCTCCTTGCGCCTCGGGTTAATTTTATCCGATTAAGCTAAAATTTGTACACAATTATTTTAACATCAAATGCCACAAAAATCCGCTGCGCGCTCCTCGAAATTCCAAAAAAAATAAAATAAAAAACCACCCTAATACATATATTTGTAAAAATCTTGAAATCGGTTTAGGAATTCAGATGTTGAATAACGCACTGACTTCTACAAAAAACAGCCAAAGAAATGAAAATAATTTACACAGTTTTTGACACTAAAAAAATTTTCCCAAATTTTTTTTTTTTTTTACAAATAATTTTTTTACATTATAAAATTTAAATTTAAAATATTCAAGGCATTGTAGAGGGTATTCAGTAGTTCGGCCAAGTCGATTTTAGCGTTCTTACTTGTTTCTGCTCATTTCAAGGACTTGGTTATAGAATGGTTTCAAGAATTGTTTGTGTTTTATTAATGATTGTCAATTGAAATGCAAATGCAACGATTGCAAACAAAAACTTGTTTGAGTTTTATTGTGCTGGATGTTGCAACACATAAAGCAACATATTCAGAAAGTGGATGCACAAAATCTAAATGAGTCTTTAAAAATTTCTTTTCGAAAAATATTTTAGAATCTTAGAATTTTTGTATACCAAAAATGTCTCAAAATCTGAAAATATTTCTATAAAAAAAATGTATCAGAATCTGAGAATTTTTCTATAGAAAAAATGTGTCAGAATCTGAGAATTTTTCTATAGAAAAAAAATGCCTCAGTAACTGCTAATTTTTCTATAGAAAAAATGTCTCAGAATCTGAAAATTTTTGTATAGAAAAAATGTTTCAGAATCTGAGAATTTTTCTATAGAAAAAATGTCTCAGAATCTGAGAATTTTTCTATAGAAAAAATGTCTCAGAATCTGAGAATTTTTCTAGAGAAAAAATGTCTCAGAATCTGAAAATATTTCTATAAAAAAAATGTCTCAGAATCTGAGAATTTTTCTATAGAAAAAATGTGTCAGAATCTGAGAATTTTTCTATAGAAAAAAAAATGCCTCAGTAACTGCTAATTTTTCTATAGAAAAAATGTCTCAGAATCAGAGAACTTTTCTATAGAAAAAATGTCTCAGAATCTGAGTATTTTTCTATAGAAAACATGTCTCAGAATCTGAGAATTTTTCTACAGAAAAATGTCTCAGAATCTGAGAATTTTTCTATGGAAAAAATGTCTCAGAATCTAAGAATTTCTTATACCCAAAACGTCTTCGAATTTGAGAATTTTTCTATAAAAAAAATGTCTCAGAATCTGAGAACTTTTCTATACAAAAAAATGTCTCAGAATCTGAGAACTTTTCTATACAAAAAAATGTCTCAGAATCTGAGAATCTTTCTATAGAAAATATGTCTCAGGATCTGAGAATTTTTATATAAAAAAAATGTCTCAGAATCTGAGAATTTTCCTATAGAAAAAATGTCTCAGAATCTGAGAATTTTTCTATAGAGAAAATGTCTCAGAGTCTGAAAGTTTTAAGATAGAAAAAATGTCTGAGTATCTGAGAAATTTTCTATAAATAAATGTCTCAGAATCTGAGAATTTTTCTATAGAAAAAATGTCTCAGACTATGAGAATTTTTGTATAGAAAAAATGTCTCAGAGTTTGATAATTTTTCTATAGAAAAAATGTCTTAGGATCTGAGAATTTTTCTATAGAAAAAATGTCACAGAATCTGAGCATTTTTCTGTAGAAAAAATGTCTCAGAATCTGAGAATTTTTCTATAGAAAAAATGTCTCAGAATCTGAGAATTTTTCTATAGAAAAAATGTCTCAGAATCTGAGAATTTTTCTATAGAAAAAATGTCTCAGAATCTGAGAATTTTTCTATAGAAAAAATGTCTCAGAATCTGAGAATTTTTCTATAGAAAAAATGTCTCAGAATCTGAGAATTTTTCTATAGAAAAAATGTCTCAGAATCTGAGAATTTTTCTATAGAAAAAATGTCTCAGAATCTGAGAATTTTTCTATAGAAAAAATGTCTCAGAATCTGAGAATTTTTCTATAGAAAAAATGTCTCAGAATCTGAGAATTTTTCTATAGAAAAAATGTCTCAGAATCTGAGAATTTTTCTATAGAAAAAATGTCTCAGAATCTGAGAATTTTTCTATAGAAAAAATGTCTCAGAATCTGAGAATTTTTCTATAGAAAAAATGTCTCAGAATCTCAGAATTTTTCTATAGAAAAAATGTCTCAGAATATGAGAACTTTTCTATAGAAAAATGTCTCAGAATCTGAGAATTTTTCTATAGAAAAAATGTCTCAGAATCTGAGAATTTTTCTATAGAAAAAATGTCTCAGAATCTGAGAATTTTTCTATAGAAAAAATGTCTCAGAATCTGAGAATTTTTCTATAGAAAAAATGTCTCAGAATCTGAGAATTTTTCTATAGAAAAAATGTCTCAGAATCTGAGAATTTTTCTATAGAAAAAATGTCTTAGAATCTGAGAATTTTTCTATAGAAAAAATGTCTCAGAATCTGAGAATTTTTTTAATAGAAAAAATGTCTCAGAATCTGAGAATTTTTCTATAGAAAAAATGTCTCAGAATCTGAGAATTTTTCTATAGAAAAAATGTCTCAGAATCTGAGAATTTTTCTATAGAAAAAATGTCTCAGAATCTGAGAATTTTTCTATAGAAAAAATGTCTCAGAATCTGAGAATTTTTCTATAGAAAAAATGTCTCAGAATCTGAGAATTTTTCTATAGAAAAAATGTCTCAGAATCTGAGAATTTTTCTATAAACAAAATGTCTCAGAATCTGAGACATTTTTTCTTTTAAAAAATCATCAGATTCTAAGACATTTTTTCTATAAAAAAAAAAATGTTTCAGATGTTGAAAATTTTTCTATAGAAAAAATGTCTCAGAATCTGAGAATTTTTCTATAGAAACAATTTCTGAAAATCTGAGAATTTTTCTATAAAAAAATGTCTCAGAGTCCGAGAATTTTTCTATAGAAAAAATATGGCACAATTTGAGAATTTTTCTATAGAAAAATTGTCTCAGAATATGAGAATTTTTCTATAAAAAATGTCTCAGAATATGAGAATTTTTCTATAAAAAATGTCTCAGAATCTGAGAATTTTTCTATAGAAAAAATGTCTCAGAATCTGAGAATTTTTCTATAGAAAAAATGTCTCAGAATCTGAGAATTTTTCTATAGAAAAAATGTCTCAGAATCTGAGAATTTTTCTATAGAAAAAATGTCTCAGAATCTGAGAATTTTTCTATAGAAAAAATGTCTCAGAATCTGAGAATTTTTCTATAGAAAAAATGTCTCAGAATCTGAGAATTTTTCTATAGAAAAATGTCTCAGAATCTGAGAATTTTTCTATAGAAAAAATGTCTCAGAATATGAGAACTTTTCTATAGAAAAATGTCTCAGAATCTGAGAATTTTTCTATAGAAAAAATGTCTCAGAATCTGAGAATTTTTCTATAGAAAAAATGTCTCAGAATCTGAGAATTTTTCTATAGAAAAAATGTCTCAGAATCTGAGAATTTTTCTATAGAAAAAATGTCTCAGAATCTGAGAATTTTTCTATAGAAAAAATGTCTCAGAATCTGAGAATTTTTCTATAGAAAAAATGTCTCAGAATCTGAGAATTTTTCTATAGAAAAAATGTCTCAGAATCTGAGAATTTTTCTATAGAAAAAATGTCGCAGAATCTGAGAATTTTTTTAATAGAAAAAATGTCTCAGAATCTGAGAATTTTTCTATAGAAAAAATGTCTCAGAATCTGAGAATTTTTCTATAGAAAAAATGTCTCAGAATCTGAGAATTTTTCTATAGAAAAAATGTCTCAGAATCTGAGAATTTTTCTATAGAAAAAATGTCTCAGAATCTGAGAATTTTTCTATAGAAAAAATGTCTCAGAATCTGAGAATTTTTCTATAGAAAAAATGTCTCAGAATCTGAGAATTTTTCTATAGAAAAAATGTCTCAGAATCTGAGAATTTTTCTATAAAAAAAATGTCTCAGAATCTGAGAATTTTTCTATAGAAAAAATGTCTCAGAATCTGAGAATTTTTGTGTAGAAAAAATGTCTCAGAAAATGAGAATTTTCTATTGAAAAAATCTCTTAGAATCTGAGAACTTTTCCATAGAAAAAATGTCTCAGTTTCTAAGAAATTTTCTACAGAGAAAATGTCGCAGAATCTGAAAATTTTTCGATACGAAAAATATTTCAAAATATGAGAATTTTTCTGTACGAAAAATGTCTAAGAATCTAAGAGATGTTTCTATGCGAAATCTCTGAATCTGATATTTTTTATTTACGCAAAATATCTCAGAGTCTGAGATTTTTTTAATACAAAAATTGTCTCAGAATCTGAGAATTTTTCTATGCGAAAAATGTCGTAGAAACTAAAAATTTTTCTTCACGAAAAATATTTCTACACGAAAAGTATCTCAGAAACTAAAAATTTTTCGATGCGGAAAATGTCTCAGAATTTGAGATTTTTTCTATGCGAAAAATGTTACGAAAAATGTCTCAGAATCTGAAACTTTTTCTATAGGAAAATGTCTCAGAATCTGAGAATTTTTCTGTACGAAAATTGTAACAGATTCTGAGAATATTTCTCTACAAAAAATGTCTCAGAATCAGAGAATTTTTCTTTACGAAAAATATCTCAGATTCTGAGAATTTGCTTATTAGCAAAATATCATAGATTCTAAGAAACGTTCTATAGAAAAAAGTCTCGCAGTCTGAACATTTTTCTATTTCAGAATCTTAAAACTTTTCTTAACGAAAAATGCCTCAGGATCTGACAGTTTTTCTATAAAAAAAATGTTTCGGAATCTGAGAGTTTGGTTTTAAGAAAAATGTTTCAGAATCTGAAAAATCGGAAATTTTTTAAAATATTTCCTCTTATAGTTCCCCAGTATCCACATTCATTTCTTCGAGTGTAATTTAAAAATTCAAACAATGTATTGCCTCATAAATTATGTAAAAATTTGTTTGTAAATTTTTTTTTATTCAAAAATGTTATATGCAACTGACAAAGAACTATTAAACGAAATCTTCATTGCAAAAATAAACTTAAATACACTCATAAATCTACCTTATTAAAAGGAAAACAAAATGTGAAAAGTACGCGCTTTAATTGAAAATTCAGGCATATATTTTCAACTTGTTCGGGCTATCCTCCAACACGAAAAAACATGTACAAATCATTTCATATGACAACTTCATAATTTCTATAGAAATTTTGTAAACGCAGTTCATATTTCACGTCAAAATCATTGTTTGTTCTTTGTGTGGGGTCAAAAGTGTATTCGATTGTTTGAAATTTCATTTTGCAAAAAAAAAAAAAATATATATGAAACTCATTTCAATTGATATATAACTTTGAATTTTTTCTGATGATGTTGATGTTAATGTTGTAACAATTGGCTTTTGTAGATTTTCATAGAACTGCTACACATGAAATATATTTCCACAAATTGCCTTAACCTATAAGTGTTCCCTACATAGGAAGTGTTTATTTAATAAGTCTATGCTCCCGTTTGTCTAAATTTAATTTGTATGTATCTATCTAGAACTCAGAAATAATCCACCCATGTAGAATTTGTTACAATTTAGGTATGTTCTCTGCCAGTCTGTTTAATTAACAATTTCACATTTTTTTTTACCAACATTTTTTTTTTTGTCAAATATGTACCAATTTTTTTTCACCAAAAAATTTTTTGTCTTATTTAATTTCTAATTTTTTTTGTCAAAATCGATTCTCTTTTACCAATATTTTTACCACAATTTTTTCACAAACATTTTTTTTGTTCTAGTATACATTTCTGCAATTATCTTTTTCCATTGTCGAGGGTATCAATATATTTGGCAATGCCAAAATTAAATTTTTTGATTGTTATATTCTCCAACAACAGTATACTTACTTTTTCATTCCTGCACTCAAAGAAAAATGATGAAACGGTTCCATCATTTAGTGTCATCAATTTTTATGACAAATTTCATCATGATGAGCAAGCTTTTCTTCAATCAAAGATATCAAAAAAAAAAAAAAAAAACAATAAACAAGTAGAAAAGTTAAATTCGACTTGGCCGAATCTATGAATACCCTCCACAATGCCCTTTTTAAGTGATAGTAAATTTTCTAACGTGGAAAAAATAACATTTTTGATTAAAAATATTTTATTTTGTGTAAAAAGCTTTTTTTTTTAAGTAATTTTAGAAAAAAAAATTATTTACTAAATGTTTTTTTGAGTGTAAAATTTTTTTTGAGTGTAAAATTTTTTTTGAGTGTAAAATTTTTTTTGAGTGTAAAATTTTTTTCGAGTGCATTTTTTTTTTTCGTGGTGTAAAAATATTTTTGAGTGACAAAATTACTTTGTAAAATATTTTTGTGACTTATCAATGTTTTTAAAACATGTTTAACGGCTTTTCAACACGTGGATTTAAGGTGAAACTAATCTGAAATTCACAATTTTGCTTATAACTCTTGAACCACTGGACCGATTTGGCTGAAATTTAAAACGACCCGGACCAGAGGAATGGCAAATATATATGTCATACTTCAGCACCCTCAGAATTGCCGTTCGAAAGTTACCGTGTGTTTTATCTCGTAATTTCCAGAAAAATCCTTGCCGAAATTCACTCATTTGCTTATAACTTTTGAACAACTGGACCGATTTAGCTGGATTGCAATACCAACCTGACCAGGTAAATGCCCAACATATATGCCAAACTTCAGGAGCCTCCGTACAGTCTTTCATAAGTAAGCGTGTTTTCAACAGACAGACAGACAGACAGACAGACCGACAGACAGACAGACAGACAGACAGACAGACAGACAGACAGACAGACAGACAGACAGACAGACAGACAGACAGACAGACAGACAGACAGACAGACAGACAGACAGACAGACAGACAGACAGACAGACAGACAGACAGACAGACAGACAGACAGACAGACAGACAGACAGACAGACAGACAGACAGACAGACAGACAGACAGACAGACAGACAGACAGACAGACAGACAGACAGACAGACAGACAGACAGACAGACAGACAGACAGACAGACAGACAGACAGACAGACAGACAGACAGACAGACAGACAGACAGACAGACAGACAGACAGACAGACAGACAGACAGACAGACAGACAGACAGACAGACAGACAGACAGACAGACAGACAGACAGACAGACAGACAGACAGACAGACAGACAGACAGACAGACAGACAGACAGACAGACAGACAGACAGACAGACAGACAGACAGACAGACAGACAGACAGACAGACAGACAGACAGACAGACAGACAGACAGACAGACAGACAGACAGACAGACAGACAGACAGACAGACAGACAGACAGACAGACAGACAGACAGACAGACAGACAGACAGACAGACAGACAGACAGACAGACAGACAGACAGACAGACAGACAGACAGACAGACAGACAGACAGACAGACAGACAGACAGACAGACAGACAGACAGACAGACAGACAGACAGACAGACAGACAGACAGACAGACAGACAGACAGACAGACAGACAGACAGACAGACAGACAGACAGACAGACAGACAGACAGACAGACAGACAGACAGACAGACAGACAGACAGACAGACAGACAGACAGACAGACAGACAGACAGACAGACAGACAGACAGACAGACAGACAGACAGACAGACAGACAGACAGACAGACAGACAGACAGACAGACAGACAGACAGACAGACAGACAGACAGACAGACAGACAGACAGACAGACAGACAGACAGACAGACAGACAGACAGACAGACAGACAGACAGACAGACAGACAGACAGACAGACAGACAGACAGACAGACAGACAGACAGACAGACAGACAGACAGACAGACAGACAGACAGACAGACAGACAGACAGACAGACAGACAGACAGACAGACAGACAGACAGACAGACAGACAGACAGACAGACAGACAGACAGACAGACAGACAGACAGACAGACAGACAGACAGACAGACAGACAGACAGACAGACAGACAGACAGACAGACAGACAGACAGACAGACAGACAGACAGACAGACAGACAGACAGACAGACAGACAGACAGACAGACAGACAGACAGACAGACAGACAGACAGACAGACAGACAGACAGACAGACAGACAGACAGACAGACAGACAGACAGACAGACAGACAGACAGACAGACAGACAGACAGACAGACAGACAGACAGACAGACAGACAGACAGACAGACAGACAGACAGACAGACAGACAGACAGACAGACAGACAGACAGACAGACAGACAGACAGACAGACAGACAGACAGACAGACAGACAGACAGACAGACAGACAGACAGACAGACAGACAGACAGACAGACAGACAGACAGACAGACAGACAGACAGACAGACAGACAGACAGACAGACAGACAGACAGACAGACAGACAGACAGACAGACAGACAGACAGACAGACAGACAGACAGACAGACAGACAGACAGACAGACAGACAGACAGACAGACAGACAGACAGACAGACAGACAGACAGACAGACAGACAGACAGACAGACAGACAGACAGACAGACAGACAGACAGACAGACAGACAGACAGACAGACAGACAGACAGACAGACAGACAGACAGACAGACAGACAGACAGACAGACAGACAGACAGACAGACAGACAGACAGACAGACAGACAGACAGACAGACAGACAGACAGACAGACAGACAGACAGACAGACAGACAGACAGACAGACAGACAGACAGACAGACAGACAGACAGACAGACAGACAGACAGACAGACAGACAGACAGACAGACAGACAGACAGACAGACAGACAGACAGACAGACAGACAGACAGACAGACAGACAGACAGACAGACAGACAGACAGACAGACAGACAGACAGACAGACAGACAGACAGACAGACAGACAGACAGACAGACAGACAGACAGACAGACAGACAGACAGACAGACAGACAGACAGACAGACAGACAGACAGACAGACAGACAGACAGACAGACAGACAGACAGACAGACAGACAGACAGACAGACAGACAGACAGACAGACAGACAGACAGACAGACAGACAGACAGACAGACAGACAGACAGACAGACAGACAGACAGACAGACAGACAGACAGACAGACAGACAGACAGACAGACAGACAGACAGACAGACAGACAGACAGACAGACAGACAGACAGACAGACAGACAGACAGACAGACAGACAGACAGACAGACAGACAGACAGACAGACAGACAGACAGACAGACAGACAGACAGACAGACAGACAGACAGACAGACAGACAGACAGACAGACAGACAGACAGACAGACAGACAGACAGACAGACAGACAGACAGACAGACAGACAGACAGACAGACAGACAGACAGACAGACAGACAGACAGACAGACAGACAGACAGACAGACAGACAGACAGACAGACAGACAGACAGACAGACAGACAGACAGACAGACAGACAGACAGACAGACAGACAGACAGACAGACAGACAGACAGACAGACAGACAGACAGACAGACAGACAGACAGACAGACAGACAGACAGACAGACAGACAGACAGACAGACAGACAGACAGACAGACAGACAGACAGACAGACAGACAGACAGACAGACAGACAGACAGACAGACAGACAGACAGACAGACAGACAGACAGACAGACAGACAGACAGACAGACAGACAGACAGACAGACAGACAGACAGACAGACAGACAGACAGACAGACAGACAGACAGACAGACAGACAGACAGACAGACAGACAGACAGACAGACAGACAGACAGACAGACAGACAGACAGACAGACAGACAGACAGACAGACAGACAGACAGACAGACAGACAGACAGACAGACAGACAGACAGACAGACAGACAGACAGACAGACAGACAGACAGACAGACAGACAGACAGACAGACAGACAGACAGACAGACAGACAGACAGACAGACAGACAGACAGACAGACAGACAGACAGACAGACAGACAGACAGACAGACAGACAGACAGACAGACAGACAGACAGACAGACAGACGGACAGACGGACAGACGGACAGACGGACAGACGGACAGACGGACAGACGGACAGACGGACAGACGGACAGACGGACAGACGGACGGACGGACGGACATCGCTAGATCGTCTTAAAATCGATCGAGGATCATGAATATATATACTTTATGGGGTCCTAGACCAATATTTCGAGGTGTTACAAACGGAATGACAAACTTATATATACCCTCTATCACTAGAGTGGGGGGTATAAAAAATAGGTGACATGACATAATCCCCACGGACATAATCCCCATTTCCGTTATGGGTATTATGACCAAATTCATTTCGGTCATAATCCCCATAATGGTAGTGGGGACTATGACCGAAAATAATTTGGACATAATCCCAATAAAAAACGGACATAATTCCCAGATTTATGGGGATAATGACCACATAACAAATGGCCATAATCCCCATTACAGGGATTATGTCCACTATACTAGTTGGTCATAATCCCAAAAATTTCATTTTTTTTTTGCCTTAAAAGTTTTTCTGCATAGCCGGCCTTCGGCCGGGCTTAGGGATTACAAACTCCATGCATTAAGCCCACCCTCTCCGCCAAAAACGGGGATTATGACCGAAATTTCTTTGGACTTAGTCCCCATAATATGAATGGGGGTTATGACCGAATAATTTTCGGTCGTAATCCCAACAGGGAACGGACATAATCCCCATTGGGATTATGACCGTTTTAGAAACGGTCATAGTCCCCACAACTATTATGGGGGTTATGTCCATGATGAATTCGGTCATAATCCCCATTTCCGTTATGGGGTAATGTCCGTGGGGATTATGTCCTGTCACCTAAAAAATAATAAAAAAAATTTCATGCCATGGTTGGTACCTGATCCAACGGTCTCCCAGTTGTAGTGTTTATTGTCGACGCTTTAGCTAGTTCAGCCACCTATAGAAAAAAATCTCACACCACTTAACATACTCAACATTTTTTGTTATATAGAGTTAATTTTGAAAATTTGATCAGCGGGTATCATCATTTTTCTGAAGGATTTAGAGGAACTCAAAAGAATGGCGGTATTTTTTTGGGAAAAAATTCGCTCCTTGGGGTGGTTCAACGCATCTGAAAACGCGAATTTTGAGGTGATTTTTCTGCAGAGCAAAAACGGCTGAATATATCGCAAATCTGATTTCACCAGTCGATTCTACAGCAAAAAATAATACAATGGTCGTTTTTCAAACTCTTAAAAAAAGGTTTTGCCATTTTCTTTTTAAATTAATTTTTTAAATATGCCCAATTAAAGGGCATTTTCAGCTTAACAAAACGGTACCAAATTTTTCGTTCTATCACAACCCGTTAAAAAGTTATAAGCTCTCAAAAATGGACAAAAACACGTTTTTTGAGAACTTTGACCTCAATTTTCTCGAAAACATGATGAACATCGAAATGTAAATCGAAAACAAGTTTTATGATCCCAGAATATCATCCAAAAACATAAAAAAAATGCTCTCAATAATGCACAAAAATGCGTTTTTTGTGAACTTTGACCTCAATTATCTCAAAAACCAGACGTTACGGAACATTTTGGAAACCAAATTTCGAATCAGCATTGAGAGGAAAATCGAAAACGAGTGTCCAGACCGCTGACCCATTCAAAAATTTTCAAATTTCGGTCAGTGTTTTATAATTTTGCCATTAGAAAAAAAACTTTGAAGCCTTATAACTTTTTAATGGGTTGTGATAGAAAGATGCCTTTTGTACCAATTTTCTTAGTAAACACTGTCCTTTTCATCAGCATGATAAAAAAAATAATTTAAATTTTTTTTAAAAAAATCGGGTTTTCCGCCCCCTGCTGTGGGTTATTGGAACTTTTTTTAAGAGTTCAAAAGCTGCTAATGTATTAACTTTTGTGTAGAATCGACTGGTCAGATTTGCAATATATTCAGCCGTTTTTACTCGGCAGAAAAATCAGCTCAAAATCCGTGTTTTCAGATGCTTTGAACCACCACAAGGAGTGAAAATTTTTCAAAAAAAATACCGGCATTCTTTTTAGATCCCCTAAATCCTTTAAAAGAATGATGATATCCGATAAACAGATGAAGTGACATAGTCACCAAGCGAACTCTAATATACATACATGTTTTATAATGTTTGCTAAAGAGGATTTATAAAGACTTACACATGTTAATAATGTACAATATCCCTCCCTTTCTCTCTTTCACAGCTTTTAGCAGAGCATAGTTATATACAAACTTTTACTGTTATATTAAGCACACAATAAACAAAACGGCTTTTCGGTGTTATTATTTGATGATATGATTTAGGTAAGTGACAAATAATTAAAAAAAAATTTAATAAATTTATTTAAACTTATTTTTCAAATAAAAAAAAATGTTTATGATGACACTTCTTCATCATATTAATGACGGTATAGAGTTAGTATTTGATATGTTTTAGGTAAGTGGCTTGAGGCTAAACACAACGAACAAAAGGTCCGGCGTTCAAATCTTGCTGGATAAAAAAAATATGTTAATTTTTAAAAATAGAAAATAGCAAAGAAATTGTAAGTAAATAAAAATAAATAAAATCAAATAATAATAAAAATAATAATAAAAAAAAATTAATAAATTTTTTTTTTTATTTTTCAAATAAAAAAAATGTTATTGATGACACCTCTTCATCATATTGATGACATTGAACAAAAAATGAAGTAACATTTCATCATATTAATGTAACTTTTCATCAATATTAAAAAGCTTTTTCTGTTGGGAGCCCAATGTAGTAAATATTATTGATCCATGTTTGATTCTAAGACATTTTATTAATGCCCGTCCGTCTGCCCTTATTTGAAACTTGTAATCAAAATATTTTTGACATTGTGGTGGGTATTCATGAATTCGTCCAAACTGTATTTAGTATTTTTACACTTGATATTACTTTGTATTGTTATCGATATTTCGTGTCCAAACATGTTCTGATTTAACATTTTCCATAACGATAATCCTTTGAATTTCTATTAATGTCAGCTGTTACAAGTTTGTATTAATATGTGTTTGTTTATGCTTTAACAGTGCGTTACTAAATGTTGTATGTATTTGGCTAGTATTGGTAAAAGTATTTTGATTTACTTATGTCAACACTAACCCGGCAGCAAGTATAAAATGGCTGCGAAGTTTGTAGTCTTGAAATATTGATGAAAAAAAATATTGATGGAAAAAAAATATTGATGAAAAAAAAAATATTAAATAAAAATAATATAGGCTAAAAAAAAAAATTTTTTTTGATGAACACAAAAAAAAATTTATTGAAAAATATTATAAAAATTAAAACTTTTTGATGAAAAAAATATTGATGACAAAAATATTAATGGAAAAATATGATGAAAAAAAAAAAAATATTGATGAAAAAAAAGATTGATAAAAAAAATATTGATTAAAAAATATATTGATTAAAAAAAAAAAAAATATTGATGAAAAAAATTGATGATTTACCAGCTGGTGAATATTTATTTAATTCACCACGGAGTGAAATATTATTCAGGTTACATACATAAGTTACTAAAATTTTTGGTTTAAAGAAAATGAAAACAGTAATTCAAACCGACATTTAAAATCCTACTGATTATGACACTAACTGGGGTGTTTGAAACCGGTATAGGAAATACCAGAAATGTCTATAATTTTTAGAAATTCAATTTTTCTTCTGCATTTTTTCAACTTGAACCCTTATAACAAATATAATTAGAGCCCGTGCTCGATCTGTACTTACAGAAAAAATCAAATAAAATTACTGACAAAATATGTCGCCATTAGGCACGTCTCCGAAACAGAAAATGCAAATTCCTTCATTTGTGTCTGCAATTCCAGATCATGTTGGTAGCCCTTGCGAAATAATGTAAGAGACAAAAAAGTTGAAAGAAAGTATGAAGTGAGGTTGAGATTGCTAGAAATAGATTTGTAGTGTTGGAAACTGTCAAAATTTATTCTGTAGAAACTATAAATATTCACATAAGGGGTGGTCCAATAACTAGTGTCTTTTTTAAAATGCAATAAAATGATCAATACTCAACTTTTTTTGGAATGTTATGGCTTTATTTGAAAGAGAAAACATTCCCGTTTATTATGGCAAACGACTTCATTGATGCGTCCTCGGCTTGCTCCGCTGTATCGCGTTGTAGCGCAGTACTGCGCTGACAAACTGCACGTTTTTCGAAAAAAAGTTTTTAACCGAAATAAGGCACTCAAATGATGTTATGTTAACAAACAAATTGCTACATCTTGGGATCGTAAAACTCGCACGGTATTGTAAGGAATCCAATTCATCTATAGGAAGCAACAGATTTGAGTATCAGCATCATATATATCAACTTGGATGACATTTCTTTTCAGAAGGATGTCGCAATATGTCCCACAGTCCATCAAACAATCGATATTTTGCGCACTTAGTTCGGAAATCGTGTTTTTAGCCATATTCGCGGTGACAACTGATCACTTCAGAGCTGCCGATTAAAACCTTTAGACATTTTTTTGAGGGGTCTCGTGAAAGATTCATGCAACATGGAAAATCCAGAAATGTTCTAGGCCCTTTCGACGAATATCGTTCAAGCCCTTCGTGAGATAGAACCAGAAACATTAGAAAAATGGGTGCCGAGGATGAGCTACTGCGGAGCTAACCCAGGCAGCCGCATGAATGATGTCGTTTGCCATAAATAATGGGAATATTTGCTCTTTCAAATAAAGCCATAAGGTTCCAAAACTATTGAGTATTGTTAATTTCATTGCATGTTTTAAAAATATACTAGTTAATGGACCACCCTGTATATAAAAAACAGTTTTCATTAACAAGACAAACCGACATTTAAAATCCTACTGATGATGACACTAACTGGGGTGTTTGAAACCGGTATAGGAAATACCAGAAATGTCTATAATTTTTAGAAATTCAATTTTTCTTCTGCATTTTTTCAACTTGAACCCTTATAATTCTTATTTTATTTTTTGTTAATCATTAGCTTATATAGTCAAACTGAGGTGGCGTCCTTTTTAAAAATTAGACACCAGCCTTATAACATTATTATGTTAAAAAATTAACAATTGAAAAAAAAAAAAAATTGGCAAAAGTGAGTTTACCCCAATATTTAGAATGAAAAATTTGATTTTTGCTTTAAAACCTCTTAAGTTTTCTTATAATCTTTACTTATTTGTTTGCACAGCAGTGTTATTACATACACTCTCCGAGTGCAAGTTAAACTTTAACGGCATCAATTCATCATAATCAATATAATGTAACCTGTAAACGCCTTATACACTTTTACTATTGCGTTTATGGGAATGAACGTAGGTATATCCTGTGTATTGGATCAAAGAGTATTTGCAAAAAAAAAAACAATATTATTTGACTTTTCAATTCACTTCAAGTTAATACTGTTAAATGCTACACTTAAAAAAAAAACCTTGTCAAATTACTAGAAAAGTCCCGTAATCACATTTAACCAATACTTGACTTGTTTTTTAATAAAGATAGTTCCGTCGAAATTTAAATTTTCTTTTGTAATTTTACAATTTTTTTCGAAAAAGGTAATTTTATAGTACCTTTAAGTAACGAGAATTGCTTGTAAGTATTATCGCATCAAAAAAGTTCTAAATTTAAAATTTTATTGGTAAAAAACTTGAAAAACTACAAAAAAGCACCTTATTTTTGCTAGAAATTCTCGTAAAATTGCACTCAACATAATACATTAGTAGATTTACTAATTTTTTTTTGCTAATGCTACACTCAAAAAAATAAACTGGTAAAATGCCTTGTAATCCCGTTCTACCAATATTTAACAATTTTCCTTGTTTTTTAACAAAAAATCTTGTAATTTGCTCAAACGAGAACTACAGTTTTATTGGTAATTTTACAAGTTTATTTTCGTAATTGTATTCTACCATTTTGAAAGGTTATTTTACAAAAAAAAACTGTAATTTTACAACAAAGTTTTTATTACGAGGATTCTAGTTGAATTACAAAAAAAACATTATATAACAAAAATTATGTTATACGACGATTTATGTTGTTTAACAAAAAAACTATTTTTTTTTGTTTTTTTTTTTTATTGAAAAATATTTTAAAAAAAAGTTGACAAAATTTTTAAAAATTTATTACGAGGATTAATTTAAGGAGGAGTAGTTAATTTACAAAAAAAACAGTTATTTTACAAAAAATGATTTTATTACGAGGATTTATGTTGTTAACAAAATTTTTTTTTTTGTAAATTTACCATTTTGGTTTGTAAATTTATCATTTTTTTAAACATATTTACCATTTTTTCTTGTAAGTTTACCATTTTTTTTGTATTTTTCCGGTTTAAAACAATATTTTTACCAATAAAATTGGTTATTTTACCAATTTTTGGTGCATTCAAAATTACGAGGAAATCCTCGTAATTTTACGAGAATTTTACCTACGTCATATTTTACGAGAATAGCCTCGTAAAATCACGAGATTTATTGGTAACTTTACAAGTTTTTTTTTTGAGTGTAGTAAGCTAACTTTTAGTAAATTTTTAGTTGAGATTAGCATGATAGCAAAAATATCTTGTAAACTTCATTTAGCGCATTAGCAATTTTAAACAAAATTTGAACTAATTTTTTTTGCTAAATTTAAAATTGAGTTGGCCAAATTTTTACAAGCTTTTTTGCTTATAGTAGCAAAAATAAATTGTAATTTTTTTTTTTATTTTCAGAAAACTTAAAATGGCTCTATCTCGGAAACTAAGCCAGATAGAGCAAAATCGAGGCCTGTTTTTGTGGACCCTAATAGGATCTTTGGATCCAAAAAAGTTAGCATTCCCGAAATCTTAAAATGCTCATATCTCGGTAAATATTTCCGACACAACAAAAAGTCCCAAAGTATTTTTGTAGCTCTCAAAACATTGCTCTCCGAGTAATATTTTTGAAGTTATTGAGTTTTGTAATTCTCAAAACCACAGTGGTCCCCTTAAATCACGTATCTCAAAAACCAAGCAAGATAGAGCGAAACGGACACAAATTTTGGATCAAAAACTTTGACGATTTTTAAGGAACCCAACTAGGTCTAGGCCCATCGGGGTCTGGACCTATCGGGTCCGAAAATCATTGCACATATCTAGTTAAGTCACGAAAAGTGCTTGTTATTTTTATCGCGTCAAAAAAGTTGTAAATTTTAAATTTTATTGATAAAAAGCTTGTAAATTCTTTTGTAATTTTACAAGCTTTTTACCAATAAAATTGTAAATTTTACTAGGAACTTTCGTAATTAAAACAAGTAGAAAAGCTAAATTCGACTTTGCCGAATCTATGAATACCCTCCACAATGCCTTTTTTAAAGGATAGTAAACTTTTAACGTGAAAAAAATTAACAATTTTGATTAGAAATATTTTATTTTGAGTAAAAAATTATTTTTTGGTCATTTAAAAAAAAAAGCAAAATTAAATTTTTTTTTTTTGAGTGTAAAACTTTTTTCGAGTGTAATGATTTTTTTACTGTAAAAATATTTCTGAGTGAGTGCACGTAGGTATGTATACAAAATATTGATATTTTTGTAAAAAAAACTAAATTTTTTTTGAGTGTAAAATTTTTTTTGAGTGTAAAATATTTTTCGAGTGTAATTTTTAAGTTACCAATGCTTTTAAAACTAAATAAGTTTAAAAAACATTGCTTTAAAACTAAACAAGTTTGAAAAGCATTGCTAAGTTTCCACCAATGATTTTCAAACTTGTTTACCGCGTGACATTCAAAATGAACCCAATCTGAAATTCGGGGTTTTGCTTATAACTTTTGAACCACTGGACCGATTGAGCTTAAACTCAATACCAAACAGACCTGGGGAACAAGAAAGATACATACCACGTTTCAGCAGTCTCATTATTGTCTTTCGAATGTTATCGTGTTTTTTATCTCGTAAGTTCGTGAAAAACCCTTTCCGAAATTTACTCTTTTGCTCAAAACTTTTGAACCACTGGACCGATTTGGCTGGATTGCAATACCAACCTGACCCGGTAAATGACCAACATATATGCCAAACTTCAGTAGCCTTCGTAAAGACTTTCAAAAGTTAGCGTGTTTTCAACGGACAGACAGACAGACGGACGGACGGACATTGATAGATCGACTTAAAATTGATCGAGGATCATGAATATATATACTTTATGGGATCCTAGACCAATATTTCGATGTGTTACAAACGGAATGACAAACTTATATATACCCTCTATCACTAGAGTGGAGGGTATAAAAAAAAATATTTTACGATGACATTTTGGTTATTTTACATAAAAATTTAAAAAAATGTCACAGAATCTCAAAATGTTTCAAATGCCTTAGAAAACTGTCTAAATAAAACATGTCTCAATTCTGATATTTTTTTCTATTGGAAAATTTTTTTCAGAATCAGCGAGTTTTACTATGAGAAAAATGCTTTAGAACCTGAGATTTCCTAAAAATTTTCCTAAGAAATCTTTTCTATTGAAATATAAAAAAAAATGTTTTACCCCATTTAAGATACATTCGGTGACCTTAAATCTGTTGCACAGTGTAATCGGATCCTTAAAAGATTTTAGTTCGATCTAGCGATGCCAATTTATCTGAATGTCTGTCTGTGTGAAGAAATCAGGGTTTGGACAAAACAAAGATATTATGGATACCGATTTTTATCTTAATAAAGGTGATCTCAAAAATTTCCCTTTTTCGAGATGTTTAATTTCATTTTAAAATAATTGCCAACATAAAAAAACGATAAATTTATTTAATTTAAAGTTTAAATCTTTTTCGAAATTATTTAACTTTAAATACAAATCTGACTTTAATGTGTCCGACATTGTTTTTTTTTAATATTTTGTACTTTTTGGCATATTTTCTCATCTGTTGTTGTTGCTGAACATATACTCATTTAAACTCATTCAATATGTGTTAATAAATGTCTGTGTATGCGTGACTTTAGGGTACAAAAAAAAGAAAATTGTGTATGATTGTTATTTGTAGGTTATAAAAACGTTATCGTATAATAATTTTCATATACGAGTACATACAGATTTTTTAATATGTATGTATATGGCACATAAGATAATTTACAATTTAATAACATTATTACACTCTGATGGAAAAACAGGTTGAATTTCAATTTTATTAATTTAAACATATACCAACGTACATTTATTTATAAATAAAAATATGCTACACTAGAGTGGCATTTTTGTTTTAAGTTTTGATTATCCCGGGAAAATTTTTATTGTACTACACCATTTACAGATGTAATTCGTAAAAGGTCAATTGTAATTCGAAGATTATAATTGTAATTCGAAGATTCCATTTTTAATTCGAAGATTCTAATTGTAATTCGAAAAAGATCAATTGTTATTTGTATAAAGATCAATTATTATTCAAAGATTTCATTTGTAATGCGAAGATTCCAATTGTTATCCGAAAAAGATTAATTGTAATTCGTAAAAGATCAATTATAATTCGATAAAGATCAATTGTACTTCGTAAGAGGTCAATTGTAATTCGTTATAGATCAATTGTAATTTGAAAAATATCAATTGTAGTTCGCAAAAATAAATTAGTAGTTTGTAAAAGATCAAATGTAATTCGAAGATTCCCAGCAAAACTTTGGTAATGGGTAGTGATTATATAACACATTACCAGGTAATGTATATACCTTATTTGTAGCATTATTTTAGGATGTCTTACCAAGCACTTTTTCCACAACGTATTATTTTAAAGTGAAAAATAATGCATTACTAATAATTTGCTACGTAATGCATGATTATTGGAAAAAATGTATTTCATATTTATTATTTCTAAACATTAAATAATGGATGACTTATATTTGGTTACATTATGTATTATTTGAAAGTTTGAAATAATGCATTATTTATAATTGGATGCATAATGCATTACAATAACATAAAAAATAATTATTTTATAAAAAAAAATGCATAAGTTTAAACTAGAGATGGGCTCACGACAGAAAATTTCTAACGACACACACTCACGAGCATATTTTATCTACTTACACTCACTTACAATCACGTGAGTAAATTTAATACAAAATTACTTTTTCACTACTCGTAACACCTTATATATTACGTTCTGGTATGCTATATTATATACCTTACTCGTAACCTATATAATATCATATATTTTACACCTTACTGGTATTCTTCGTTATAAATTTATGACTTATTTTATACCTTACTGGTATTCTATGTGATAATGTGGATGCATTACTTTGAGTCTCATCGCCTGTTAAAATCATCAATGCTGCAATGTATAAAATAAGAGATCATATACCTTATTTTATACCTTATTTGGTAATCTAAGTTTTGCTGGGTTATAATTGTAATTCGAAAAAAAAATTAGGGTTGATTTTGCAAATATCTCAAACGTAAAAAAAAACGATATTCTCGAAAACCGAGAGACGAATTCAATTTTTTAATTTTGTTCAGTGCATCAAAATAAATATATATGATGTATTTTTTATGATGGAAAATTTTTTTAATTTTTTAAATTTCAAAATTTTGATTTCCAAGCCCCACAGATTAATTTAAGATTAATTTAAACTGAGGTCTAAAAGAATACAAATTTGCACGAACGTTTAAATCGAAAGAAAACTAATTTTGCCATACAAAACTGCCGGTCTAATGTTCCATAGCAATACATATGAATTTGTTTTTAAGTGACTTTTATCATTAGGGTGATACTTATTGGCGAACTGTCAATATAAAAAAACAGTGACTGAAATCTGAATTTTACAAAATATTAACAATTAGCTTATAATGTCTTAAATCATAATTTTTTACAGATTCGTTTGCTTATAAATTTTTGTTCATCTTATCAATATGTGCCACCCTAATATGTGTGAGTGTGTGTTTTACATACGTGTGCATATAATTTACCATAGTCTGTTTTTCATATCATATATCCTTTGTCTGGAAGCTATTTTTTGGTTTTTGTAATTTATCTTGCAATTTTGTTTTTTTCTGTATTTTCAATATATTGAGTTTGGTCAGAAAATTTAATTTTTTTTCACAAGAAATATTTAATATTTTTTTTTGGTTAGCATTAAATGTTGTTTATTTATTTAATTTATACTTGATGTTCTTTGAAAATTTTTATGCTTATTTAAAGCAAACAGATATTTTTTTATTTTCTTTTTAAATTTTTTATTTTCAGTTTTGTTTTTATATTTTAATAAATATTAGTTTATTGTAGCGGAAGCTGTTATAATGTTATGAATGAGCGAACGAATAAAAAAAAAACAAAAAAAAGAAAGCATCCAAATACCTAATAGCCTTGAAACATGAATACCATCACATCAGACTTGTTGTCCATTTTACGAGCAGTGCACGCACAGTGGTTTATTATCTTTTTTTTTTTGGAAATAATATTCAGTAAGTACTGTACCGATTGTAGTGAAATTTACACCAGTTATAGCCAACGTAATTTCGAGGTTAAATTTGGGCGGTGAGCCCACACGTCCAATTGGGGCGCCTCCAGAGGCCCAATATTTTTTTAAGACATCAGCTAATAGCGCTTACATGCACTCAAAAGATGCCTGCGAATTTTGTACTCTTGCCCAAAACATTATAACATGATAATGTTTTGCGGAAGATTTGGGTGTACTTGCCAAAGCTAAGTTTTTTTTAGAAAAAATATTTTTTTATTACTTTGCTATTCCAGGCAAAACAAATTGAAATATCAGTCGAGTACCCCATTAAAAAACCAAAAGAGCTGTACATTTGGTAAATGAGTGCAAAAAAAGTGCAAAAAAGTGCTTTACATTTTGGAGAATATAAAAGATTTGGTACCAAAGAATATAACACTCTCACTCACTGTTGCCAGATTTGACGATTTCTCTTCATTTTGACGATTTTTACTCCCCAAAATAGCAAAATGACAATTTGACGATTTTTGCCTAATAACTTTTTGCTTATAACTTTTGAACCACTGGACCGATTGAGCTTAAACTCAATACCAAACAGACCTGGGGAACAAGAAAGATACATACCACGTTTCAGCAGTCTCATTATTGTCTTTCGAATGTTATCGTGTTTTTTATCTCGTAAGTTCGTGAAAAACCCTTTCCGAAATTTACTCTTTTGCTCAAAACTTTTGAACCACTGGACCGATTTGGCTGGATTGCAATACCAACCTGACCCGGTAAATGACCAACATATATGCCAAACTTCAGTAGCCTTCGTAAAGACTTTCAAAAGTTAGCGTGTTTTCAACGGACAGACAGACAGACGGACGGACGGACATTGATAGATCGACTTAAAATTGATCGAGATCATGAATATATATACTTTATGGGATCTAGACCAATATTTCGATGTGTTACAAACGGAATGACAAACTTATATATACCCTCTATCACTAGAGTGGAGGGTATAAAAAAAAATATTTTACGATGACATTTTGGTTATTTTACATAAAAATTTAAAAAAATGTCACAGAATCTCAAAATGTTTCAAATGCCTTAGAAAACTGTCTAAATAAAACATGTCTCAATTCTGATATTTTTTTCTATTGGAAATTTTTTTCAGAATCAGCGAGTTTTACTATGAGAAAAATGCTTTAGAACCTGAGATTTCCTAAAATTTTCCTAAGAAATCTTTTCTATTGAAATATAAAAAAAAATGTTTTACCCCATTTAAGATACATTCGGTGACCTTAAATCTGTTGCACAGTGTAATCGGATCCTTAAAAGATTTTAGTTCGATCTAGCGATGCCAATTTATCTGAATGTCTGTCTGTGTGAAGAAATCAGGGTTTGGACAAAACAAAGATATTATGGATACCGATTTTTATCTTAATAAAGGTGATCTCAAAAATTTCCCTTTTTCGAGATGTTTAATTTCATTTTAAAATAATTGCCAACATAAAAAAACGATAATTTATTTAATTTAAAGTTTAAATCTTTTTCGAAATTATTTAACTTTAAATACAAATCTGACTTTAATGTGTCCGACATTGTTTTTTTTTAATATTTTGTACTTTTTGGCATATTTTCTCATCTGTTGTTGTTGCTGAACATATACTCATTTAAACTCATTCAATATGTGTTAATAAATGTCTGTGTATGCGTGACTTTAGGTACAAAAAAAAAGAAAATTGTGTATGATTGTTATTTGTAGGTTATAAAAACGTTATCGTATAATAATTTTCATATACGAGTACATACAGATTTTTTAATATGTATGTATATGGCACATAAGATAATTTACAATTTAATAACATTATTACACTCTGATGGAAAAACAGGTTGAATTTCAATTTTATTAATTTAAACATATACCAACGTACATTTATTTATAAATAAAAATATGCTACACTAGAGTGGCATTTTTGTTTTAAGTTTTGATTATCCCGGGAAAATTTTTATTGTACTACACCATTTACAGATGTAATCGTAAAAGGTCAATTGTAATTCGAAGATTATAATTGTAATTCGAAGATTCCATTTTTAATTCGAAGATTCTAATTGTAATTCGAAAAAGATCAATTGTTATTTGTATAAAGATCAATTATTATTCAAAGATTTCATTTGTAATGCGAAGATTCCAATTGTTATCCGAAAAAGATTAATTGTAATTCGTAAAAGATCAATTATAATTCGATAAAGATCAATTGTACTTCGTAAGAGGTCAATTGTAATTCGTTATAGATCAATTGTAATTTGAAAAATATCAATTGTAGTTCGCAAAAATAAATTAGTAGTTTGTAAAAGATCAAATGTAATTCGAAGATTCCCAGCAAAACTTTGGTAATGGGTAGTGATTATATAACACATTACCAGGTAATGTATATACCTTATTTGTAGCATTATTTTAGGATGTCTTACCAAGCACTTTTTCCACAACGTATTATTTTAAAGTGAAAAATAATGCATTACTAATAATTTGCTACGTAATGCATGATTATTGGAAAAAATGTATTTCATATTTATTATTTCTAAACATTAAATAATGGATGACTTATATTTGGTACATTATGTATTATTTGAAAGTTTGAAATAATGCATTATTTATAATTGGATGCATAATGCATTACAATAACATAAAAAATAATTATTTTATAAAAAAAAATGCATAAGTTTAAACTAGAGATGGGCTCACGACAGAAAATTTCTAACGACACACACTCACGAGCATATTTTATCTACTTACACTCACTTACAATCACGTGAGTAAATTTAATACAAAATTACTTTTTCACTACTCGTAACACCTTATATATTACGTTCTGGTATGCTATATTATATACCTTACTCGTAACCTATATATATCATATATTTTACACCTTACTGGTATTCTTCGTTATAAATTTATGACTTATTTTATACCTTACTGGTATTCTATGTGATAATGTGGATGCATTACTTTGAGTCTCATCGCCTGTTAAAATCATCAATGCTGCAATGTATAAAATAAGAGATCATATACCTTATTTTATACCTTATTTGGTAATCTAAGTTTTGCTGGGTTATAATTGTAATTCGAAAAAAAAATTAGGGTTGATTTTGCAAATATCTCAAACGTAAAAAAAAACGATATTCTCGAAAACCGAGAGACGAATTCAATTTTTTAATTTTGTTCAGTGCATCAAAATAAATATATATGATGTATTTTTTATGATGGAAAATTTTTTTAATTTTTTAAATTTCAAAATTTTGATTTCCAAGCCCCACAGATTAATTTAAACTGAGGTCTAAAAGAATACAAATTTGCACGAACGTTTAAAATCGAAAGAAAACTAATTTTGCCATACAAAAACTGCCGGTCTAATGTTCCATAGCAATACATATGAATTTGTTTTTAAGTGACTTTTATCATTAGGGTGATACTTATTGGCGAACTGTCAATATAAAAAAACAGTGACTGAAATCTGAATTTTACAAAATATTAACAATTAGCTTATAATGTCTTAAATCATAATTTTTTACAGATTCGTTTGCTTATAAATTTTTGTTCATCTTATCAATATGTGCCACCCTAATATGTGTGAGTGTGTGTTTTACATACGTGTGCATATAATTTACCATAGTCTGTTTTTCATATCATATATCCTTTTGTCTGGAAGCTATTTTTTGGTTTTTGTAATTTATCTTGCAATTTTGTTTTTTTCTGTATTTTCAATATATTGAGTTTGGTCAGAAAATTTAATTTTTTTTCACAAGAAATATTTAATTATTTTTTTTGGTTAGCATTAAATGTTGTTTATTTATTTAATTTATACTTGATGTTCTTTGAAAATTTTTATGCTTATTTAAAGCAAACAGATATTTTTTTATTTTCTTTTTAAATTTTTTATTTTCAGTTTTGTTTTTTATATTTTAAATAAATATTAGTTTATTGTAAGCGGAAGCTGTTATAATGTTATGAATGAGCGAACGAATAAAAAAAAAACAAAAAAAAAGAAAGCATCCAAATACCTAATAGCCTTGAAACATGAATACCATCACATCAGACTTGTTGTCCATTTTACGAGCAGTGCACGCACAGTGGTTTATTATCTTTTTTTTTTTGGAAATAATATTCAGTAAGTACTGTACCGATTGTAGTGAAATTTACACCAGTTATAGCCAACGTAATTTCGAGGTTAAATTTGGGCGGTGAGCCCACACGTCCAATTGGGGCGCCTCCAGAGGCCCAATATTTTTTTAAGACATCAGCTAATAGCGCTTACATGCACTCAAAAGATGCCTGCGAATTTTGTACTCTTGCCCAAAACATTATAACATGATAATGTTTTGCGGAAGATTTGGGTGTACTTGCCAAAGCTAAGTTTTTTTTAGAAAAAATATTTTTTTATTACTTTGCTATTCCAGGCAAAACAAATTGAAATATCAGTCGAGTACCCCATTAAAAAACCAAAAGAGCTGTACATTTGGTAAATGAGTGCAAAAAAAGTGCAAAAAAGTGCTTTTACATTTTGGAGAATATAAAAGATTTGGTACCAAAGAATATAACACTCTCACTCACTGTTGCCAGATTTGACGATTTCTCTTCATTTTGACGATTTTTACTCCCCAAAATAGCAAAATGACAATTTGACGATTTTTGCCTAAAAATGACGATTTTTAAAAATAACAAAAACCGGTCAATTTTGTCTAGTTTTTAAAAAATTTTTAATGAAACTTTAGTATTCAATGAATATTTCTTGCTTATTGTTAGTTAAAAAAGTACACCCAAAAAAAAAAAACGTGGGTGTTTAATACTAAAAATTTAACTAAATTTTAGTCCAAAATGACCTAGTGCAGGAATTGGTAACCAATACTAAAAATTTTTAATAAAATTATTCAAAACGAGTAAAAATTACTAATTTTAGTACTTTGAAGATACTAAAATTAGTAACTTATTAGTAGATTTTGGTACAAAAGGGCTTCTAAACCTTTTACTGTAGAATTAATTTGAGTGTATCCACCAATATTTTTGTACAAAAAGGGACAAAGGAAACAAGTGAGAGTATCTCCAAAAGGTAAAAATTTCCTGATAAATGTTAACAAATTGATTTATTGTGATATTTACGCAATTTTTTCATTATTTCTTTTTTATGGAAGTGTGCACAGAAACGGGCGAATGGAAAAAAATACATTTTCTAATTTACTTGACCCAACTGTATGACCTTTTCTTTCATAAAAATATTTGATATGTTTAAGAAGGTGAACAAAGTATATAAAGAGGAAATTTCGGAGGTGGGTTTAGTTTTACCAGGGGGATCTTTGTTCTCCCTGGTCGGTTTTGTCCATTTTTAAACTGAACTATCCAATGGCCACAAGATATATTTGAGCCAAAATGCATGGATTTAGCTCTTTTTGTTTGGAGTGCATCATGTCTTCAACAGAGAGGCGGACATCGCATGAATGAATCTTTAATCAATGAAAAATATATCTTTTTTTATTTTGACGAGTTTTTGACGATTTCTGCAAATGGGATGACGATTCGTCATTGACGAATTTGACGATTTTTTTTTTATAAAAATAGTACATTTTGACGATTTTGTACCCAACAATTCTGGCAACCCTGCTCTCACTTGTTTTATGTACATTGGATAAACAAATGGAAAATTTTTATGCACTCAAAAAAAAAGTGAACTAAAATCTGGGAAAATTAACTAAATTTTGAGAAAAAGAGGGAATGATTTGGCTTTAAAGATTTTTTTTCTTGGTTTTAGTTCATAGTTTTCCCAAAAGCCAATGTTAACTAGAAAAAAGGAAAAATTATATTACACTTTAGTTCATTAACAGTTTAGATCTAGGTTGGGTTTAGACCCTGGACCCATGGGTTTGGACCACATGGGTCCAGCCCCTGTTAACTCGAGACCCCGTTGGGTCCTTTATGGGTCAACATAGATTTTGACCCAAAACTTGTGTCCGTTTCGCTCTACCTTGCTTAGTTTTTAAGATACGGTAATAAGGGGTATGATAGGGTCTTGAGAATTTTTAAAACTGGGTAACTTAAAAACTGTTAATCGTAGGGCTTTCGGGTATTTTGCGAAAGTGTTCTACGGGTCAAGAGCTACAAAAATGTCGTTGGACCTTTTCTCGTGTTGGCAGTAATTACCGAGATATGGGCATTTAAAAAATCTCGGGAATTTCAAATTTTAGATCTAAAATTAGGGTCTTGAGACCCCCGACAGATATGCAGAGCTAGGCTATTGCATATTTTTCTTTGTAGTCTTTCTTTTGAAAATTTCATTCGTTTCGCTCTATCTCGCTTAGTTTTCGAGATATCGCCATTTTGAATTTTTAACTAAATTCTAAGAAGTGATTTACTAAATTCTCAGACCTTCCCAGCAAAACTTAGATTACCAAATAAGGTATAAAATAAGGTATAGGATCTCTTATTTTATACATTGCAGCATTGATGATTTTAACAGGCGATGAGACTCAAAGTAATGCATCCATATTATCACAAAGAATACCAGTAAGGTATAAAATAAGTCATAAATTTATAACGAAGAATACAAGTAAGGTGTAAAATATATGATATTTTATAGGTTACGAGAAATGAAATAATATAGCATACCAGAAGATAATATATAAGGTGTTACGAGTAGTGAAAAAGTAATTTTGTATTAAATTTACTCACGTGATTGTAAGTGAGTGTAAGTAGATAAAATATGCTCGTGAGTGTGTGTCGTTAGAAATTTCCTGTCGTGAGCCCATCTCCAGTTTAAACTTATGCATTTTTTTATAAAATAATTATTTTTTATGTTTTTGTAATGCATTATGCATCCAATTATAAATAATACATTATTTCAAACTTTCAAATAATACATAATGTAACCAAATATAAGTCATCCATGATTAAATGTTTAGAAATAACAAATATGAAATACGTTTTTTCCAATAATCATGCATTACGTAGCAAATTATTAGTAATGTATTATTTTTCAATTGAAAATAATACGTTGTGGAACAAATGTTTGGTAAGACATCATAAAATAATGCTGCAAATAAGTTATATGCATTACCTGGTAATGTGTTATATAATCACTACCCATTACCAAAGTTTTGCTGGGTTATAAATAAATTATAAGAAGTACACTTCCTCAATTCAAAGACGAGAAATACGATGAGGCTTTTTTTTTAGTAAATTTTAACCAAACTTGAATAATTAAAAAATTTTCATGAAAAAAAGTTTCTGATGATAAAAAAAAAATTTTTATAAAAATAAATTTTGATCAAAACAAAAATTAAAAAAAAAAATTGAGAGCAAAAGATTTGATGAAAAAATATTTGAATGAAAAAAAAATTTTTTGATGTAAAAAAATTGGTAAAAAAAATTATGAAAAAAAAATTTTTTTTGATAAAAAAAAAATTGATAATAACAAATTTAATGGAATAAAAAAATTGATAAAAAAAAATTTGTTGAAAAAAAAAATTCAAGAAAAAAACAATTTTTTGAAGAAATTATTATGATTCAATATTTATATATAATTTAGAAAACACAATTTTTGGTAAAAAAAAATTTTTCATGAAAAAAATTTGTTGATGACGAAAAAAAAAATTTTTTTATTAAAGCAATTTTTTTTTTGAAAAAAAAAAAATTAATGAAAAAAAATTTTGAAAAAAAAATTTGATGAAAAAAAAAAAATTTAATGAAAAATAATTATTTTGATGAAAAGAAAAATTTTTTGATATAAAAAAAGAATTTTTGATGAAAATAAAAATTGATAATAAAAAATTTGATGAAAAAAAAATTGATGAAAAAAAATTGATGAAAAACATGATGAAAAAGATGATGAAAAAAAAATTATGAAAAATTTGATGGGAAAAAAAAATATGTAAAACAAAATCGATAAAAAAAATTTTATGCAAAAAAAAAAAAATTATGCAAAAAAAAAATTTTATGAAAAAAAAAAAAATTGAGTTACAAACCCAAGTTACTAAAATTTTTGGTTTAAATAAAGTGAAAATAGTAATTCTTATTTTCTTTTGCGTTACAGGACGCCACCTCAGGTTGACACCAGACTAAAAACATTATCATATTAAAACTCTGTCAAAAAATCTGTAAAATGGCTTTCAATTTGAATTAGCAAACTTTCATCAGATTGCTCTGCTTAAAAGGATATTTTTTCTAAAATCTCTGTCATCCAGTTTTAGCATGCGCGGGTACAAGGGGGGGGAAAAAGGGGAAATTTCCCCCCCCAGACCAAATTTCGAAAAGAAAAAAAAGGAAAAAAAGAAAAAAAAGAAGAAAAAAAAAGAAAAAAAAAAAGAAAAAAAAGAAAAGGAAAGAAAAAGACGAAAAAAAGAAAGAAGGAAATTTTCTAAAAAAATCTCGAAGTCCAAAAATTTTTCACAGAAAAAAATTTGAAAATTTTAATAGGGAAAATTTTTAATTTTTTTAAGGAAAAAGTGAATTAATCTGAAAATTTTCTGCGAAAAATATCTGTCAATCTTATTATGAATTTTGGCATAAACAAATTACTTAGAATATGATTTTTTTGTATAGAAAAATGTTACATGATCTTAATTTGGTCTATATAAAAAGAGTTTGTCTTCCACATAGCAATAGGAAAAATATCTTAAAATTGTTGAAAGTCGAACTTATGTAAAACTATTTAAATTTTTTTTTCTAAAGAATAAACTTTTTCTAAAGAATTATGTGAAAAAGGTATCAAAACTTATTTATAGGACAAAGGTCGCAGAAGAATTTTTTTATGGGAAAAAAGTCTCAGAATTTCTGAATTTGAGACTTATTTTAAGGAAAAAGGTCTCAGAATCTGAGATTAAAATTAAAAAGGTCTCAAAGTCTGAGACTTTTTATTGTTAAAAAATAGCCTCAGAAGTTGAAACTTACGGAATTTGTAGAAGGTTGCAGAATCTGAGACTTTTTCAACGGAACCGGTCTTAGAATCTAAGACTTTTATAGGAATAACTCGCCTCAACAATGTCATATTACGCTGGGGCATACAAATATTGTAATGAAAATGTATTAATAAATAAAAAAAGGTCAATGAAAATGTATTAATAAATAAAAAAAAGGTCTCAGAATCTCAGAAAAATCTCAGAAAAAACTTTTTCTATAGGAAACAGGTCTCAGAATCTATGACCTTTCTATAGGAAAAAAGTCTTAAAGTCTGAGACGCTTTCTATAGGAAAAACATTTCCGAATCTGGGACTTTTTCTTTAGGAAAGAGTCACAGAATCTCCGACTTTTTCTATAGCAAAAGTGTCTTAGAATTGGAAAAGATTTCAGAATCAGAAAAAAGGTCTCAAAATTTGTCACTTCATATAAGAAAAAGCTCTCAGAATCTGAGACTTTTTCTTTAGGAAAAAGGTCTGAGAATCTGAGCATTTTTCTTTAGGAATAAGATCTCAGAATTTGAAACTTTTTCTTTAGGAAAAAGGTCTTAGAATCTGAGACTTTTTCTATTGAAAAAGGTCGAAGAATCTAAGACTTTTTCTATAAAAAAAGGTCTCAGAATCTAAAATTTTTTCAGTACGAAACAAATCTAATAATCAGAGACCTCTCTGTAGGAAAAATGTCTCAATAATGCTTTAAAATATGAGACTTTTTCTATAGTAAAATATCTCAAAATCTGAGACTTTTTCTGTGGAAAAAAATTCTTCGAATCTGAAAATTTTTCTATACGAAAAAAGTCTCAGATTCTGAGACATTTTTCGTAAAGAAGAAGTCTTATATTCTGATACATTTTCTGTATAGGAAGAATTTCTTCTATTAAAAAATTTTTATATTTAGACTCTTCTTATGAATACGAAAAATATACAATTTTCTTTTATATTTCTTTTAAAAATCTGAAAATTTTTCTATACGAAAATAGTCTCAGATTCTGAGACATTTTTCGTAAAGAAAATGTTATATTTTGAGACATTTTCCCTATAAAAAATAATTTTTTCACGAAAAATGTCTCAACATCTGATGTTTTCTATGTAGGGAGAATTTTTTCTATTAAAAAATTCCCTTTTTAAACAAATTTAAAAAAATTGGTCTAAACGAAATTTGATCATGAAAAACAAACCTCCTTCGACAAAAACTAATAAATTTGATGATTTTATAGCTTTCCCATCACCTTTTTTTGTAAAAAAAAACGTATCCTTATTTTTTTTTTCTCGTCAACAAAGGTGAATTTATGATTTTTTTTCGAAGTAAAAAAAATTTTCCCCCCCCAAACCCAAAAGCTGTACCCGCCACTGAGTTTTAGAAAATAACAGACAGTTTACTGGGTTTTTACTAATTCTAATTTACATATTTTAAGCAGATTGTTTTTAATTTTACATAAAATCAATTTTTTCAAAGTTTCTTTTTTTTTTATACAATTGAAAAGATATTTCTGAAGATATTTTTTAGCATATTTTGAGCAGATTATTTTGATATTTTACAGAAATAGTTTGTTCTCATTATTTTTTTAGAAAATTTTCTAAGTTTTTTTTTATACAATTGAATAGTTCATGCGAATAAAGACGAATAGACCATTTGTAGAATTTTACAGGGGACATTAAAAACGCAGGAAACGGTTAAAAAATAATATTTTTGTCAACTTTTTGGTATTAGCTTAAAGATTTAGGTCACATCTACCTATATACAAAATTTTAGTAAGGTATTCGAAAGAGAACTTGCCAAAAAATTGCACTTAAATTTTTGCTTAAATGGAAAAAGGGCGAATATCCAAAAAAATGTATTGAAATTTGAATAAAAATGTGTTATTTTGCAGCAGATTTTGACTACATTTTCATGAGACTTGCAAAACTTGACGAACTATGGTTGGTATTTGTTTGTAACACTTTAAGGACTTCAAGGATACACTTTTTAAGAATTGTCAGGACCAGTGTTGCCAGAAAATATTTGTGTCTTGTCCCCAATTTGAAAAATGAAATCCCCAAAAATACCCTACAAATTATATAAAATCCCCAAAAAAAAATTAATGAATAATTAAATAAAAACTCTCTTTTAATTAAAAAAATTTTGTTTATTAAACAATATTTTATATTAATTTGAATTTTTATGATATTTAAATATTAAATTTTAAATAAACAAGTAAGAAAATTATAGTCGGTCAAGACCGACCATATAATACCCTACACCAGAGTTTCCCGGACCATGGGTCCCAAGTTCAAACATGGACTGATTAGATCTATATTTTGTCAAATCTTTAATAAGTGTAAAAAGCAATCACTAATCAAATTTGAGTGGAATAGGCTTCTTTTTGTTGACAATAAATCGCTTGAACTGAATATCGGGCGAAATTTCCACATGGGACCTAAGTCCAAAATGGTCCGATGATAATTATTGTATGGGGCTAGGTCTAAATATGGACCGATTTTTTCCAATTTCAATAGGCTTCGTCCTTGGGCCAAAAGAGGCTTAAGTTTTAAATTTCAAGTCAATTGATCGAGAATTGCGACCTGTATCGTGTTTACACCGTTTACATGGACAGACAGACGGACGGACGGACGGACAGACGGACGGACGGACGGACATCGCTAAATCGACTCAAAAAGTGATTCTAAGTCGATCGGTATACTTAAAAGTGGGTCTAGGACCAATATTTCGGGTAGTTACAAACATCAGCACAAACTCATTATACCCTGTACCACAGTGTGGTGTAGGGTATAAAAAGTGGTATTAAATCGCCTTCTCGAGATTTGGGAATTTGAATTTTTTGTGAGTCAAGCCCCCAAATCCAAGAATTCTGTTAATATTAAAAAAGTGTAAATGTAGTCTTTTTATTCCTCTTCCCTACAAAATTACATAACTTTTGAAAAAAATACGGCCTCGATAAGATCAGGAATACTATCAGAACATTGTAAGGAAGTTAAAAATGTAATTTTTTTGGTTTTATGCTTATAACTAGGGATGAGATTTCCATGCAAATGCATGTTTTTGTCGATAGTCTAAAAACGATATAGACCAATTATCTTTTCGAATAAAGAAATTTGCATTAAAATGGCATCGATTTGCTTTTGCATATTTTTATACCCTCCAACCACAATATGGGGGTATACTCACTTTGTCATTCCGTGTGTAACGCATCGAAATATCGGCCTAGGACCCCATAAAGTATATATTTTATTATTTATTTATATAGTATTTTTGTATGTCGTTAGAAATATTATTTGACAACTGAATATAAACTATTCTGAGTTTGAAAACAATTAACTTTGTTCGACCCTCGTAAAATATTTATTATTTACTAAAGTTGCTCCCGACCTAAATTTTTTTTCTTGCCCAATGATGGACATTTTTACGGGGAAAATAACAAAAAACAGTTGTCTACCAGCTTCTAAAGACTGCAATTTTAGTGCATTTAAAAACAATATTTTTGTTTTTCAAAAAACGTCAAAAAATAATTAATGCATTGTTGTTCCAATTTTACTACTTTGGCATTAACAAATGAATGCAGTTGTAATTTTTGACTGCATTCTGTACCAATGTCAATATCATTAATTGGTAATAAATAGTCTTAACAATTTTAAAAATTTAATTTTTAACTTTTCAAATAAAAAAATCCCCAAATTTTAGAAAAAATCCCCAAAATTTTACGAAATCCCCAAATCCCTCCCCTGGAAATCTTGTCCCCAAACCAAACTTGAAATCCCCATTTTGGGGATAAATCCCCTTATCTGGCAACACTGGTCAGGACATGGAAAAAAATTTTTTTTGTTAATTTTTTTTTAATATTCCTGCTATTTGATGCAGTAGTAATTCTTTATGACACTAAATACATTTTTAGGAATTATAATATTAACCCTTGACTGCATACTACGACGTATAATAAAAGGACATGAAATTTTTTTTTTTTTATTCCTGACATTGGATGCAGTATTAACACTAAATGTTTGTATGTGCTAAGATTGTTTTTTTTGTGTACAATTTCAAATTTTAGCTAATATCAATTTTAAACTCGCAGCTAAATAATTTTTATATAATATTTTGTTAAGGATGGATATTCGCCCTTTTTTCTTTCCACACTTTAAAGTCTTATAACTCAAGAACGGTAAAATTGTTTGCCAATATAATAAGTGTGGTTTGTTCTTCGTAATGTTCTTTTAACACATTGTTACTGAAAGTAAAATTTTTGTATGATTTTGTGTTGTATTTAATCAAAATTGTGCGTTAGTTCACTCCCAATTTAAACAAAAATATAAAAATATACGAATTATTGCACATTCAAAGTCATTTTTTTAGCCTTAAAAGTCAAAATTTCCCCAAAATTTCTGCATAGGATTGTAGGGCTCTGCTAATAATATGCATTTATGCAAAAAAACGTGTTTGCGAAAAAGTGGTCTATTCGTCCTTATTCGCATGAAATATTCAATTAAAAAATATTTTTAAACAAATTTTTATCAGATAATTGTGAAATTTAAAGAAATAGTTTGCTGTCAGATTTTTTCAAGAAAATTTTCTAAGGCTTTCTTTTTCAAAGAGTTATTTATTTATTTTTTTTTTGTTTTTTATGCAATCAAAAATATATTTTTGAGCATATTTTTAGCAGATTATTTTGAAATTTTACAGAAATAGTTTGCTGTCATTATTTTTTCAAAAAAATTTTGTAAGCTTTTTTTGTAAAGTGTTAATTTTTTTTCGTTTTTTATACAATTAAATGGATATTTTTGAACATATTTTTAGCAGATTAGAATTGTGATTTCCGTGAGTTAAAAAATCTGTGTAAGTGATTAGTGAGTGAGCCTAATTTTTGCGTGAGTGATTAGTGAGGGATTAGTTTTTTTTTCGAGATTTCATTTTTTAATTTTACTAACTCATCTTTTTTTCTTTTCTTTCCAAAACAATATTTTTTAGCATTTTTATTTTTTTGGTAAGAAAGTTCATTCAGGGGATTAGAAAATATAGTTTTTCTCAAAATTCTAATTTTTCTATTGCACAATACTGAGTCTTAGCAAACTGCTAAAATCAGCAGATTTATCATATGGCTCAAGCTCGATATTAATTCAGCAGATTTTTCTGCTGAAATCAGCGGATTGCTCTGCTAATTTTACCTGGATAATCGTGACAGAAATTTAGCAAACCGCGTCTGCTAAAATCAGCAGAGTTCTCATATGGCTCAAAATGTGTGTATTTTCAGCAGATTTTTTTGTTGATTGGACAGAGAATTTATTTTGACTGTGATTCCACTTTAAAGGGTAAAATAACTTGTGATACATCACTTAGTTTTCAAAAACAAACATTTTGGTGAACAAACTACAAGTGCTGCTGAGACAAAGTTAAAGACCTTATTTAATGAAATTGTTTTGCGTCTAGTCTTGTCATGTTGTAACTTCTCTATTTAAGATACCAACCATTTTTGAATTTTAAGATTCAATTTTATAAGACTTTTGTCCACCTATTGGGACCTTTTTCATTGGGAGCTATTTCACTTCGACGATTTTTGTGTTAATACCAGCGTTTAGCAGAAAACGATTTTGAGTATCTCACATTTTTTTCAATGCAAAATTGATTCGTAGTCTTAAAATTCTTCTGCACGCAAAAAAGTCTCGGAATCTTAAAATTTTATTTTAGAAAAAAATTCTTTGAACTGGATACATATTTATAAAATATTTTTTTTTCTAACCCACTGTTTAAAATATTATAGTCTTTTAGGTATTTAAGTTATGTAAACAAATATTTACATTTACTTCGAAAACGTTCTTCATTTTTTCATATTACAATATTACAATATTTCAAACATTTTAAAATTCCATAAAATTTGTCTCAGTTTCTTCTCGTTTTTTTTGTTATTTCATTATTTATATTTTGTATATTTTTGTTATTATTTTTATTTTAGTTGGTCTTTTAAGGAACACAGTATAATAATGTCTATAGTACAAAGTAGTTCCAACAAAAATAAAAAAAAATATTTTATTTATCTTAACATTAATGTTCTTATGCCGTTTGTTTTATTTCTAGCATTATTATTATTTTTTTTGGTAGATATTTCCAGACAGTTATGCTTAAAGGAGGCTGGTTAGTTTTCTTTAATATTGGGGAGTAGTGAAAAAAGGTCTTAAATAAAATTTCTTATCAAATGATTTGTGAACCAGAAAAATAATTTGTCATAATTTAAAAAAAAAAAAACATATTTTTCATAATGTTTTCTATGGAATTGGTCAAGTGGCAATAAAAGTATAAATTGTAATAAACTTAAATTTAGTTGAAAAAATTATTTAATTGGAAGAAATATTTTTCTTAATCTTTAAAGGCACAATAAACTTATTTCCAGGTTACCAAAAGTTAGTTGCTTAGATATGTATGCTTATAAATGTCAATATTATTACAAAAATAACTCGGTTACTATGTAGCTCTTTTTTTTGTTGTTGTGATGGTTTTCCAAATTTGTTGAATATTAAAAAAAAAAAATAATAATAAAAAAACTAGAAAAAGGCAAATTTGGATTTGAAAAGTATACTTATTATGGTGGATCTAATAATCCCCTTTTCTAATTTTAAAGATTTCTGGGCCTATGGTATTTCGGGGATTTTTAAAAAGTTAGTGAAAGAGTACTCTAGAATCGAGCATATTATCTCAGAATCTGAGACATTTCTCCTAAAGCAAATTTTTTAATATTCCGAGACTTTTCCCCTATCCAAAAATTCTAATATTCATTTTTTTCCTATAGAATTTTAGGCTTTCGTATATTTTTCCTAGAAAAAAAATCTCACAATATTTCCTTTTCTTTTTTATTTTACCTATCTTCTTCTCAGATTTCTTCGAATGTAGAATTATCTGTTTTTAACATGATAATGTTTTTAGGCTGGTGTCTAATTTTAAAAAAGTTGCAGGACGCCATGGTTTGTAACTTGGATAATAATTCACCTCGTGGTGAATAAAACCGTTTTTCACCAGCTGGTGAATAAAATGTAACAAATATTTTTAAACTTTTTTCATCAAATTTTTTTTTTTATCATTTTTTTTTTTTTCATCAAATTTTTTTTCATCAATTCTTTTTCCATCAAATTTTTTTCCATCAATTTTTTTTTCTTTATCAAACTTTTATTTTCATCAATTTTTTTTATACCCTCCAACCACAGTATGGGGGTATACGCACTTTGTCATTCCGTGTGTAAAACATCGAAATATCGGTCGGGAATCCACAAAGTATATATAATATTGATCCATTATAGAATATAAGACATTATAGCGTTGTCCGTCCGTCCGTCCGTCTGTAGAAATAACGATGCAGTCCAAGCTAAAAGAGCTAGACCCATGAAATTGGGCAAGAATATATCTTATGTTACTGGTAAGGTCAAGTTCGAAGATGGGCAAAATCGGACCAGGGGGAAAAAAGTCCCCCCTTGAAGAACTAAAACGACCCAAGAAAAATACGATATTTTTACGAGTTTTTTTTTAATTTTTGCTCAACAAATGTAACATTTGTATGCCATATTACGTTCATAGACCTGCGCTTGGACCAAGGGGGTTAGAAAATTCGATTTCTTTCAGGCCGCCCCCTTTGGGGACGTGGTTATAGAAATTCATTAAAAATAACGATACAAATTTATTATTTAAGAGTAAATATCATAAACAAAAAATTTTTAAAAATATATAGCAGACGCCCCTGAGATTTTTTTTAAATTTAAACGTGTTGGAGGGTATAAAAGATTCGGCACATCCGAATTTAACACTCTTACTTGTTTTTTTATAATTTTTTTTCTTTTCATCAAACTTTTTTTTCGTAATTTCTTTTTTTATCAATTTTTTTTTTCATCAATTTTTTTCATCAAATTTTTTTTCATCCCATTTTTTTTGATCAATTTTTTTCATTAATTTTTTTTTCATCTAATTTTTTTTTTTCCCCAAAATTTTTTATTCATAAAAATTTTTTTCATCAATTTTTTTGTTTTTTCATAAATTTTTTTTTTCATTAATTTTGTTTTCATTAATTTTTTTTCATCAAATTTTTTTCTTTTCAAAATTTTTTTTTCATAAATTTTTTTTTATCATATTTTTTTTCATCAAATTTTTTTATAAAATTTTTTATTGATCAATTTTTTTCATTAATTTTTTTTTCATCAATTTTTTTGTTTTTTCATAAAATTTTTTTTCATTAATTTTTTTTTCATCAATTTTTTTTTTTTCATCAAAATTTTTTTTCATAATTTTTTTTTTTATAATTTTTTTTTCTCATCAAAATTTTTTTTTCATAATTTTTTTTTTTTATCATATTTTTTTCATCAAATTTTTTTATAAAATTTTTTAATATCAATTTTTTTCTCACCAACAATTTTTTTTTTCATATTTTTTTTTCATCAATTTTTTTTTACATCAAAAAATGTTTCTTTTCATCAAAAAAATTCATCAAAAACCTTTTTTCACCAAAAATTTTGGGTTCATTAAAGTTTTTTTTAACATACATAATTTTGTTTTTCGTGAAAAAAAAATATTTTTTTTTCCAAAACTGTTTTTCACCAAGTCTAAGCTTTTCACATAAAAATTTTCCATTTGTTTATCAAATGTACATAAAACAAGTGAGAGTGGTATATTCTTTGGTGCCAAATCTTTTATAATCTCCAAAATGTAAAAACACTTTTTTGCACTTACTTACGAAATGTACAGCTCTTTTGGTTTTTTAATGTGTTCCTCGACTGATATTTCAATTCGTTTTGTATGGAATAGCAAAGTAATATAACATTATTTTTTCTAAAAAAACCTTGCTTTGGCAAGTACACACAAACATTATCATGATTTAATGTTTTGGGCAAGAGTACAAAATTCGCAGGCATTTTTTCCTTTAGAATATTCTCAGATTTTTTCCATAAAAAAACTTTCAGATTTTTCCTGTAAAAAACTTCTTAAATTTTTCATATGGAAAAATTCGCTTATTATTCCCATAGAAAAATTCTCAAATTTTTCCTAAAGAAAAATACCCAAATTTTCCTAAATTTTTTGTCTAAAAAATTCTTGTATTTTTTCTAAAAAAAGTTGTAGTATTTGTAGAATTTTTGATATAGAAAAATTATAACATTCAAAGATATTTTTCCTTCAGAAAATTTTTATTTTAAGACATAAAAGATTTTTTAAAAGAAAAATTTCTCCTATAGCAAAATTCTCAAATTTTTCTATGGAAAATCTCCAAGGGTTTTCCTACAGAAAAATTCTAAAATTTTTAGAAAATTTTTAAATTTATCCTATAGAAAAATGTTCAAATTTTTTATGTATATAGAAAAATTATAACAATTCGCGACATTTTTCTTAGAAAAATTTTAAGATTCATAGACATTATTCATATAAAAAAGTTCTGAGATTTTGCTTTTCTTTTTAAGTCTCCTTTTTCATTCTTTCGAATTCGGTTTGGTGGGGAAATTTCCTAGTGGATCCGCACCTGATTTAGTCAACTGTCAACTTTATACCTTTACTGTCTCGTTTTGTTTCATAAACAACTTAAAACTTACGTATGAGTATTATTTATTTATTTCATATTAATCATACAACACGTGATCCCAATAACACAAAATTTTGTCCCACAAAAAAAAAAAAGATTTTATTAATGTTAATCATACGTCATGTTTAATTATCATAAACACTTTTTGCCAAAGTGTCACTTAATCTTAAAAACACTTTCAGGTTTCTTTTTGTTGGGTTCATTACAAATTTGACCACAAAATTCCAACAATTTCATAGCACGAACCCTCTTTAAAACTAGTTAAAAGAAAAACAGTAAGAGGAAGGTATCCATTTTTAAATGATAATCTTTTATATCACAAAATCTTTTATAAATTTCAACTCAGTGAAACTGAAATAAATGTTTGAAAAAACCGTCAGTTTTTAGAATTTAGAAAAACTGTTAATGCAGTTGTGTAAACAAGACCTTACACCATCACTGAGCAATGTTTAAGGATTACCCCACTTTATCCGTAAAAGTTACAGAGGGTTAAATTTGAAAAATCGATAAAAATTGCTTTTTTTTTTTTTTTTTTTTTTTTTTTGACCAACACTCAGGGGATGCCCCCTATAAATGCTTTGCATTGTGTTGAAATTAGGAAATATAGGTATGGGAAGGAGGAAAGAGGGAGTAGTATTTGTTAATATTTGACTTGAATTTGTAGATGTTAAAAGTGTCGGGAAAGACATATGCGGGAAGTCTGTTCCACATACGAATCGTTCGGCCAAAGAAAGAATTTTCTCTATAGTGTGTGGTGCGTTCTGCTGTCCAATCAACGACAAACGGGTGAGCTCTGCTAGAAAGGGGCGTACTACGACCAAATACACGTCTATCCGGTATGAGGTCATCTATCTCAGCAGAACATTCTCCGTGGAAGTATCTATAGAACAAAGACACACAACCAACACTCCTACGATGCTCTAAGGAGTTGATGGAATTAGATATCCGATCGTCCCCTATAAGTAAAAGCGCCCTTTTCTGTACCCGGTCCAGTAGCTCCAATGAAGATATTGAAGCACCAGCCCATACATGGGAATTGTATTCCATTTTGGGACGCATATAGGTGGTATAGACGGTCAAGAGATCAGATGGTGTGAAGTATCTTCTACAACGTTTTAAAAACCCTAAACATTTAAATGCATTCTTTGCTACTTCAAAAATGTGCTTATTCCAACGGACATCACACTGAATTTTCATGCCCAAAACGTCTAGAGCTTCCAATTCAACAATATCCGTAGTACCAATAGATAGATTAGAAGATTCCGCACCCCGAATACGCTTGTGCGTCAGAGTACAGCATTGAGTCTTCTGTGCATTAAAATCGACCCTGTTCTCAAGACCCCATAATCAGATTTTCGAAAGGTCAAGGTTAAGAGAGTTATTCATATGTTGTCTCATAAGTCTAACTTCGGATTTACTCGGTCTGTGGTCAAAAGAATAAGAGTGACAGATATTGCTGTCATCCGCAAAAGAATAAATAGGGTTCACTGTCAGGTTCAGTAAGTCGTTAATAAAAACTAAAAAAAGGGATGGAGAAAGAACAGACCCCTGTGGTACACCTGCGTTTAATATGAAGTTCCTAGAAGAGAACCCATCTACAACAACACGAATAGAACGTTCACTTAGAAAGCTTGAGATAAAACGAGCAAAATCATCACCTACCCCAAATGCTCTTATCTTTGATATAAGTGCATGGTGCCAAACCCGATCAAACGCCTTGGAAATATCCAGAGCGATAACCTTACTTTCACCGAGGCGGTGAATGGATCTACTCCACTGTTCGGAGAGAAACGCCATCAGATCGCCTGTAGAACGGCTCTTACGGAATCCGTATTGACGGTCGCTCAACAGGTCATTAGACTCTAAGTAGTCTACAAAATGGAAGTTCACCATACTCTCCATAACTTTTGAAAGCGTGGAACATATGGCGATTGGACGATAGTTGTCGGGGTTTGAGGCTTCCCCTTTTTTCGGGATTGGTTGAATATTGGCCACTTTCCAGCAAGACGGAAATATACCCGCGTGGTATGAAATACTGAAAAGATTTCGCAAGGGACTAGCCAGCGTCGTAGAACACTTCCTCAAGACAAGTGCTGGAATACCATCCGGTCCCGGAGATTTGTTCACATTGAGCTCGGCGAGAACCTTTTTGACCGCTCGTGTTCTAAAGAAAATGTTGGGCATAGAACATGATACCCAAGGTAGCACAGGTAGTGGTTGGTTACTCACAGGTAGTGAGGAGTTTTTGGCAAAAATTTCAGCCATAAGATTAGCTTTATCCATTGGGTCAGTAATAATCCGATCATCCCTTAACAGAGTTGGGATGGAAGAGGTCGTATTACTCTTGACCCGCTTGACAAACGACCAGAAGCCACCTTTGGGATAGCAAGGATCTTAGCACGTAGGCGCTGTTCATACATAATCTTTTCACGCCTCAGTACCTTAGCACAATTTGACCTTGTCTGCTTACGCAGCCGTTCGGTAGTCTCATTATTATTCAACCGCCATTCCCTAAAAGCTTCCTCTCTGGACCGGATTGCTTCCCTGCAATTTGCATTAAACCAACATTTTCCATTTGGTTTAGGGGAAGTATATTTCATTGGTATAAACGATTTCATACCAAGCAATATAATGTTCACAACCATATCCGCCGCAGCATTGACATCCTTATCGAGAAAACATATCTTCCAGTTGAAGTCCCTATAGAAATTGTTTAACTCTTCCCAACGGGCTTTGTCATATAAAAAAACCGAGCGTTTGGCGACAGGAACTAGAATCTCACGAAGATCCGAGTATGAAAATGATGCGGATATGGTTAAATGGTCTGAATTTCCAAGAGGGGCAAGCAAATATACTTCGTACTTATCAGGGTGCGAAGACAAAAAGAGGGTATTTCCCTCTTGCCCTTCCCCACGCGGAATATGTGTTGCCCCTTTAACCAGTTGGTCCAAATGGTTATGAGCGGCAAAGAGTTCAGCATATTGACCCTCAGGCGTCGTTTGATTCGAGTCCGAGAGCAAAGATGCATTATGAACATTGAAGTCACCAGCTATAACTATTTCACTATCCGGGTAGCAACCTAAAATACTAGAGACAGAGTCCGAAAGAGAGTCAAACCCATTGTAGGATAGAACCCTTCCAGCATTAGGACTCCGGTAGACAAATCCGATATGAAAAGTATGGGTACGTATCCTAAGTCTTAGCCATATAGAGCTAAATTCTGGATCCCTGGAGTCCAAATGCTGTTGGTGCTGATAAACAACATTATCCCGAATGTAAACTGCGATTCCCCTATGGGAAACAAAATAAGGGATTAGGTGGTAGCCAGGGATATAAAAGTCATCAGGGTCAACGTCCTCAAAAACTTGCGTTTCGCATAGCGCAAAGATATCCGGCCGACAGGAATTCACATGCGCATAAAAAAGTTGAACTAGAGTTGGTAGCTGTTGTAATTCTTAACATTTTCGAATTAATCCCGTTAATGTGCCACGAATAGTTAAGGTGTTTCAGCAGATCAAAGTTCGAAAGAAAAATCGTAATTTTTCTAAAATACCAGTTTTTCGCGAGGCACATTCGCGGTTTCATTCGAAATTTGGTGGACTCTTTCGTAAACCGAGTTTTTTGTGAGTTTACATACAAAAATCACTGGCGGGTTTACACAAGATAAATTGCAAAATTTTTATGGCATTTTTGAAAATTGTGCGAAATTTGCAAATCTGTTTCCTATTTTTTTTAGTAGCAATTAATGCATCATGTTCATTTTAATACACCAAAAGACGTGCCTAAACGAGTAGAACTGATTTGCATTTTGACTTTTTACTTTAAGCCATTCTGTGCGGAAAGCTCGATGATTTTATCTAAAACTGTTTTGATCTGGCACATCCAAGGCTTTACACGAAATCGGATGAAATTTTTTTTAAATGAAAGCCCACTTGATGTGTCATCATAAAATCAGAGACGGGTTAAAAAATTTTGATGATTATTGATTTTTTGGACCATATTACATTTTCTTGTTATAAAAAAGCATCACCGATTTTTTTTTAAACTACTGGTACAATGATACGATTTTCCGTAATTTTTTTCAGCAATACCAACGCTCATTGCCTAAATATGTTATAAAAAATTGTGAAACTTTTCTTTTACCGCGAATTAATCGCGATTTTAGGTACTTAGATATTTTTTTTTTTAAATCGTTTGGTCATTAAAGGGTTAAATTTATATCATATATTTTAGAAGAAATGATATATCCTGGCATGTTTTAATAACGCATGCAACAAATGTGTAGAAAAAAATCTTTAAAATATTTTTAAGATTTTTAAAACCGCTAAATCTTAAAACCGCCATAACTTTTGACCCCCTTGCGCGATTTAAATGACGCGAACGAATTTCTTATTCTTAAATAAATATAAATATTCTTCTAATATTTATGCCAACTTTCATCGATGTGCCATCAAAACAAAAATCACATCTTTTTTACCTCAAAATTTAAGTCTTAGCCGGAACTCCTTATACATCAACTTTTAAAGTAGCGTAGTTTGTGTCGATAATAGTGCTTGAGATATTAACATGCCCAAAATGTTCAAATTTTTAAACCCAGATTTGGTATTTGAAATTAAAACTTAAAAATGCTCTCCTGAAAAGTAGTATAAAAACACTTATATACTAACTTCTTATTGCCACAGATATTAAATTAATAATAATAATTTTGATCCAATGATCTGTTTTTATTTAGTTTTCCCAATTAAATTAGGTTTATTTAAACCTAACCGAGAATTGGTAACAATGACCGTCGTCTCGTTGAATCGAAATCGACCAAGGGTTTATTGGGAATCGAACCCAGCGCTCTTATATGACTCATAAAATATTCTGAAAATTATGTGTTCATATTCTTTTTGGAGTCTTTTAGACTCTTTTATGAATGTTAAAAAAATATTTTGAATTTTTTACATATCCATAATTAAGAGTCAAATGTGAGTCTTTGCGGACTCCACATTTCGAGCGTTCTATTAATATTTTTGAGCCTTGAAAGAGTCATAATTTATTAAGGCTCAGAAAATTGTACACAGTAAGCAAATATCAAACACCGGGGGATTGGAGGGATTGGATCTATATGTGGTAAAATCTTTTATTAGTGCAGCAAATATACAATTTAAGTGAAAAATTATTCTATGTTGCCAACATACAGATTTGAGTAAATATCGGGTGGAAAATAAAGTCATATTTAATTGTAACCGTTTACATAGACTGAAAGACGGACACGCTAAGTCAACTCAAATATGGATTTTGAATCGGTCGGTATACTAAAAGGTTAGTCTAGGACCAATATTTTGGGTACTTACAAAAAAAAAGCTAATGCTTTTTGTATTTTTTTTACTAATTAAGAAAAACTTGAAAAAACTTTATTATTTTCCAAAAAACTTGTTTTTTTAGAAAAAATCTTGAAATCTTTTTAGCACCTCAAAAAACTTGCAAAAAAGGGAAATCTTGATATATGGCAACACTGACTGTATGTCTAACTTTATACCTTTACTGTCTCGTTTTGTTTCATAAACAACTTAAAACTTACGTATGAGTATTATTTATTTATTTTATATTAATCATACAACACGTGATCCCAATAAAACAAAATTTTTGTCTTACAAAAAAAAAGATTTTATTAATGTTAATCATACGTCATGTTTAATTATCATAAACACTTTTTGCCAAAGTGTCACTTAATCTTAAAAACACTTTTAGGTTTCTTTTTGTTGGGTTCATTACAAATTTGACCACAAAATTCCAACAATTTCATAGCACGAACCCTCTTTAAAACTAGTTAGAAGAAAAGAAAGAGGAAGGTATCCATTTTTAAATGATAATCTTTTATATATTTTCTTTAAACAAATTTTGTTTACAAATAATATTACAGAATTTCAAAAAAATGTTAACGAAAAACATCTCAAAACCCAACCGCAAATCCAGCAATTTATAATATGGGGGTCACACACAAAAAACCTTGTCAAATTACTAGAAAAAAATCCCGTAATCCCATTTTACCAATATTTGTTTTCCTTGTTATTTAACAAAAAATGTTCGATCGAAATTTACATTTTTTTTTGTAATTTTACAAATTTCCAACATTTTTTACAAAAAAAAAAAAATATAGAAAATTCATAAGATATCTTGTGAATTTTATTGCACTAAAAAAGTTGTAAATTTACAATTTTATTGGTAAAAATCTTGTAAAATTATGAAAAAGCTCGTAATTTTTACTAGGAACTCACGTCAAATAAGAGGCAAAAAATCTAGTTAAAACACGAAACCTCCTTGTAAGTTTTATCGCGTTAAAAAATTTGTGAATATACAATTTTATTAGTAAAATGCTTGTAAAATTACAAAATTATTGGTAAAAAGCTTCTAAAATTACAAGGAATTGTTGACAAATAGGAGGTAGCAAAAAAATTTTTATAACACAAATTTTGTCAACCAAAATGGCCATGGTTGCCAGCCGATTGTGGGATGCTTTTTTAAAAGGACAATATCGGCTGCAGTTGTACAGTAAAAACTACTGAACCGATTTTGACGAAATTTTTTCGACTTGTAGATAAATAAATTCTCTAGTACGAAAATATTTTTCTAAAAATCTGAATTTATTTTACCTAATAAATAATTTCAATCTCTGTGACTTTGGTAACCTTCTTTGTTATAATATATTTATTGTACTATTTTTCCATTCACCTCTCACTTAATACATCTATTTAGTATATTTTTGTTGAGAACCCTCAATGACAAAATTTAACAACAAAAACATGTAGCAATTGCACAAAAAAAACTTTGTAGACTTTTTCTTTGTATGTGTGTATAGGTGTGAGTGAGTTTATTTGTGTGTGTGTGTCCATCTTATTTACCGTACTTCCACAACAACTCTTTGATTGATTTGATTGATGATCTCTGATTAGAAGAATACCAAAGTCACTTCTGATTTATTGCTTTGAAATTGTTGTTATTTGTCGTCAATAGAGAACATACATAAAAAGGAAGTGTTTTGTATTAAATGCTCTAGTTTTATTCTTTTTTACTCCTCTTTGCTACTTTACCTTGCCAAGAAAAAAAAAAAAACGAACGAACAAAAATGTGTCACTCACGTGGTCATTATTTATGTATTCTTTTCTTTTTTTTCTTTTTTGCCCAACATATTATTTATAAGTATGCTTGAAAAGTTTATACATTTTTAAGATTTCCTTTCTTGCTTTTGCTGTGCAAAAAGAAAGTTTATTTAAATGATTTTATTAGAAAAACAAGGTTAAATTTGTCATCAATCTTGTAAAAGATGTTTAAGATGTTTTTTTTTTTCTTATGGATTTAAATTATTTTTAAAAATGAATGTATGAATTTGAGTATGAGTACTTGTGACTATATTAGATAGATCGAAAATTACGAAAACTGGGTCTATTGTAGCACTTTTTGCTGGAAATTTGATTTTTTTTTTTCAATTAAATTTAATTTAAAATATTTTTTAGGAGACCATCAACTCCTCAAAAATATTTAAAATTCAATTGGTGAAAATCAGGGGCGGTTCCAGCTCTTGAGTGTGGGGGTGGGTATTTTTTTTTAACTCAAGAACTGTTGAACTTGAACCACTTCTGAAGATCAGGTTACAGATCTGATTCAAAACTAAAACTCTTAAAACTAGATCCAGCATTATTATAGAACTAATTTCAAAACATGGTCTTGAAGTGCACATTTTAGTTTAGTGTCAAGAAACCAGATTTTAGTTTAAGTGTTCCAGGTCACCTACAAAATTCTTTTGTGTTTTTTTTTAAGGAATTATTAAAGAAATAACAAAATTTTTATAGAATAGTTCGCAGAGGTTCAACAATTTTTCTTCCGAAATATTTTCGAAATCAAAAACAGTATTCACCAGACATGTGCACAAACATATTCATTTCTTCGCTTGCACCAAAACATTCTCTTCCGAAAACACCACTTTTAGAGTAAAGTGTTTTCGATTTAGAATGATGTTAAACAATGAAATGAAAATTCTCATTATTTGAACTTTAAGCATGTAAGCAAGCAAAAAGGTTAAATTTGGCCATGTCGAATGCATGGTGCCCTTCATAATGCCACAAAGATTACACCACTCAAAAAATCGAAGGTTTTTGGCTCCGGTTTGACGTTTCATATAAAATATTTAAAGATTTTGACTCGCTGATTCCAAATTCGTGCTCCAAATTTTTCCATCACGTCTAGAATTTTAATTATTCGCGGTTGAAAATGCGAAAAAACGCGATTTTTGCCTTTTTTGAAAGCCTGCACAACAGCCGCTGCACTGTGGCTGAAATCACTGATCTAGCGGCGTTTAAGTCAAAATTAAAAAATTAAGATCGATAAATATTTGTGCACTGCATAGTTTACCTATACTTTACAGAAAAAATTTACGTTTTTACTTTTGTTTTGCTTTCAATATTCGCACAGCTGTAAGCTGTCAAATATACATTTTCTGTAGCAAGTGTATTAAAGGAATTTGGGGACTAATTACTCAGTGAGTTTTTCTTGCCACTTTTAAGTCAATTGTTTATACTTTTTGAGCCAAAAAGTTTTAATTGAAAGTAAAAGGTATGTTTTAACTAAAAAATAAATGTTTGTGGCCTGTGTGTATCTAGTTTATTATTAGTGCATTATAGAAGTTGACATTTGTGATATAAACTATAGTTTCATGGACTGCAACTTTTGAAATTCGATCGTATTCGGTCCAATTCCTGTTTTGTTTATTATTTTGGATTATTTTTGTTGTGACGTTTCAGTATGGCGTGCTAGTTCGCGCAAGTTGTTCGGTTTTTTAGGGTCCATCTGCCTGTCCAAATAAACAGTATAAACGCGATACAGACCACAATTTTCAATCGATTTGGCTTAAATTTGAAATTTAAAATTTTTTATCAAAAGAACAAAACCTATTAAATTTTTGACAAAATCGGTCCATGTTATCCCATAGCCCCCATGTTAATTTCCCCTTCCAGTTTTACTAAAAAGCCCTAAAAATAGTATTTTAACAAATACCCTCTTAAAATTCGACTGTTAAATGTTTTTTGTAGCCATAAATAATCACACTAAATTTTAACGGAATCGGAACATTTTAACTTTTAGTCCTCACACAGACCACCCTCCCGATATTCACATAAATTTCCCAAAATACCTAAAAACACTGAAATAAATAAATATGGTTAAAAAATAAATTTTTCATAAGTTTTATAATCACAAATATGCTTTGGTCTTTATTATTTTTCATTTCCGAATTAAGCGCCGCTAGATTGGATGTTTCGGCCACTGTGCGCTGGGTGGAATAAAAATCTGGTATAAAGCGTGAGAGTAGAATTGAACTATAAACTCAAAAATATGATCAAAAAAATTTTAAGTTGTTGCACTATTATTGATCAAACATGTATTTAAAAAAAAAACACTGTCAAAAAAATTAGAAAAAGCACCATTTTTAAAAGGCTCTACAACAAAAACCAGATGATCAATCTTTAGTGCGATGAGCTCAAAATTTAGGCAAAATTTCATTCTTTCTTAAGACTTTTAAACCCATTCAAGATATCTTCCGGTTTATACAAAAAAAAAAAATAACACAGAAAGCTTAATTTTGTAAAATATTTATTTTTTTGGAGTTTTTCTTTGAAAAATATCAAAAAACTAAGGTAAATTTTACAAAAATGGTAATTTTAACAGTATCATTTTAAAACGCAAGTTAAACCCAACGAAACGTAATAATTTGAAAAAAATTGTGTTCTATGTTGGAGACCATAGAAAAATTATACTTTTGCGCTTTATACCAGATTTTTATTCCACTGAATGGCTGCTGTGCAGGCTTTCAAATAATGCAAAAATCGTAATTTTTCGCATTTTCAACCGTGGATAACTAAAAATCTGGACGTGATGGGAAATTTTGTAGAACAGATTTGGAATCAGGAGATCAAAGCCTACTAAAATTGATCATCAGAATTAAAACCGGAAAATGAGTGTTATTTACAAAAAAAAAAAAAAAAAAAACAAGTAGAAAAGTTAAATTCGACTTGACCAAATTGCCCTTTTTAAGTGATAGTTAATTTTCTAACGTGAAAAAAATTTTATAATTTTGATTAAAAATATTTAATTTTGAATACAAAACTTTTTTAGTCATTTTGCACGGTGAGCCTCAGCGATGTTTAGGTTCAACTTAAGTGTCGACGAAAAGTGTAAACGCAGTTCGATTTTTACTTGATTAGATGTCACAAAACTGTTAACAGCAAAATCGTAGCTGGTCGCATTCGCGAGATATTGCGAAATTAGTGTTTTTGTATTTTCTAAAATTTTGGAACAAGGAAGTGTTTTAAATATCTTCAAAAACTGAGTATGCAGTTTAAATTGTTTTTATTTACAGGACACAAAACAGTTAACATCGAAATCATATTTTCTCAATTTCGCGAGAAATCGCAAAATTCAAAAAAAAAAAAAAAAATTGGAAACAATTTAATTTTTCGCGTAAATTAGCAGTCAATATATTGATTTGAGCAGTTTTACCACCTTTAACCATATAAAATTTAAACTGCATACAATATATTTGTTGTTTCTTGGCTTTTTTCCTTTAGTTTAGACACTAAAGAAAAAATAAATTAATTAATATAAAAGCTTGAACAGTAATTTTGCAATTTCTCGGGAAATTGATCATCTATAATTTTTATGCTTGCAGTTTTGTCAACTTTAATAACCTCGAATTTAAACTGCATACCACATTTTTGTCGTTAATTGAAGTAAATGTTTTTACAGACCAAAAATAACACAAAGTAATGAATAAATAGTAGTTTAGCGAGTTTTTTTAGCGATATCTCGAAGAATTGAGCAGTTAGAATTTAAATTTTAATATTCTTATTTCCTTTAATCAATAGCAAATCAAACTGCATTTCGTGTTTTTCAACAATTTTAAAGAAACTTCTTTTTTTAATCAAAATAAGAAATACCCCCAATAAGCTGTTTTTCGTTATTTCTCGCGAAAGTGAGGAGCTATAATTTTTTTGTTGGTAGTTTTAATTTCTTCCAACATGCTCAAATCAAACTGCATACCACTTTTTTTTTATTATTTCTAAAGAACCGGTTGTAAAATATAAATAAATAATAAAAAAAATGTATAATTACGCGATATATCGCGAAATTTAACACCTACAATTTCAATGTCAACAGCTGTGTGACCTTTGATCAAGCACAAGTAAAACTGCATACCATGTTTTTACGAAATTGTAAAGAAACCTATCTAAAGATAAAAAACGAAAACAAAAACAGCAAAAAATTAATTTCGCGATTTCTCGCGAACTAAAGAAGATAGGACTTTAATACTTACTGTTTTGTGACCTTTAAATAAGTACAATTTAAACTGTATACTCAGTTTTCGAAAATATTTAAAAAACTTCAATGTCAATATTTTAAAAAATACAAAAACACTAATTTCGCGTTATCTCGCGAATGCGAGCAGCTACGATTTCGCTGTTAACAGTTTTGTGACATTTAATCTTGTAGAAATCGAACTGCGCTTACACTTTTCGTTGACACTAAAGTTCAACCTAAACATCGCTGAGGCTCACCGTGTTTGGTAAACAAAAAATTACTATTTGTTTTGGAGTGTAAAATTTTTTTCAGTTTTTGTCTCTCCTGAAAAGTTGTGTTTTTTTAGATAGTGAGTTTTGAATATAGGCCCTCGATATATGTTAATCTTCAGAACCTCAGTAAATTTTTTCAAAAGTTAGTGAGTTTTCAACAGACGGACAGACAGACGGGCGGACATCGCTAGGTCGTCATAAAATCGACCGGGGATCATTAATATATGTACTCTATTGGGTCCTAGACCAATATTTCGAGGCGTTACAAACGGAATGACAAACTTATATACAGTCGAACCCGGTTATAACGAACTCCGAGGGACCAGTAAAAATAGTTCGTTATAAGAGAAGTTCGCTATAAGCAGGGTATATTTTTTATCCACCTAGTTTTATTTTCCAAAAAAAATAGATCCAATTTTGTTTTATTTGATGTTTTTTCGTAAATAAAATACTTAATGAGAATAAAACATTGAAACTATAAATAAATTTTATAAAAATTGTAATATAAACCAAAAATGTTCAACATTTGGTGAGTTTAATAAACATAATTGCCACACATTAAAAATTATTTATAGGAGTTCGTTATAAAAAGGTAGATATACATGAAATTGTGCTCGTGGGACCATAATAAGCAGTTCGTTTTAACCGAGGATTCGTTATAACCGAGTTCGTTATAAAAAAAGTATTTTGTGTGAAAATTCATGACAAAACGTCGGGACTTTAGAAATAGTTCGTTATAACCGAGAATTCGCTATAACCGAGTTCGTTATAACCGAGTTTGACTGTATATATACCCTCTATCACTAGAGTGAAGAGTAAAGAACGAAAAACGGGCGAATGGATCCCTCAGCTGATATTTCGATGCACTTACACATGGAATAACAAAGTGAGTATAAAGATTCATGGAATCAATTTTATCACATAATTTTCTATCATTTCCTTGCTATGCCTCAATCAATATATATAAATATTCTTGCAAAAAGCTATTAAACTTTTATAAAATTTATTGAACTTTAATTAAACAGACATGGCAGAATAATTAAAAGAAACAATGTCCTAAGGTCATTGTAAAACATCTTAAAGTTTAAAGGTTTTCCAACTCTTTAAATAGAAAATGAAGAAAAAAATAAAAACAATTAGAGTAAAAATATGATGCGTTTAAATTTATTTTTTTTTAGCAAAAAATAAATCTAAAAATATACATCCTTAAATCTCTGTATAACACATTACTCTTTAAAACGAAAGGAAATTTTCTCTTATTTTTTGCTCTTAATTTTTTACTCTCACAGCTTCTCAATTGCTGAATATGCAAGAGTGTAAATATGTTGTTGCAACATTTTCTTAATTGTTTATCAACATTCATTTAAAAATATTTAAGCCGGCAGAATTTAAATATTTATTTTGTGTGTGGGGTTTTTCAAGTTTCCTTTTGCGGCCTTTTAACTTCTTCAATTTAATTTTGTTATACAAATTTCATATTGTTTTGTTAAGATTTTCACAACTTTTCCCTAGAGCAAGTAGTTTTAGAGATTTTTTATTATATTTTGTGATAACTTGTATTGTGAAAATTCATATTTTATTGTAGGACAAGTTCTTTTCATTTCCCTACTATTCAATGATTGATGCATTGCGGCTAATAGTGCAATTTAGGAAAAACTATTTTCTTCTATTGTATTCTCCTATTCAATTGTATGGTCTTTGGTACAACATTTTTATAATCGTGTTTTTTTTTTTTTTGTTTTTTTAACGCTAACTGCCTTAAAGATTTTAAATTCACACACATTCAAGAGAAATTTAAATTTTTGCATTTGATCTGTATCAAATAGAGGACGGTCTATTTATTTATGTTATCATTTTGGTGATAAGTTTTCATTTTAAAATTTTTAAAATTCTATAATCAAAACTATTTCAACAGCCCACAATATTTCTTTGCAGAATCTTAAATATTTTCTATACGAAGAGGTTATCAAAATTTAAAAAAAAAAATATCCGGAAAAATATTTTAGATATTAGTGTAGTTAATACCACTGTGCAACAAATCTGATGTGACTGACAAGGAGTTAATCTGAAATGGGACAAAAAGAAAATCAATTAAAGTTTAGCATTGGTAAAACCACATCCCCAAAAGATTCGGAAAACTTAGCTTGAGTTCTTTTTTATAGCCCACTGAAGTTTTAAATTTTTTTTAACATGATAATGTTTTTAGGCTGGTGTCTGATTTTAAAAACGTTGGAGGACGCCACCTCAGTTTGACTTTATAAGCTAACGGAAAAAAGAATTACTGTTTTTATTTTCTTAAAACCAAAAATTTTATTAACTTGGGTTTGTAACTTGGATAATAATTCACCTCGTGGTGAATAAAAAACATACAACATAATTGTTTAAAATTTTTTTTTCATTCATATTTTTCAATAAATTCTTTTTATTGTGTTCATCAAAAAGTTTCTTTTTTCTACTCAATTAGGGTTTTCACAGTGACGATTAAATTTGCCTTTTTTAGTTTGGAATTTTGCAAATGTGCCAAACGTCAAAAAAAAAAATGTCAATTTGAATGTGGCATATTTTTCTTAAAATGCCCACTTCAAACCTTGTCTAAAAACAAAATGCCATTGTGCAAATAAAAAAAACGTAAAAATGACAACAGCTGTGATAGTTTATGCTGAAATTTCGAACGCGGCAGCAAAAACATTTATACAAAAAGAAATGTACAGATTTTTTGTGTTTATTTTAAAATTGTGAATGTAAAAATTTGTTAAAGTTATTTTGTGCAAATTATTAACAAAAATTGCGCTCACGATATATAAAGAAAAAATGGTGGCAAATACTTGACGTTTAGTAAAATGGCAAATTAGCCAAATACCGCACTAAAAATGACAAATTTAATCGTCACTGTGAAAACCCCAAATATTTTTTTTTCATAAATATTTTTTTTTATCAAATATTTTTTTTATCTATATTTTTATTAAACAATATTTTTTTTCATCAATATTTTTGTTTATCGATATATTTTTCATCCACTTTTTTTTCATCAATATTTTTTTTTTTTTCATCAATGTTTTTTTTCTAAATTTTATTTTTTTTTTCTAAATTTTTTATTTTTTCATTCATATAGTTTCTGTCTGTAGATAACACGATGCATTCCAAAGTAACAGCTAGACTCCTGAAGTTTCGCAGAAATATGTCTCATGTTCATAGGCAGGTTAAGTTCTTGAATAGGCAAAATCGGGCCAGGGGGAAACAATTTTCCCTTTAAGAATTGAACCAACCTCTGAAAAAATACACTTTTTACATGTTTTTTGTATTTTTGTTAAATAAATGAAACATTTGGTGTATTTATCGCTATGGGAAGGTGCTCTTAACGTCCCCCACTGACACCGTCACCATCACCACCCAAAAAAACCCCCCGACAATTTTTTTTTCATATTTTTTTTTTCATATTTTTTTTTTCATCAATATTTTTAATAAATTTTTTTTCATACATATTTTGCTCAATAATTTTTTTTGGTTTCATCAAAAATTTTATCAACATTTTATTTTTCATGAAATATTTTTATTTATCAATAATATTTTTTCATTAAAAATTTTTTTCATCCAAAACTTTTTTTGTCGGCAAACACAAACAGATGGATATCACTACAATGTCTTAGAAACCTTTACTGAGCAATAAAATATAAACATAATGGGGTCCTAGACCGATATTTCAATTAAAAAAAAAATTGTTTTGAAAAGAACACCTATTTATGCAGAAAAACATCATATATTTTTGAGCTAAATAACATTGTTCAACAATTTAAAATTGTTCCATAGCTAAGGGGTTCCGATGATTGATTCTGGTAGTGGAGGCAAAAAAAAAATATACGTGTATCGGCGTTTTGAAAGATTGCATCAGAGTTTTATTTTAGAGGCGGTTAAAGTTTTCCAGCTTTGGCTTGTAGAAAATATTATGGCAAATATTTTTGTCATCTCAAAGAAGAGGGCGGAATGAAATGTTCGACAAAAATGTTACCCATAAAATTTAACTCTATATGTCAGAACACGCCGAATCCCAAAAATTTGCAAAATCACAAAAAAAAATCTGTCTAATTCAAGATTACGCATTAAAAAATGTATGAGAATATTGTAAATCTTGCCCAAAACATTAAATAATGATAATGATTTGCTGAAGATTTGGGAGTATTTGCCAAATCAAAGTTTTTTTTTTTTTAAATTATATTATATTCAATAGCCATTGCATGCGAAACGATTTGAAATATCAGTCGAGGACCCCATTACGTTTATTTATTATTGATCCATTTCTAAGAAAATTTAGCTTTATACATCCGTTCATCTGTCTGTGTGTATGCAGTCCAAACCAAAAGAGCTGTAAATTTGGTAAATGAGTATATTACTTAAGTGCAAAAAAGTATTTGTACATTTTATAAAATATAAAAAATTCGGCACAGAAAAATTTAACACTCTCACTTGTTTTTTGTTCATTCGGTAAACTCGTTTGTTTTTTTGTACATTTGCTTAACAAACGGAACATTTTTATGTCAGAAGTTAAGATAAAAACAAAATTCCCATGAAAAAAAAATTTTTTTTGATGTAAAATTTTTTTTTTGGTTTTTAATGAAAAAAAGTTTTTGATGAAGAAAAAAAATTTTTAATGAAAAAAAAAAACAAATATTTTATGAAAAAGACAAGTGAAAGTGTTAAATTCGGCTGTGACGAATCTTTTCTAAACTTCAAAATGTAAAAAATTGAAATAAATAAAAAAAATTTCAGTGACATTTTCTTTGGCTGGTTTGGGGTTCAGCGGAAGGCATTTGGACACATTTCTGCTACCTCTGACACAAAAATGGTTAAATTGTTCAACAAATATAAAAAAAAAAACGTAAAAAATGGATTTTATTTTTTGGAGGTAGGTTTAGTTAATCAAGAGGGATGTGTTTTACCCTTGGAAGCCAGCACATGGCCATTAGACACTTTCGTGCCAAACTTCAGTAGTATAGCTTATATGCTTTCCACAGACAGACGGTTGAACGGACACACGAACATCCCCGTCATATATTTCGATGCGTTACACACTATCTCGTCTCAAATTAAAATTTTTTTAGCTTGCCCCCTTAATCGATGGGGATTTAGAACCCTTTTACGGGAAAAATAACAAAAAAAATGTTTGGACAAAAAACCAGTTGGCTACTAGCAGTTAAAGATTGCAATCTTAGTGCATTTTGAAAAAAAATTTTTTTTTGTTGTCCAAAATTTTGACGCCAAAAGTTGCGCATTTGAGGAAAAATATTAATAAAATTTCCATGGAGTAATTTTGGTACAGCGTTGCATCTCAAAGATCAAAAGGTGTACTTAATTTTTACTTTTTCTTTCTTTTAAGCTAAATTAGTCTCAAAATCTGCTTTGACTCAGTTTTAACGAATGGGATCTTTTTTGCGCAGGTTTTAAGACCAATTTAGCTTAAAAGAAAAAATAAAAAAATTTTAAGTCACACTTTTCATCTTTAAGATGCAACGCTGCACCAAAATTACTCCATGGAAGTTTTATTAATATTTTTCCAGGAATGAACTCTATATTGCGCAACTTTTGGCATACATTTTTAAAAAAACAAAATTTTTTTTTTTCAAAATGCACTAAGATTGCAATCTTTAGCCGCTTTGTTCCCGTAAAAGGGTCCTAAATCCCCATCTTTTGAGGGGCAAGCATTTTCAAATTCGAAAAAGAGCCGAATTCGGGACGCGCTATGACAAAGTGAGTATATCGTCATACTGTATAAAATATTTATAAAAACAAATTTTTTTAAAAAAAAAATAAATACTGATTTAATTTTTAATTAAAAAAAAAAAAAATTGATAAAAAAAATTTGTTGATGAAAAAAATTTTTTTGATAAAAAAAATTGTTGATGAAAAAAATTTTTTGATAAAAAAAATTTTTTGATGAAAAAAAAATTAATGAAAAAAAAAAAAAAAAATTTGATGAAAAAAAAAAAAAATATTGATAAAGAAAACAATTCGATTAAAAAATGTTTTTTTTTGTGATATAAAATGATAAAAAATATTGATGAATAAAAATTTGGATGAACAAAAAATTTTTGTTGAAATCAATTATCTTACATTTTTTTTTTATTCCTTTTTATTCCCCAGCAGATGAATTATTATGCAAGTTACAAATCGAAGTTTTAAGAAACTGAAAACAGTAATTCTTATTTTCTTTTTTATCAGTCGGTAGCTTGTATAGTCAAACTGAGGTGGCGTCCTGCAACATTTTTTAAATTAGACACCAGCCTTAAAACATTGTCATGTGGAAAGTAAAATCAATTTCATGTGAAATCATGGAGAAATGCTCATTTTCTGACCGCGGGTCTTCTGATTTTTGTTATATTTGGTTTTATAATATTTCATAGAATAAGATTAAAAAAGTTGGTGGTTTGAAAGTTCATTTTGCTAATTTTTCATACCTTTTGATTTTTTTTCTAAATAACAAATTTATTTGCTTTATCAGTTTTACTATCAAATGGAAAATTCTTATGTCAGAAGTTTAGACTTGGGAAAAAAGTAGTTTTGATAAAAAAACAGAAATTAAAAAAAAAAAGTTATAGCAAAAAAAAATTTTTTTGATGAAAAAAACTTTAAGGTGAAAATAAAATTTTAGATGGAAAAAAAAATTTTTTTGATGACAAAAAAGATTTTATGAAAAAAAAAATATTGATGAAAAAAATTATGAAAAAAAAATATTAAAGAAAAAAAAATTGGGCGAAAAAAATCTGATAAAAAAAAAGTGTATGAAAAATTTTTTTTTGACAAAGAGAAAAATATTTTATGAAAGAAAAAATTTATTTTTTTGATGAAACGAAAAAAAAAATTTGATAAAAAAGTATGTTGATGAAAAATTTTTTTTTTTGTTGAATAATAATTATTTTACGTTTTATTCATCAGCTGGTGAAAAACTTTTTATTCACAAGCAGGTTTTTGGTTTTAAAAAAATTAAAAAAATATTTTTTATTTAATTTTTTTTTAGTCGGTAGCTTTTATAGTCAAACTGAGGTGGAGGCCTGCATCATTTTTAAAATTAGACACCAGACTAAAAAGATTATCATATTTAAATGTCCTCCAAATTTTGTGCATGATATGTGCAATATTTTTTTTTTAAAGGCTACCAAGTTTTCCCATACAAAAATTTATTCCAAAAATTAATTCCAAAAAGTTTTTGCAGGTATGTAACCGGTATTTGTGGGAACGCATGTAAACTTACTATTTTAAATTGGGTAAATTTTTGTTGAATAGCACGCATTTTGTGTTAATATATATAAGCGCAAAATGCGAAAAAGACTTTTAAACCAATTAAACACAGCAAATTATAAATAGTATCCGTTAATTTAAATATTTTACACACAAATGTATAAATAAAATTGTCGAACAACATACATACAAATTAATTTTAAACACTTTTGTTCAATTTTTTATTAGTTTTATTTATTAATTAATTTTATAACTAACAATATTTTTATAACTATTTGTTAACCGGTTTTTGTTTTTATGAGAGTATTTTTATTTAATGTAATTTTCCACTATGTGGAATTTTATTTTTAATATTTAGTTTTGTTTAATGTTTTTAGTTTTTAAAAACTTAAAGTTTTTAGTTTTTCTAATATTTTTTTAATGTTTTTAATTTATGAAACTTTTAAATTTTTTGTTTTAGAAAATAATTGTTTTTATAAAAATATTTCCACTATGTGGAGTTTTGAGATTTTTATAATTTTTAATTTTAATAATTTTCAATTTTGAAAATTTATTTTAAATATTTTTTAAATATTATATTTTTTCTTATAAAGTTTTATAATATTTTGTTTTGAAATAATTATCCACTATATGGAAATTTAATTTTAAATATTTATTTTTTATTTTTAAAAAAATATTTTTTTTTTTTAATTGTTCTTCACTTAACTATTTTTCTATAGTACAGTTTTTAATATTTTTATTTTCAAAATTGTTTTTTTTTATTCAAAAGGTTTTTGTTTTTAATGTTGGTTATTTATAATTTTTTAATATTCTTCAATGCAGCTCATGACAACAACTGACTCCAAAAAATAATTGAAGTTAGTTATTTTTGCTCTTTGCATAAAAAAAAATAACGGCTGCAATTGAAACATTAAATAATAAAAATAAAAAACAAATCAATTACTGAGAAACACAATGTTCTCACAATTCAAATTAATAATAATAATATAAAAAAAACAATACGAAGGGTTAACAACAAAAGAAACTAAAACACAATTTTAGGTGTTTCCCAAACTTGTGTGTTAACTTACATGTTAAATAACTAAAGCGCCAGATAAAAGTATAAGCATCCACTAAAAAAAAAGTGAACTAAAATCTGGGAAAATTAACTTAATTTTAAGAAAAAGAGGAAATGATTTGGTTCCAAAAATTTTTTTTTCTTGGTTTTAGTTCATAATTTTCCCAAAAATAAGGAAAACAAAGTTAATTAATTTTAAGCCAATTTTAACTAGAAAATGGGAAAAATGGATTGGGTCTAGACCCTGGACCCATGTGTTCGGATCCCATGGGTCCAGCCCCTTGTTAACTCAAGACCCCGGTCCTTTAAGGGTCCCCATAGATTTTGACCCAAAATTTCTGTCCGTTTCGCTCTAACTTGCTTAGTTTTTGAAGAATTTTAAAAACTTGAGAATTTTAAAAACTTGAGAATTTTAAAAACTGGATAACTCAAAAACAATTAATCGGAGGGCTTTCGGGTATTTCGGGTCAAGTATAAATAATCAATGTCTGTTATTTATTTTTACCAAAGCAGTGTTAAAAAATATTGACAAAAAACAGTGCAATTATACTTTTGAGCTAAAAATGATGTTCTGATGTGTTTTATAAAATTTTATGATGATTCTTTTCTTTGACCAAATTAACCCTCCAGCTCCCGTTTCAAAGGGTCATTTTTGTCCTTGTTCAAAAGAGTTAATTTGGTCAAAGAAAAGAATCATCACAATATTTTATAAAACACATCAGAACATCATTTTTAGCTCAAAAGTATATTTGCACTGTTTTTTGTCGATATTTTTTAACACTGCTTTGGTAAAAATAAATAACAGACATTGATTATTTATACTTGACTCTTTTTAAGCACTTTGCGCATGTCGCACAAACTTTGAACATCCGACAACCCCTAGTGAAGTTTTATGAGGAAAATATTTGTAGAACACTTTAACCCTCTAAATGGACGTTTTATTAGACTTCTGTGATTAGTTTTTGAAAAAGGACTAAAATGACCCCTTAAAATGGCAGTTAGAGGGTTAAAATGTTCTAAGAAAAGAACCGCCATAAAATTTCACTGAAGACATCAAATCATATTTTGAAGCTCAGATGTGTTCTTATTATAGTATTTTTGACGTTTTCCAAACGCCTTTGATAAAAAAATAAAAACTTCAGTGGGCTATAAAAAAGAAATCCGAATTGACTTTGCAAAACCCTATGGTGATTTTGTCCATTTGATGGTCTACTTTCATATGGCGTTGAAGGCATTGAGGCTCAATGCGATGACCCAAAATTTGTTGCACAGTGTTATAAGTAAATGAACTAAACTTTTTTCCTCATAGTTAAGAAAATTTCTCATTTTTCAGTTAAATTTTACTAAATTTTAGGAAAATTCATGATAAATTTTCAAAGACATTTTTTCCTTAATTTTAGTTATATCTTTTTTTTCAGTGTCCGTAGCGTAGTGGTTAAGAAGTGTACTTTCAAATCGGAAGGTGGCGAGTTTGGTGCTCGCTAGCGCATTTTTATTTTTTTTTTGTTATACTTATTCACCTTTTTTTTTATTTAAATTGACCACTAGTGGTCAATTTATTCAATTTACACATTCAGAGTAAAATTACCCAATTTATAGTAGGAGTCCAGTTTCGTACTATAAATTGGGTAAATTTAAACAAATTTTGATTAGAGTGTAGGTGTCCTAACGACTAAGGTAATTTTTCAAAATCACTTTTTAATACGTGGTAGGGTCCTAAATTGTAGTTTTGTATCTAAAAATGGGTGAGCCAAAATTTGGAGACAATCGGATAAAAATAAATCGTGCCGAAAATGGATTGAAGTTTTGGGACACTCTTATCTGATGAAAAAACACGTTTTTTCTAGTTTTTTGAAAAATATTGGTATATGCTATTTTTTGTTAATTTTTTTGTTAAGTAATATAAAAATGGGAATAAATTACCTTTCCAAAAAGCTTAAAGAAATTCAAATCGGATGAAAAATAAGCATTTTACGCATACATGCCCCAGACCATTGCATGGTTTTTAAAGCCAAAATTTGAAAATTTTCAAAATTTTTAGGCAAAAAAATAAAAAAAAATTAAATTTTACTTTATAATTATATTAAATACATGTTATAGATAAAAACTAACAGATATGGTAGTCTAACTTTTTTTTCATTTGGAGTGGGTAGTGATATAATTTCCGCGGATTCCAAAGAAAATGAGTTTTTCTAAAATAATTTAGCAAATATGGGAAACAATTTTCTGTATTGTATTATACGAAGTGAAATACATAAATTCTGTAAATTTTTTGAGAATTCGGGCATCTTTAACCCCTTTTCGTCGAGGTGAAATGACAAATTTGAGTCGTTATACATTTCTATAATACAAAATATCTCCATATATCCGATTTCTCAAAAGTTGCAGAATTTACGTTTTACACTTCGATCCGCACAATAGAGCACAAATTTTCAAAAATTTGCTTAATTATTGTCGAAAAACGCATTTTATTTGGAATCCGCGGAAACTTTATCACTACCCGCGCCAAATAAAAAAAAAGCTTGACTACCATATCTGCTATTTTTAATCTTAAACATGTTTTCAATTTGATCATAAAGTAAAATTAAATTTTTACTATTTTTTTGCCTAAAAATTTTGAAAATTTTGAAATTCTGGCTCTAAAAACCATACACTGGTCTGGGGCATGTATGCGTAAAATGCTTATTTTTCATCCGATTTTAATTTTATTAGTCGTTTTGAAAAGGTAATTTAGTACCATTTTCATATTATTTCACAAAAAATTTAACAAAAAATATCAAATACCAATGTTTTTCCAAAAACTAGAAAAAACGAGTTTTTCGTTCTTATAAGAATGTCCCAAAACTTCAATCCATTTTCGGCACGAGTTATTTTTAGCCGATTGTCCCCAAATTTTGGCTCACTCATTTTTAGATACAAAAGAACAATATAGGACCCTACCAGGTATAAAAAGGTGATTTTCGTTTTTAAGGACACCTCTAGTGTAGGTAGCCGTTTTCAATTTTAGTTCTTGGCTTTATACCGGAAATAAAATTAATCTGAAAATTAGTCCACATGAAAAATTTCTTTGTTTTTTATTATTTTGTTTCTGAAGCCTACAAAGTTCTTTGTAAAAGTAGTTGCTATGTTTGTACAAAAGTTATTTTAAAATTACATTTTGTCTTTTGTCTTGTACAATTTTTGTAGATATTTTCTAAAGTACTGTTTTCTTTTCACATATTTTTTTTTTCTTTTTTGGGGAAAACTTGAAAAATTATAAATTAATGATTATCCTTGTGACCTAGTTTTGTGTGTGTCATAGAACAGTTTTTGGCAGTAATATTGTGGTTGCTCTTGATTTTAATTCTATATTGTGTGTGTGTATGTATATTTCTTAATGTACAACATGCTGCTAATATTGAAACTATATCTAAAGTTTTTGTTAATGTTAAAAATTTTTCTTTTTAATTTTTTTTTCCCATTTTTACTCAACAATTCAAACTAAAAAATCCTTAGGGCTTTTCCTCTATAAATATTATTTTTCTCAATACATACAAGAACAAAAAAAGAAAAAGATTTTCAATCTTGAATGTAGTACATTTAAGCAATAATGAATGAATAGTTTATAGTTTTTTTTTTTTTTTGTTAAAGTTTTCTTGTTTTCCCAAAAATGAATAAAGAATTATGCCATGTTAATGTTTACCATAAGTTAATTGTGTTGATTTTTTGACTTGTGTATAATTAACAAAAGACTTTTTTGTTTGTTTATTTTGTGTGCTGTGGCTGTGTGTTTTCATAAGAATTTTTTGGAAAATTAAATATTAAGGTAAATTATAAAAAGGTTTTGATATCGTCAAAGATTTAAGATTGTTCTGAGAATTTGTTAAAGCAAATGTTAAATAACTTGGTAGTTTATTTTTAGTAAACCTTGTACTATGTAGTTGTGTGAAGAATTCAAAGGATTTAACACAGCTGTTTATTAATATAAACAACTGTTAAAATATTTTTAATGACTTGAAACTTAATTTTGTTATAACTTTTTTAAGAATTGGTATTTAGAGGTAACCCAAAATTGTATACAAATTCGTTACAATGATGGTAACCCCTAAAGCTATTAAATTAATATTATAATAGAAGCCATTTATTTTGAAAGAGCAAAAACACAGTGATACAAAATAGAACTTTTCGTATCGGAATGGAACGAAACCAGACTAAAATGAAAGTTGACATTTTACATTTACATAACAAAACCCTCAAGGGCTTTTTTAGTTCAGCGCTAGACCTTTTTTTACACGCATTAAAAGTTAGTGATTTTAAAGCATTTAAAGTTTTTGTGTACAAAACATATCCTACTTCAGGGGCCCTGGCGGTGCCCTTATTGGACATGTGGGAAAGGTTGCCAACTCTAGAGGAGAAAAAATGACTAGATTTCAGAACAAAAATAGCTAGAAATGGCAAGATTTTGAAATTGATTAACAAAACCTAACATATCTCATTAAAAATTACATAAAGACGTTTAATACCGGTTTTAACACATACGGGCTGTGAATTATTTATTAAATTTACATTTTTGAGATGAATAATGTGTTTTGAATCAATTGATTTATTTTATTAAAAAAAATATATAGTGATGCGAAAAAAATTATGAATACTTTTTCCACAATCCACATCCTTGAAACAAATATAATCTAAAGAAGCAAAATTTTAAAATGTTAAAAAAATATAAATAAATCTAACCAAATCCTATGAATCAATAAATCAATATTGTACGGAGAGAAAAAACATGATTGCGACGACCATAATGGAGTGGAAACATAGGCCCGTACCATAGAAAAATAAAAAGTCTATTTTAACAAAAGTTTTATTTTAAATTTAAAATTTTTATTTTTTAAAATAAAAACAATTTGTATGGAAATAAAATTTAAAGCTTATTTTAAATTTATTTTATTTTCTTGTGGTAAGGCTGATAATATGATTAATAACTTTTATGATTGTAGCAATCATATTATGATCTTCGCTAATCACAGTATGATAAAAATTGTCATTGTACAATTGTAGATGATCATAGTTTGATTGTCACAATCATATATATTATCAATTATGGGTGATTTGCTGTGCTGCAATCATATTCAAAACCTGTTTTGCTTGGCTTCATTAAACATAATCTTTTACCATATTATTATATTTATTCGACCTTTAATATAGGATAATCTTTTACCTTTAAAATTTAAAATCCGTTTTTAGTGTAGCAGTATTAATTAACCCCGCCTATTTTCAGATCGCTCCAAAATACAACAAATTTATATACGCAGTTGTTTAGTCTCAATAGACAGAACTCATATATAAACCAATTTTTTTTACAATTTCTGTATGAGAAACAATCCAAAAAATTCTCTCACTAGAGTAAAATAAATTTAAAAAACTCAACATCCATTGTTTAAAATAATACAAATATTTCACAATACGAGTGAACTCCACCATGGCTAATTTTAATTGCGCTGTTTTTTTTTATAAATATTGTTAAGATTTCGATATTTTTATAAGAATTTAGCGTCGTATTTTCAAGAAAAGTTCATATAAAAAATGGCTAGAGCGGAAAAAATGGCTAGATCTTCCGGATAGATGTAATCTAGCCATTTTTTTATGGCTAGATGAAAATTAAACCGCTAGATCTAGCCGGAAAATGGCTAAATTTGCAACCTTGCATATGGGACCCAGCGTTCAAACTTAAGCTCAAATTACGTTAGCTATAACCGGTATGAATTTCGCTGCAATCGGGCCAGTACCTACGTACTAAATAGTTAAATTATTAAAAATTAACCACTGTGGACCGTTGCGTATGATTGTTACTTAAAGGTAATTACAAAATTAATCATACGCCACTATACAGTTTTCAAGCAATTTCACAGTGCAACAACCAAAATCGAAATGGGATGAAACCAAAAGCAAATGAAAGTTGATATATTATAAATGGTTTTGAATTGAGAAAAGTGTGAAAGAAAAATTTTAATTTTTCTAAAAATTTTAAGACATCCTGGTTTGTTTCTTACTAGTTTCCAGTTATAATAATCTTCAAAAAAACTTTTAATGTCAAATTTATTCAGTTGATATATTTCACAACAAAATCCTCCAGGTTTTTTTTTAGTTTAGCCCTAGATTTTTTTTACACGCATTTGAAGTTGATAAACATTTATTAAAATTATAAACTTTCGTCTTCTGTCATTCTTCTCTCCCGTTGGAGAATAGGGCCTCAACAACTTCTCTGTATCTGTCTCTATAATTAGCTTCACGGCATATATTATTCCAACTGTAATTTGCAGTACCCAACTCTTCATCAATAGTTCTTCTCTAGGTTTTTGATGGTGCACCTGGGCGCCGACTTCCTTTTTTACTTTTTTTATTCAATTTTTTTTTTTCAGGTAACCTCAGGTCGGATTTGAATCAGTAGTTAAGATTTTTTAGTGTATAACTCTTGTTTATTATGATTTTTTCTACAGAAACATTGCCAAATTTAAAAAAAAAAAAAACTTAAGAAAAAATTTGGTATTTTGAAAAATGCCTCTTTAAGAAATTTTTAGGTTCTTAAGCAATTTCCAGATAGCAAAAGACCCAGATTCTGAAACAGTTTTTCAATAGAAAATAATTCAGATGTGAGATATGTTTATTCAAAAAAAGTTTTTTGATTTTAAATTTTTTCTGAATCATTTGCTTAAAGGGAAACTTATGATTTTGAGACATTATCCTAATAGAAAAATTGTGAAATTGAAAAAGCTTTTAGAAAAAGCTTTTAGAAATTCCTGCTATAGAAAAATTTTCAAATTCTGATACACTTTCATATAGAAAATTCTAAGATACTAATGCAATTCTCACTCCAAAAATTCCTTTAAAAAAAAAAAAAAATTCGTAAAGAAAAATTCTCAGATTTAGTAACTTTTTCTTTTTTTTTCTATTAAAACTTCTAATACTGATGCAATTCTCACTCCAAAAAATTCCTATTTTTTTTACAGAAAAGGTCTAAGATATCAAAACGACCTTTCAGCACCAAAATTTGTGCGGTTTGTAAAACTATTCCATAGAAAGTACCTGAGATTAAAAAAATTAAAGACTTTAATGGTTTTTAATTTTTTTGAGGCAATTTCCTAGATTCTACTTACAAAAAAAAACCTTGTCAAATTACTTGAAGAAGTCTCGTAATCCCAATTTACCAAATTGGCAGTTTTCCTTGTTTTTTAACAAAAAACTTTCGATCGAAATTTAATTTTTTTTTTTGTAATTTTAATTTTTTTTTTGTAATTTTACTAATTTCCAAATCTAGTAAATTTACGAAAATCCCTTGTAAGATTTATTTCGCCAAAAAAGTTGTAAATTTACAATTATATTGGTAAAAATCTTGTAAAATTACATAAAGTTCTTAATTTTTACTAGGAACTCACGTAAAATAGGTAGCAAAAATTTTGTTAAGTTATGAAAACTTCTTGTAAGTTTTATCACGTCAAAAAAAAATTTACAATTTTATTGGTAAAAAGCTTGTAAAATTACAAAATTATTGGTAAACATTTTGTAAAATAACAAGGAATTCTTCTGAAATAGGTGGTATCAAAAAAAATTACAAACTTTTCTTGTAATTTTACAAGTTTTTTTGAGTATAGGGTGTTCGTAAATTCGTTAAAGCCTTATTAATTTTTTTACATTTATAATTCTTATTTCATACAAATATCCTTATTAAATAAAAATTCCATAAAAATTCAATTAAATATAATTAGTTCAAAATCAAATTGTAACCCTTTTTTTAAATATCACCCAAGAGAACACTTAAAAATAATTTCAAATAATATTAAAAAACAAAACAAAAAAAAATAAACTAATTCATTAAGTATGCGGCACACTACGCTACACACCCAATAATATGTTTCAAATCATAAAATTGACCTAGAAAATTATAAAAACATAAAGAAAAAGGAAACAACAAAATCAGCAACAACAACAAAAAAGTCCCTTTTCAACGTAAAAATATCAACACAAATAAATAAATAGAAATAATAACAACAAAACGACGACGACTACGACAACAATAACAAAACATTTTAGGTCTAAAGAAAATAACGTAAAAATAAACGTAACGTAAATGAGATTAACCGAATAGCAAGAGTAATAAAAAAAATATATATATTTTGGAACAAGTTAAAAAAGTTAAACTTGACATTACAGAAGCTATGAATACCCTCCATGTTGTTTAGAACATTTTTTAACAAAAATTTTAGTAAACAAAAATTTGGTTTATTAATTGTAATTTTTTATGTTATTATTAAAAAAATTGTAAAGCATTTTCCACTTTTTAACAAAAAAAATAATTTCATTGAAAAAAATTCTCCGAACTTAATGAAATTAGGTAGTGCAGCCCGAAACTTCGTTACCGCTTATATTAAACACTGAATAATATTAATTATTAAGGAGCCAACTGGGTCTGTACCCATCGGGGTCTGAATCTATCGGGTCCGAACCAAATAGGGTCTTCACTAGGGTGGCTCGTTTTTGGTCTTTTTTGTCTAGTCAAATTCTAATACCCGCCAAAAGTGTCGGTCCCCTAAGGATAACTCATACAAAATATCCGATATCCGATCGGAGTTTATCTTCTGCCTCCACTTTGAGCCTCAAAATTGGGATTTTTGCAAAAAAAGAACTTAAAAAAAAAAAATATTAAAAGTTTTTTTTTATTAAATAATTAAAAAAATATTTTTGTATAATATTTGATCGTTAATTTAAATTAATTAAAAATTTAAAGATTTTACGGTATCATTAGCCTGTTCAAACTTGATCCTAAAAAATGGCATGATTTTGGGGGCGTTCTCAAAACACCTTTTTTCAAAATTTCAAAATTTCAAAATTTTATTTAAAAAAAACATTAAAATATATAATTTTTTCTTTCTGAATTTATTAAGAACACCTTGGAGAAGACAACTGTGAAATATGGCAGATATCCGTCAGGCCGCTTTTTAGGAATTGCGGGGGGAAGTTAACAGATTTCAAGGAAATGTTGGTTTTATCAATAATTTGGCTTAATAAAACCTTATAAATTACATTTTTAGGCGAATTAACGGTTTTGACATTCTATTTTATAACAGTAAGTCTTTCATGAAATCTTACCGATCTAGGACGTCTTTAACTCACATTGTCTGGGGTACAAATATGACACCCTCAGAAAATTTTAAGTTTAGAGCTTAAATTTTGTGTTATAAACAAGTATCAAATGGCTTCTGTGTTTTTTCCCCCAACTATAATTTCGTAGTAATATATTATCTTTAAAAAAAATCCTTAACCCTTCTTGGTAGGGGGTCAAAAATGACCCATTCAGTAAAAAATATATATTTTGTGGATATAAAAAAAATTCAAAAGCTATGCCTAAGTTTTTGCCGAGGTCATTTTTGACCCCGGGCCAATATGGGTTAAATATATTTTAAATAGTTAAGATTTTAGAGCTGATTTAATAGATTTTTTAATAGATTGCCACAAATTAATTTTCCATAAAAAAGTATATATTTTTTTTTTTTGAATGGGTCACTTTTTGGCCACCTACCAAGAAGGGTTAACGATTTTTTTAAACATTATATATTTGTACGAAATTATAGTTGGGTTATAAAACACAAAAGCCGTTTTATTCTTGTTTATAGCACAAAATTTAAGCTGTAAACTTCAAATTTTCTGCGGGGGTCATTTTTGACCCCAGCCAATGTGGGTTAAATATGTCCTAGGTCGGTAAGACTTCATGATAGACTTAAAATTATCTAACAGAATGCCACGACACCAAAAAACCGTTAATTTGCATAAAAATTTAATTTATAAGATATTATTAATCCAAATTATTGATAAAACCAACATTTCCTTGAAATCCGCTAAATTCCCTCCGCGATTCCCGAAAAATTTATATATTTTAATTTTTTTTTATAAATTTTTCAAGTTTTTAAAAAATGTGTTTTGAGAACGACCCCAAAATCATGCCATTTTTTGGTATCAAGTTTGAACGGGTTAATGATATAGTAAAATCTTTAAATATCATATTGAAGTATTTACCATCAAATATTATACAAAAATATTTTTTTAATTATTTCTATAAAAAAACTTAAATTTTTTTTTAAGTCCTTTTTTTCTTATTAAAAAATCTCAGATTCCGACACAGTTTTTATATAAAAAAGTCTTCGATTCTTAGACATTTTTCGTATAGAAAGAGTCTCAGTCTCTTTCTCCTTCATACAAAAAAGTCTCTGATTTTAAGACATTTTTCGTATTAAAAAAGTTTCAGACTCAAGGACATTTTGTCTAAAGAAGAAGTCTTGGATTATGAGAACATTTCCTCTCGAAGTCTCATTTTCTGAGTATCAGATTGTGCAAAAGATTTTCCATAGAAAAGGTCTCAGATTCTGAAATTATTTTCTTATAGGAAAAGTCTAAGATTCTGAGACGATTTGTCCATAGAAAAAGTCTCAGAATCTGTAAATCTGTGAAGTTTCTAAAAGTCTCAGATTCTAATGTATACTCACTTTGTCATTCCGTGTGTAATGCATCGAAATATCGGTCTAGGACCCCATAAAGTATATATTTTATTGATCAGTGATCAATTCTTATACATTCTAGCGATGTCCGTCCGTCTGTCTGTATGTAGAGGACACGATACAGTCCAAAATAAAAGAGCTAGACTTCCGAAGTTCGGCACGAATATGTCTTATATTCCTAGGCAGCTTTAGTTCGGAAATGGGATAAATCGGAGCAAGGGGAAAAAAGTTCCCCCTTGGAGAACTTATCCAACCTAAGAAAAACCGCATTTTTTGCAGGGTTTTTTGTACTTTTGCTAATCAAATGCAACATTCTTATCTCAGAAGAAGTTCAAAATCGCAAGGAGAAGGTGCTCCCTAAAGTCTCTTACAAACCCCCCCCCCCCCAAAAAAAAAGACGACCCTTGATTTTTTTATATTGTTTTTTACATTTTGGAGGGTATAAAAGATTCGGCACAGCCGAATGTAACACTCTCACTTGTTCGAATTAAAACAGTCTCAGATTCTGTGACATTTTCCGTAAATAAACAGTCTCAGATTCTGACACAAAAAATATTTTTGTAGGCGTGGATGTAAAAAAAATTATTAATATGTTGATAAAATTGTATTACTGTAGTGCAAAATGCATAATAAATGAATAAGTAAAAATTGATAGTGAGAGGAAAGGTATCCCCACCGGCCCCATCCGAACCGTATCCCCTCCTCAAAAAAAGACGCCTCTGGATAAAAAATTAGGCACACCCGAATTTGGCACTCTTACGTGTTTCTTGTCATGTAAGTTTTTACTTTCCAGCAGGTTTTTGATGAAAAAAAAATTGACAAAAAAAAATTTTTATGAAAAAAAAATGTTATAAAAAAAATGTTAATAAAATTTTTTTTGAGGTGGCGTCCTGCATTATTTTTTAATTAGACAGACAATAAACATTATCAAGTTGAAATATTTAAAGAAGCCGTTAAAATAATTATGCTTATGGATTGGTAGAAAACAACATTTCTTCTCATACGGAAACATCATGTAATTTCTTAAGAATATTTTTGATCCCCTAAATTCGATATGGCTGATAAGCCGAGACGTCCTCACCTTAGAAGTGTCTCTTTTATATACAGTGCCGGTCAAAAAAATGGCACCAATGCCAAAATCTCTGTTCATTCCATTAAAACAAAATATTATGTGCGTATTCATTTAAAGTAAATATGCAATACTCTTATACTAAGTCTAAACCCCTTAAATGTTTTAACTTTTTTCAAAAATTGTGGACGGTTCTTTTTTAATGATCGATATTTAAAAAAAACTCCGAATCAGTGCAGTCAATAAAATAGCACCGAATTACAAAATTTCTTTGAAAAAATTAATTTTGTTTTAATTATTTAAATAAAAGTGTTAAATATTAAAGAAAGATTGTTTTTATTTATAAAAAAATTTAATTCATTACAAAATTTCATGTTTATTTTCATAAAAATATGACGTGGAAAGAATTACACTCCTCAAAAACATTCTTTTGTAAAAAATATGATTTCTGAACATAAACCATATTCTGAAAAAGGAAAATTGGTTGGATGCGCTTATAAAATGATTGGAAATTCAACAAAATTAACTTTAGAGCTTGAAAAACTTAGTCACAAGCGACGTTTGTCACCATTAGTGGTTAGGTGTTTTTAAAGACAATGGAAGAAAGACCCATTTACGGCAGCTCCAGAGCTAAAAAAGGACAGCAAATGGCGAAAATATTCATCAAAGATTACAAAACAACAACATTGATTCGGAAAAATGCGCCTACTCTCACTTAAGCATGCTGCAAGTCCTTTGAAGTTTGCTAACAGTAACTCAGAATGACCAGCTTAAAAGTGGATCAATGATCTATGGGCAAATGAATCCAATGTTGTTTTATTTGGAGACATGGAATCACATACCTATGTCAGAATACCCTAAAACGCGGAATTCAATCCAAAATTCGAAATAAAAATAACTTTAAATGGTGTTTATGGTGTGGGGGATATTTTCCTACTGTGGAGTGGGGTTCCTATATTGGACCACGGCTCACATATTGGACTAGGACAACCGTGGATATACACTTAACGTATATATCCTCCAGAAAGTAATGTTGCAATAAGTTTCTAAACATTTGCCACTAATATATGTCTTTTAGCACGACAATTACCCAAAGCATGACGGGAAATTGGCAAAAAATTGGGTCTGGAAAATAAACTAAACGTGATGGAATGGCCTGGTCAGTCCCCAGATTTATACCAAATCGATAGTTGATGGACAGATATAGAGAAGGGAGTGTCTCGAATACAACCAACTTGTAATGAAGCTCTTTGGGTGGCTGTTCAGCAACTCTGGAACTGAATTTCGAATTAAAGATCCAAAAATCTCGCGAATTCGGTACAAAAACGTTGTACAGAGGTAATTGTCAACAATGAGCACTCGACAATTTTTTTTTTAATATTTAAAGATATTACAACAATGCTGAATTCATAATCCATTCGTTTTTCAAATTTAAGAATTTAATTTTAATACAAAAAGTACTGTGGTGCTATTTTTTTGACTGAGTCTTTTTAAGTTTTTTTAAATACTCTGAAAATTTTTAATAAAATAAAAAACCAAATTAGTCTTTTCTTATGTAATATTGTTTCACACTCTTGTAAGTATCTTATGACACGTTATCAGTGACATAAGTTGAAATTGTTAAAAAGAAACCAACGAAGAAAATTCTGTTTTATCCTGGTGCTATTTTTTTGACCGCAGCTGTATATGTATATCGAGGGCGAATATTCAAAACTGGTATGCTATAACACTGCATATAACAAGTTTTGAATATTCGCCCTCGATATATTAAGTTTCAGGCAAATCGGTCAATAACGGTGGGAATACTTCTCTTGTAAATATAGGGTATTAAAAAATACTAATAATATTAAAATATTTATGGAGTAAAAACAAGAATAGATTTTTAATACAAAATTTCATACAATACGTCACTGACCTAACCTACTATATACCAAATTAAATATAGAACAAACATCTATCTATACATTAAATACTAAAAAAGGAAAAAAACAAAAACAATGAAAAACCGAACTCAACACGACGCAAAATACCAAATAAAATTATTAAACCGTATACAAAATTTCATAAATTTCATATAAAGGCGAAGAAGTAAAAAAGGAAAACATAACATAAAACTAGAGTTTACGTTAAAACGTAGAGAACGGTATTTAAGAAAAAAACGTAACATATATCAAAACACGTGTTGGGGGAGACAGATAAAAGAAAATTTCCCTTTTTGTTATAAAAAAAAAAAAACACAAATGTGGAGCTTACTCTTTGGATGCTGTTTATGGGGTAAATTATGTTTTTGTTCTCAGTCTCTCTCTCTGTGAGAATTATTTTACCCGAATGCTCTTATGATGAAGTTTTTGTTGTATGCGTTTTTTTCTGTGTGTGTGGAGTGTAACTCTGGTATAGGGCAATATTTTTCTTGTTGTTCTTGTTGTTGTCGGTTTCATCTTCTATAGTTTTTGCGGATGCTGTTTTGGGGAAATTTTTTTTTAGGCTGTAAGAAAAAAAACAAAGTTGTGAGTGTTGTTGTTTTTATATTTTGTGCATTATTTTACACACATTATAGAAAAAATCAAAACTGTTACGATTTTTATACGAAACGAAGAAAACTTTAGTCTTCGCGTGAATTTTACACGTAACGGTTGTTAAAAACGCATGATTTCGCTAAGTGTATTAAAACAAGAAAAATTCGAATCATATATGGTATAAAAATTATAAATTTCCTTTAAAAAGGATATAATATTGAGAAGAATGAAAAAAAAATTTATAATATAAAGAATTAAAAATAAACCGGGTGTGAATTTAAACAATTTTAATAAAGAAATTTAAGTTATTAAACGAAAAAATCAAAATTATTTATAAAAAAATATTATTAAATATAATATAAAAAATAATTAAAAATCAAAATATTATAATCAAAATATTTAAAAATCCTAAATTTTTTAAAGCTCGCTTGCTTAATTTTAAATTATAAATCAAAACAAAAAATGTCAGTGTCATCTCTATGTCATTAATATCATTTTAATCCTTTTAAAAAAGTAGTTAAATCATTAATTTTTAACCAAAAAAGAAAACGAAAAAACAGCTTAAAACGTAATTCGTAAAAAATATCAAAATACACACAGTATTACACATAGAAAAACGTGACGTTAACGGGCTTAAATCAAAATATAAGATAAAATACGAAAAATCCATTAAAATAAATTTTGCTAAAACCGTATATAATATAAATCAGTGTTGCATAGTTTAAATAAAAGTTAAATTTAATGCCACTTAAACAAAATCGATAACAAACAAAAGTGTTAATAGTTTTAAAGTGTTTTTTAATTAGTATTTAAACAGTGTAAGGGTGTTTTAAAACAAAATTGTTGTGTTTTAAATGAAAAAGTGTTTCAATCAAAATTGTTTGTGTAAAACAAAAAAGTGTTTTAATGAAAAATAGTGTTTTAATTAAATAAAAAAAATATTAAAGTGAAATTTGACGACATGCTTTAAGTTTAAATCTTTTAAAAAATCGGTAAGTTTTTTTTATGATCTTCTATAGTAAAAATATGAGTCATTCTTTAGGAATTTCCCCGCTTTAAAAACTTTATGAAAAAGTGAGGATCGTATGAGTGGCCAAAAATGTTTTTGATAATTTTATTTATTGAGATGAAATAAAGCAAATTTGAAGGAGGATGACAATTAGGGTGTTCTATTAATCGTTTTTTTTTTTCATTGTTCGATTAATCGACATTTGGCATTTTTTAATTATTCGATTAAACGAATAAAATTTTAAAATTGATCGATTAATCGAATAATTCAGAAATTTTCGAAATTACAATATTTTCTCGAAAATGTTTGAAAAAATTGGTACTTGGGTAAATAAACAACATGACTTTTCGTTTACCATACTACAGTCTACTATTTTTAACTACTTTAATATCACTGTGCTAGTCAAAAAATTAACAAGCTGGGCACCCTGTTGGTAAAGCCAATTCGGGTACGCTGAATTCAAAGGCGCTAGTCGTTTTTCAAAGTTAGCGCTCGTATTCGCGATATTCCCGATTTAAAATTGTAAAGGTACTACAAAATTAAATTTTTATGCTTTTGGGATAAAATTTTCTTTTTCGAAAAATTTTGTGTCTGTTATCTATTGTATTCTACTCATTTACATAAATTAATAGCAAAATAAAAAAAAATTGGAAAAAAAAATTTACGGTATTATGGTTTGTTAAGTTAGATATTTATTATCAGACTGCATTTTGGAAAATGTTAAACCAAAAGTATTTTGTTTTGAGCATATTCATAAAATTTGTAATATATTTTTTTAAATAATTTATTGGGGTTTTGCCCAAAACTCGAAACTTGGGCCGACTTTAACTCGGTCATATAATTAGCCGATTTGGCTAAAATTTTTATCAGTTACTTATTTTAGGTCGTTTAACAAATCCAAGCTTGAGGAATAGCGAAAATTCTAAAAAAATTTTAAAATAAGAACCACTCTAGTAAACATTACTGTTTTTATACCCTCCATCTACTGTATGGGGGTATACTCACTTTATCATTCCGTGTGTAACTCATCAAAATATCGGTCGAGGACCCCATAAAGTATATATATTTATGATCAGTAATCGATTCTAAGACATTTTAGCGATGTCCGTCCGTCTGTCCGTCCGTTCGTCTGTCCGTCTGTAGTTAACAAGTTGCAGTCCAAAATAAAAGAGCTAGACTCCCGACATTTGGCACAAACATGTCTTATGTTAATAGGCAGGTTAAGTTCGTAAATGAGCAAAATCGGATCAGGGGGAAAAAAGCTCCCCCTTGAAGAACTAAACCAACCTCTGAAAAATAGCATTTTTTTACGTGTTTTTTTTGTGTTTTTATTAACAAATGCAACATTTTTATGCTACAAGAAGTTCAAAATCCTGCACTTTGACCCAGAGAATTAGAAAATGTCGTTTTTTTTTTAAGACCAAAAGTTTTGGGTCCGGTAGCGACCCCTAAAAAAACTTTCTAAAAATCACGTGCTATTTTTTCATTACTTTTTTCTTTGGTACATATGAGGCATCCCACACCAAATGTCCCGCTACAGAAAAACATGTTTTCCGTAAATTTCTGAATAGGTTGTTTGGATAGCCCTATATGGAACTAAGAAAATTGCGTTTTTGGTTTTTCTAATTTTCAAAAACTGGGCTTAGAAGGCGTGGTCAAATATTGGAAAAATGGTCAAATTTGTGGCGAGTTGCCTTGATTAAATATTTATCACATTAAAACGGAATGCACCACAATCTCAAAAATTTACATTCTTATATAGTTTTGTATGGGCTATCGAATAAAATTTTTTTCTTTGGAAAATTTTCAGAACCCGTTCTGAAATTTTAAATTTTTTAAAAAAGTCAATTTATCAAAAATCCGTCCACTTTTTTTATTTTTTTTTTATTTTTTTTTTTAAGTTTAGATGTTTGTCCATCCACACAAAAAAAAAATCAGAAAAATATTTTTCGTTTTTTTCGAGAAAATAGCATTTGAATTTTAAATTTCATAACAATTTTGTTATTTGCTTGTATTTTCTTGTATTAACGTTGCGAATGAGTAATATTCATGCAATTAATATTACTCATTCGCAACTTTAAAACAAAGAAATACAAGCAAATTACAAAATTGTTATGAAATTTAAAATTCAAATGCGATTTTCTCGAAAAAAACGAAAAATCTTTTTCTGATTTTTTTGTGTGGATGGACAAACATTTAAACTTTAAAAAAATTAAAAAAAAACAGAAAAAAGTGGCCGGATTTTTGATAAATTGACTTTTTTAAAAAATGGAAAATTTCAGAAAATTAAAAAAAAAAAAAATTTTTTAATCAATAGCCCATACAAAACTATATAAGAATGTAAATTTTTAAGATTGTGGTGCATTCCGTTTTAATGTGATAAATATTTAATCAAGGCAACTCGCCACAAATTTGACCATTTTTCCAATATTTGACCACGCCTCCTAAGCCCAGTTTTTGAAAAATTGAAAAACCAAAAACGCAATTTTGTAAGTTCCATATAGGGCTATCCATACAAGCTGTTCAGAAGTTTACGGTACACGTGTTTTTTTTTCGCTGGACATTTGGTGTGGAATGCCTCATATTAGAGGGTTGATATATTTTTCTTCAAAGTTGACGTAACTAACCATATTTTTTCTTACGCGTTATTGGTTTTGGATTTATGCTTGATATAGCCCCGAAAAAATAGGAATTTGGAAAGTTTAACAATTTCGGAACGACTAAAATTTTATATTAAATTTTTACCAAGGTAGATTTATAAAGGTAATATTTTTGTGACGGAAATGAAAACAATTTTCTTTCAACATAATTTTAGTCGGCAAAAACGACTCAAATGTTCAGTGCACACATTAACCAATTTTAACGCTTTTTAGGCCTTTAAAATTTTAGAAAACAACTAAATTATAAAAAAATATTGAAACTCAAACTAAATCCTTTTATTTTCGAAGACACAATTTAAAAAAAAGTTCAAATGTTTTTAAGCATAAATAGTGTAGTGTGAACTCAAGTCATTTATGCCGAAAAAAATATTTTTATTTCGTTTTGAAAATTCGTAAATATTATTGTTTTTAAATTTGTCAAATAAATTACTATGGAGGAAAAGTTAGGTTATTGGATAATACCTTTTATAAATTTGCCTTGATTTTTACTTAAAGTTGATATTAAATTTTTACTTAAATTTGATATTAAATTTATAAAAAAGTGTTTTTTCGTTCAAAAGTTTTAACGAAAAAAAGTCGTCCAGATCATAAGGGGGCCATTCTTTAGTAGTTTTTTTAAAAAAGGAGGTTTCTGTCTATTTTCTCTTTTTTCTAGATTTCAACAAAAAAAAATGTTGAAAAAATATAAGAATATGTTTTTTTCTTAGCATGGACAGCATGGATTGCCAAAACCAAAATTTTGTATTAAAGTTTAGAATTGTTTAAATTTTACTACTTGTAGTACAAGGTTTTTATATTTGCTAAAGAGTCTTGAGAATGGAATCGGACAAATTCCGAAACACTTGTCGCCTAATTGTTAGTTTTGCAAAATTTACCAGCATAAATAAATTTAAATCAGACAAAAAATTTGCTTGAAAATTATTCTATGAGAATATCATAGTTTATATTAGTAAAGGAAATAATGACATCGAGCTAGAATAAACCTACTCAAAATATAGTTTGTAATCATCTTTAAGATTTTTTTTTTTTTTTTTTTTATATTAAAGACATAAATTTATTTGGTAAAGTTTGAAAGTTTTTAAAAGCAAAAATTGATAAATTTTGAGTAAATTTTAACTTGAAACAATTAAAAAATTATTAATTAAAAAAAACAAAAAAAATTAGTAAAGTTGTGTCAATTTTTGCAAACATTTGACAAATTTTTATTAAAAGTTTACTCAATGCTATTAAATCGTTTACTGGTGCAAAATTTAACAGTTTTTTAATCAATTAAATAAAAGTTTACTCAATTTTGTTCGTAGGTTTTTCATTAAGTGTGAAATGCCCCATATGTGCTTAACATCCTCAAAACTTTCGCTTATTTAATATCGATTTTTTTTGTTATGGTGGTTATACTAATAAATAAACATTTCTAATGCACTCAGAGTTACAAAGAATAAAATCTTATCTCTTGACGAAAACTACTAATAATGCTTTCTAAATTAAACGTTTTTTTGTAAAGTTTAAACATGATTATGCTATTTTTTTTGCTTTTGCTACCTTCTCACCCAGAATATGTTAAACGACCTGGTGACAGGTGACTGGTAAAATTTTGAGGCAAACCGGTTAACTCTGAGTGTTCATTAAATCGGTCAAAGTTTCGGGTCTTAGACAAATAGGCACTACATTTAAAAAATAAATAAATTAAAACAAGTAGAAAAGTTAAATTCGACTTTGCCGAATCTATGAATACCCTCCACAATGCATTTTTTTAAAGGGTTCTACATTTTTTAACGTAAAAAAAAAACAATTTTGATTAGAAATATTTTATTTTGAGTAAAAAACTCTTTTTATGCCATTTTTTTTTTTAAAAAGAAAAATTACTATTTTTTTTTTTTGAGTGTAAAATTTTTTCGAGTGTAATGTTTTTTTCACTGAAAAATATTTCTGAGTGAATGCACGTACATATATACACAAATATTGTAATTTTTGTAAAAAAAAAAAAAAAAATTTTTGTATACATTTTTTTGAGTGTAAAATTTTTTTTTTGTGTGTAAAATTTTTTTTGAGTGTAAAATTTTTTTCGAGTGTGGTTTTTAAGTTACCAATGCTTTTAAAACTAAACAAGTTTAAAAAGCATTGCTTAAAATTTCAACAAGTTTGTTTAGTTACCACCAATGCTTTTAAAACTTGTTAAAACACGTGGCATTTTAGATGAAACTAATTTGAAATTCAGGGTTTTGCTTATAACTTTTAAACCATTGGACCGATTAAGCTGAAATTTAAAACCAAACAGACCTGGGGAACGGCAAAGATACGTGCCAAGCTTCAGTAGTCTCATTATTGTCTTTCGAAAGTTATCGTGTTTTTTATCTCGTAAATTCGCGAAACACCCTTGCCGAAATTTACTCTTTTGCTCATAACTTTTGAACCACTGGACCGATTTGGCTGGATTGCAATACCAACCTGACCAGGTAAATTACAAACATATATGCCAAACTTCAGTAGCCTCTGTAAAGTCTTTCAAAAGTTAGCGTGTTTTCTACGGACGGACAGACAGACAGACAGACAGACAGACAGACAGACAGACAGACAGACAGACAGACAGACAGACAGACAGACAGACAGACGTACGGGCGGACGGACGGACGGACGGACGGACATCGCTAGATCGACTTAAAATCGATCGAGGATCATAAATATATATACTTTATGGGGTCCTAGACTAATATTTCGAGGTGTTACAAACGGAATGACAAACTTATATATACCCTCTATCACTAGAGTGGAGGGTATAAAAATAGGCACTAAATTACCATTTGAATTATCTGGCGATGAGCATAAGAATTTACACCAAATGGTAAAAAGTGTACCTACTTCCAATGAAATTGTCAAGCTAAAGTAATGAACATTGAAATTGGCAAATAATCACTTATTCTTAAATGATTAATAACACAGTGCAACAACCAAAATCGGAGTGGGATGAAACCAAAAACAATTGCAAGTTGACATATTCCATAACAAAACCCTCAATGTTTTTTTTTAGTTCAGCGCTAGATTTTTTTTACACGCATTTGAATTTGGTGATCTTTTAATATATTTAAAAAAAAATTGCTAAAAAACTGTATAATAGCCTGTCCCGAAAAATAAAATTTAGGGTAATAGCAAAAAACGATGCTCTTTTGAGAGCGGATTATGGGAAAAATTATCCAAAAAAAATTTCAAGTTGGTCTTTGCCTACTTTAACCGGGTTAAAGTTCGCAATCATAGTGTATTTTGTCAAAAAAAAATTTTGTTTTGACCGCAATTGGTGTCAAAATTTTCGGAATGTGTAGTACATTAAGGGAATTATATTTGAATGATTAAACTTTATCCACTTTTTGAATTTTTATTGCAAAAACCTGCGAAAAAAATATTTTTTTCGACTTTTTTAAAATGGCTTAAAATCATATGAAAAGAACAGGAACGATTTAGGCTGTGTTTTTGACATATCGCTTTAACTTAGTTTAAACGGGAGCTTATTTATTAAATTAAAACCAAGTTTAACAAAGCATTCTGTTTTTCAGATCACGTTTAGCAAATGTCGATTACCGCGGCATTGCCATACCAAATATCGCATTTCCAATTAGAATAAGTGCCACCATCGCACATTTTTTTCAATAAAATACCACAACATGGCAACACTAACCAGTATATTTGAAATTCAGAGGTGTTTTTGGACGTTTTTGAACCTTAGTTTAACTTTCCAATATTGGTGAGTTAAACTTAAAATAAACCACATCTCAAAAACAGAATTTGCGTTTTTAACTCAGTTTAAACCTAAAACCAATAATTTTAACACTTCAAAAACTCGCCCTTAAAGTATCCTTTTGAACTTGCTTGAGTAACACCAACTTCAGTATACAAATTTTAAGACCAATATTACCAAAAACTTGAATTTTTTATTCTTAAAACGCACTGGTGGACCAAAACTATGCAATGAAAACTTTTTAAATTTTTAACTTCAATGTTCTCAACATTCCGAGAATTTTGACACCAAAAAAATTGTTTTTTTTTTTTTTTGACAACATACACTACGATTGTAAACTTTAACCGGTTGTAGGGAGGACAGCTTTCATTTTTTTGATTATTTTTCCCATTATCAGCTCGGTAATACGCATCAGTTTTTCGCTATTACCAAGAGGTCAATTTCGGGACAGGCTACTGAATAAGGCGTATGCTTAATTTTGTAATTGCCTTTAAATATCAATCATACGCAACGGTGCACTTTTGAATTATTATTTTTTTAAATAATTTTGCTATTTAGTAAGTACCCAGCAAAACTTACCTTACCATATAAGGTATAAAATAAGGTATAAGATCTCTTATTTTATACATTGCAGCATTGATGATTTTAACAGGCGATGAGACTAAAAGTAATGCATATACATTATCACAAAGAATACCAGTAAGGTATAAAATAAGTCATAAATTTATAACAAAGAATACGAGTAAGGTGTAAAATATATGATATTTTATAGGTTACGAGTAAGGTATATAATATAGCATACCAGAACGTAATATATAAGGTGTTACGAGTAGTGAAAAAGTAATTTTGTATTAAATTTACTCACGTGATTGTAAGCGAGATAAAATATACTCCTGGGTGAGTGTGTGTCATTAACAAATTTCTGTCGTGAATCCATCTCTAGTTTAAACTTATGCATTTTTTTATAAAATATTTATTTTTTATGTTATTGTAATGCATTATGTATTCAATTATAAATAATGCATTATTTCAAACTTTGAAATAATACATAATGTAACCAAATATAAGTCATCCATGATTTAATGTTTAGAAATAATAAATATGAAATACATTTTTTCCAATAATCATGCATTACGTAGCTAATTATTAGTAATGTATTATTTTTCACTTTAAAATAATACGTTGTGGAACAAATGTTTGGTAAGACATCATAAAATAATGCTAAAAATAAGATATATACATTACCTGGTAATGTGTTATATAATCACCACCCATTACCAAAGTTTTGCTGGGTAGGACCGATTGCAGCGAAATTCATACCGATTATAGCTAACGTAATTTTGATCTAAAGTTTGGACGATAAGCCCCGCATGTCCAATAAGGCACCACCAGAGACCCCTAAAGTAGGATATGTTTAGTACAAAAAAAACTTTAAATGCTTAAACTCACCAACATTAAGTGCGTGAAAAAAATCTAGCGCTGAGCTAAAAGACACCTTGAGGGGTTTGTTATGTAAAATGTCAACTTTCATTTGGTTTCAACCCATTTGGATTCGGAAATTTCGATTTTGTATAAATGTGTAATTTAATTAAAAGTTTCCTCTTGAAGAACTAAACCAACGTCTGAATAAAAACATTTATTAGTGATTAATTTTTTGGAATTTTGTTAAACAAATTAATTATTTTTATGGTAGAAGAAGTTCAAACCCCTACACCTGATCCCGGGAGATTTAAAAATGTCGTTTATAAAAGATTTATCACAGTCAAATTCAACACTCCCACTTGTTGAATTTTATTTAAGACCTTTCATACTGACAATGAGTCTATTCTTTTTCGCCTAAATTATAAATTATTCTTTTTGTTTTTTTATACAATGCATTCCTTTATAGCTCTAATTCTTAAATAAATATTTTTTAATGCAGTTTAGAGATTTTATATACTAAATAATGCTATTTATTATAAAGCTTATGTTCCACATGTATTTTTTCCACGTTTTTCACATAACATATTTTGCTTCTTGTTTTCTTTGTGTTGTTGCTCCTCTTTATCAAATTATTATCTCTAGTTGTTATAAAAGTTTTTTTTTTGAGTGCATTTGATGAGTTCAATGCCATTTATTATATTACATGATTATATTCTTGTTTGTTTTAAAGAAAAATGCAGCGAATTATGGCATTCTTGTTCATGCTCTAACATGTTTTTTTTATCTAACAAATTTTATCTGCTTAAAACTCGCTCTTAGTTTTTATTATGTTGTAGAAGATTTTACAACGAGTATAAATAGTTGTAGTTTTTGTTTTGTTTTCCTTAAAAAAAACAAAAACAAAAAATAACTGATAAATTGCCAACATATGGTTTTTCTAGACTTGTATGTCAAAACTGACATGTATCTAAAACAAAATCCTTTTACATTACATTACATATCCATTTTTTGTTTTTTGTTTAAAATTTGCTCTGGTTTCCTTTTTATACAATACTAGCTTACCATCCCGGTACTTCGTTACCGGTTGTATTGAATACCGGATAATAGAAGGATCAGGATTACTCTATCGATGTCAAAAAAATTCCCCTACGTAGTCTTTGTTTTATCTACTTGTTCCCTGTTCTATTCTATTTTGTTCCCCGTTCTACTCCATTTCATTTCCAATTCCATCTCCTTCTTCTAAGTTCATTATTATAGGAACAAAAAAGTACCAAAAGTTCACTTTATTACCCTCATTAGAAACGGAATTTCCAAAAAGTACCTCATCCAGAATGTTTTTTCTTCACCGAAGGATCCTATATTCAATATTTCAATTATCTATCATTGTTTCAGCAAATATTTAAAGTACTTTTTATCCCCGTTAAGAAACGGAATTTCCAAAAAGTACTTTTCCCAATCTTTTTTTTCACCGCAGGATTTTACATTCCAGATTTTATGTTTCTGGAACCATTATATCAGGAAATAAATAAGTACACTTTTTTACCCCTTTTAACCCCTTTAATTTCCGAGAGGCGAACTTTTCCAGTTTCAAGTTTCTTTGATTATTATTTCAGGAAATAATATAGTACCAAAAAGTGTACTTTCGGTACTTTTAACAAAACGTACTTTTTATGGAAGGTACTTTTTATAAAAGGTACTTTTTATAAAAGGTACTTTCATAAAAGGTACTTTTTATAAAAGGTACTTTTTATAAAAGGTACTTTTTATAAAAGGTACTTTTTATAAAAGGTACTTTTTATAAAAGGTACTTTTTATAAAAGGTACTTTTTATAAAAGGTACTTTTTATAAAAGGTACTTTTTATAAAAGGTACTTTTTATAAAAGGTACTTTTTATAAAAGGTACTTTTTATAAAAGGTACTTTTTATAAAAGGTACTTTTTATAAAAGGTACTTTTTATAAAAGGTACTTTTTATAAAAGGTGCTTTTTATAAAAGGTACTTTTTATCAAAGGTACATTTTATAAAAGGTACTTTTTATAAAAGGTACTTTTTATAAAAGGTACTTTTTATAAAAGGTACTTTTTATAAAAGGTACTTTTTATAAAAGGTACATTTTATAAAAGGTACTTTTTATAAAAGGTACTTTTTATAAAAGGTACTTTTTATAAAAGGTACTTTTTATAAAAGGTACTTTTTATAAAAGGTACTTTTTATAAAAGGTACTTTTTATAAAAGGTACTATTTATAAAAGGTACTTTTTATAAAAGGTACTTTTTATAAAAGGTACTTTTTATAAAAGGTACTTTTTATAAAAGGTACTTTTTATAAAAGGTACTTTTTATAAAAGGTACTTTTTATAAAAGGTACTTTTTATAAAAGGTACTTTTTATAAAAGGTACTTTTTATAAAAGGTACTTTTTATAAAAGGTACTTTTTATAAAAGGTACTTTTTATGAAAGGTACTTTTTATAAAAGGTACTTTTTATAAAAGGTACTTTTTATAAAAGGTACTTTTTATAAAAGGTACTTTTTATAAAAGGTACTTTTTATAAAAGGTACTTTTTATAAAAGGTAGTTTTTATAAAAGGTACTTTTTATAAAAGGTAGTTTTTATAAAAGGTACTTTTTATAAAAGGTACTTTTTATAAAAGGTACTTTTTATAAAAGGTACTTTTTATAAAAGGTACTTTTTATAAAAGGTACTTTTTATAAAAGGTACTTTTTATAAAGGGTACTTTTTATAAAAGGTACTTTTTATAAAACGAACTTTTGATAAAAGGTACCATTATTTCAGTAAATAAAAAAAATACCAAAAGTACACTTTTTCGATTTTACCCCCGTTGAGTCAACCTTGGCAAAAACATAGCCTTGGTGAATATTTTTTCCGGGGGGGTGTACCTACATTGCAAATTTAAAGTTTCTAGGACCATTTTTAAGAAAATATAAAAGGAACCAAAAGTACAGTTTTTTACCCTTTTTACCCCTTTAGAATCAACATTGGCAAAAATCCAGCTTTTGTAGATCTATATTCCGGGAGCTGAACCTACATTCCAAATTTCAAGTGTCTAGGAGCATTACATAAGGAAACATAAAACGTACCAAAGGTACATTTTTTTACCCTTTTTACCCCCTTAGAATCAACATTGGCAAAAATCCAGCCTTAGTGGATCTATATTCCGGGAGGCTAAATTCAGTCCAAATTTCAAGTTTCTGTGACCATTATTTCAGGAGATATAAAAAGTACAAAAAGTACAGTTTTTTACCCTTTTTACCCCCTTAGAATCAACACTGGCAAAAATTCAGCCTTAGTAGATCTATATTCCGGGAGGTGAACATACAGTAAAAATTTCAAGTCCCAGTGACCATTATTTCGGGAGATATAAAAAGTACCAAAAGTACAGTTTTTTACCCTTTTTACCCCCTTAGAATCAACATTGGTAAAAATCCGGCCTTACTGGTTCTATATTCCGGGAGGTGAACATACAGTCCAAATTTCAAGTCTCTATGACCATTATTTCGTAGATATAAAAAGTACCAAAAGTACAGTTTTTTACCCTTTTTACCCCCTTAGAATCAACATTGGCAAAAATCCAGCCTTAGTGGATCTATATTCCGGGAGGTGGACCTACAGTCCAAATTTCAAGTCTCTAGCTTCAGCGGTTTGAGCTGGGCGATGATGAATGAGTATATAAGTCAGTCAGTCAGTCAGTCAGTCAGTCACATTACTCTTTTATATATATAGATTATTACTGTTTTACTTAATTTGTCAAAATATTATGAAATTGCAAAAGTATCATCATAAATTTTAAATTTTTTTTTGTGGAATTGCTTTTGAGTAATTTAAACTGTAAAATGTGTGATTTAAAGTGCATTTTATGGCAATGTTTTCTTTAGATTTTAAAGCAGCACTGTGCATTTCATAGGACAATTGTACCCACTAACAATTGTAGTACTATGCAACTAATTTTTTTTTTTTGCACAGAAATGTTTTAATGGAAACAACCAAGAGAAAGAAATAGTGATCAAATGAATAATTTGTTTTCCAACATTAGCACAGAAAACTGACTGAATTTTTATTCAGTCAGTACTGAATTTTTATTAGCACAGTACTTCTTCCATTAGGGATCCATTTACCTAAAGCTTAAAATACACTCAAAATATGTTGTAGGCAAAATCAAATAAAAAACATATTAAAAACAAGTGATTAAACAGTTGAAAACCATCCCCATAGTTATTTATTTGTTTTAACAAACATTAAATAAAATTTTCTAAAATAAATAACATTGAGCATTAAAAAATAACGTTTTATTACCAACAAATTCGAAAAAAAACCTACAAAAACATTAAAAATTAATGATTGTTGTGTTATTTTTACTAACAAATTCAAAAAAAAAAAAAATTACCTACAAAAACATTAAAAATTAGTGATTTCGTAGGTTATTTTCATAATAATTCTGTTGAATTATATTTTAAAAAAATTTTAATAAAATTTTTGGGAATCGATCCCGTTATCAACTAAATTTTGGCCAGACACTCTACCCATGGACGTATACAGGGGCATAGGGGGCGCGTGCCCCCTTTTCTATTTTAAAATATTGAAAATTATACAAAAAAAAAAAGTTTTTTAAGTATTGTAAATATTTTAGTTTCACTATTGAACATATTTAGAAAAATCCGAGCTACTATGAATAAAAATACATGAATAAGATCGATTTTGGCCTCAGAACTCAAAGTCTGCTTCCAAAATTTTTCTATCACGTATCGTTTTTAAGATATTCGAGTCTGAATATTGAAAAATGTTAATTTAGCACTCTTTGGGTATCCGTAACGTATTCTTACTTTGCTCATACAAAACAGGACTTGATGTTACATAAAATGTACCTTGTAATTCCGAATCAATTAGTCGAATTTTTCGGATTTCTAATTTGGAATCAGGAGGTAGATTTTTTTAATAAAATAAAGTCTTCTTTGTGGAAAAACGAAAGAAAACGTTACAGTAGAGTCCTAAAAGTGCTATTTTATAGATCTTTTTTTTATTTGATTTGATTAAAGAGGTCCTATGCTCTGCGACCAGAAAGATCTATTGTGCAGCCTAAAAAGGGTGCCCTAGAGATATTAAGTGTCCCCCTAGATGTTGAAGTCTTCTACCAGTCAGTTTTGGGCATGTACAAAGTATATGTTCTGCTGTTTCCTCCTCTATCTCGCAGAATCTGCACGTGTCCGTGTCAGATAGATTTCTCTTTCTAAGTTGGTAACGTAGCTTACAATGTCCAGTTAGGTAGGACGTTAGGATTCGAAGATCCTTTTTGTCTAAAGACAGTAATCGTTTAGATACAGTGTTGGATGGAATTATGAATCTTTTTGCCTGCCGCTGCACAGCGCAATAGTTCCAATGTTCCATGAACTTAGATTCACTCCTTATTTTGAGGGTTTCCCTAACATGTCCCGATGGCAAACCAAAGAATGGTTCTGGGCCAATAAAGGGTCGCCTGGCACCACAATTTGCCAAACAGTCAGCGCGTTCGTTTCCCGTGTGACCCTCATGTCCCGGAATCCATACGAGTGTCAGGTCGTTATGTCGTCCTAGTTCGTTAAGTGACTCAATGCAGTTCATGACCAGTCCGGATGTCACCTCATAAGCTATGAGAGCTTTTAGTGCAGCCTGACTGTCAGACATTATGTATATATGGGAACCATTTGTTTTCCTACGAAGACATTCGGTTACACATACATGAATGGCATATAGTTCTGCCTGAAATATTGATGGGGATTTCCCCATGGGTAGAGCGCGTTGGAAATTTGGTCCGAATATCCCCGCCCCTGTATCCTTATTGGTTTGCTTGGACCCGTCCGTATACCATATTATGGAATTTGGTTCTGGGTCCCAGGCCATGTTTGACCACACGTTCCGTTCAAGGATTTTAGTGTTTTTTTACTTTTTACCGCGAATATCTCGAAACCGGTTCTTGCTACAAAAAATTTCGCAGATCGGGAAACAGGATACCAAGATCTATTGCGTGTCGAATGTTGTTTTTAAAGAAAACTTTTTTTTTTATTCTACTACATTTTTCTATATTAAGTCTCAAACTCTGAGATATTTATTTTTTATATAGAAAATTCTTAAAAATTTTTTGTAAAAAAATATTTTAGATTCAAAATTTTTTTTTTCAAAATTAACGTTAAAGATTCTGAGACTTTTTCTCACATGGAAACAATCTTAAATCTAAAAGCGCGACCACCAGAAAATTTTATTTATGAAAATGTATTTGAGATATGTAAAAACAATTTTGTAATAAAAAATTTGACGTTTCAATTTAGCTCTTTTTGAAAAAATCGGGTCTAAAAGTGTTATTACGAATTTTCTCGAAAACTTGAATTTCGAATATTTTTATGAATTTGATTTAAATAGAAATGGATACATTTGCAAGAGAAGTTTCTCAAAAACAGAAACACCTGTTTGAAATTAATCGGCGAAGATTAAAAAAAAATGTGGGTTTGTGCACTCCCCCCCCCCTTTCAAATTCCTGGATACGTCGCTGACTCTACCCATCGTGCCAAAGTCACTTGGTACAAACATGTTTTTATATTTCTATAAATAATTTTTTGAATTTTTTTTCTACAAAAAATAACCCACACAAGTAGGTAAAAACTACAAATTTTTCTTTAAAAAATGCCAACTATTAAAAAATTAATTGCACAAATCATTAAAAATTTAAGAAAAATCACTTATTTTTACTAACAGAACAAAAATAAATGACTTTAAAAATTTTATGCTAATAAAAGTCTTTATTTTTTATGTTGTTATTTCTGAAACAAAGAACAGAAATAGTCATTTAAAAAACTGAATATTAAACAAATTGTTTTTCTTTTAAAAACGACAAAACACAAAAGTTTTTAAATAAACTACAAAGAGTTAATGACATAATTTTTTGAGTGCAAGAATAACTGGTTAAATTTCTTTAAAATTTACGATTACACCGCTCAACAAATCGATTGTTTTTGGTTCCGGTTTGTAGTTTCAAATAAAATTTTTAAAGATTTTGACTCGCTGATTCAAAATCCGTGCTCCAAATTTTTCCATCACGTCTAGAATTTTAATTATTCGCGGTTGAAAATGTGCAAAAACGCGATTTTTGCCTTTTTTGAAAGCCTGCACAGCAGCCGATGGGTGGAGTAAAAATCTGGTATAAAACGTGCGAGTAGAATTGAACTATGATCTCACAAATATGATCAAAAAAATTTTAAGTTGTTGCACTATTATTGGCCAAACATGCTTTTGAAAAAAACACTGTCAAAAAAATTAGAAAAAGCACCATTTTTAAAAGGCTCTAAAACAAAAACCAGATGATCAATCTTTACTGCAATGAGCTCAAAATTTAGACAAAAGTTCATTTTTTCTTATAGACTTTTAAACCCGCTCAAGATATCTTACAAAAAATAACACAGAAAGCTTAATTTTGTAAAATATTTTTTATTTTTTTTTGGAGTTTTTCTTTAAAAAATATCCAAAAACTAAGGTAAATTTTACAAAAATGGTAATTTTAACAGTATCATTTTAAAACGCAAATAAAGCCCAACCAAAGGTAATAATTTAGAAAAAATTGTGTTCTATGTTGGAGACCATAGACAAATTATATTTTTGCGCTTTATACCAGATTTGTATTCCACTGAATGGCTGCTGTGAAAGTTTTTAAATAATGCAAAAATCGCCATTTTTCGCATTTTCCACCGTGAATAACTAAAAATCTGGACGTGATGGCAAAATTTGAAGAACCGATTTGGAATCAGGAGGTCAAAGTCTACTAAAATTGATCATAAGAATTCAAACCGGAAAATGAGTGTTGAGCGGTGTTATTTGTCTTATTTCATCGGGATACCTTTTGTAATACGATTATTATAGTCATTTAAGCTAAATTCAAAGGGACCGTTTGTATTGGGGCCAGGCCTTAATATATACCGATTTGTTCCAATTTCAATAGCGATCTACCTTGGGTCACAAATTCATTTTACCCTGTATCACAGAGTTGTGAAGCTTATAAAAACTGTGTTTTCTGGTGTTGTTTTAGTTCTTTAAGGGGTAAATTTCCCCCCCTAGCCCAATTTTGCCTATAAAGCCATAATCGTGCCAAACTTCAGGAGTCTATCTCTTTAATTTTGGACTATGTCAGACTGTTTTGGCACAGCCGAATTTAACCCTCTCATTTGTTTTCTTTAAGAAGAATATTAGAATCCAAGAATTTTTTATGACTGAAACTTAACATATTTACCTGTTGTTTTCCCGAGTAGTATTGCAATACCATTTGAGCGAAATCGGAAATTGGCGCGCTGAAGCGGTTTAATAGTTATAAATAGTGATAAGATTTTCATGCACTAAAAAATCGAAAATGTGCATTAAAATATGCGCTAAAAAAAATTCAAAATATGCACTAAAAAACCTAAAATATGCACTAAAAAAATAAAAGTCGTGCAATAAAAATCTTGTTTTCATGCGAAAAAACTTCTAGAAGTAAAACATAACGCAGGGGTTTTCATTTAAAACTTTATGTAATCAAGATTTTTTAGAAACTAAAATAATCTATAAAAACATTTAAGATAAAAAAAAAAACAAGTAAGAGTGTTAAATTCGGCTGTGCCGAATCTTTGATACTCTCCAACACCAACATAAAAAAATAGAAGGGGCGTCTTTTATTAACATCTTCGAACCAGTAACATAAGAGAAATTCTTGCTCAATTTCAGGGGTCTAGCTCCTTTGGTTTGGACTGCATCGTTGTTTGTACAGACGGACGGATGGACGGACGGAAGGAAGGACGGACATCGCTAGAATGTTTTAGATTCTATCATGGATAAATATTATATATACTTTGTGGGGTCCCCGACCGATATTTCGATGTGTTAAACACGGAATGACAAAGTGAGTATTTCCCCATACTGTGGTTGGAGGATATAAAAAATCTTATTTTCAAAACGGATTTTTGAAATTTTAAACAGTTTTTGAAACAACTAAATTTAAATTTGTGTTTTTGCTTATTTATTCCAAAATATGCAATAATATGCACTTAAAAGTTAGAAATATGCACAAAATATGCATTTAAACCACAATGCATTTTCACCAAAATATGAAAAAATATGCAAAAACAAATCGATGCCATTTTAACGCAAATTTCTTGATTCGGAAAGGCAATCGGTCAATATCTTTTAGACCAGCGGTTACCAACCTATGGTACGCGTACCACTAGGGGGTACGCGAAACTGTCCGCGGGGGTACGCAAAATTTTAGTAATTTGGACATTCGTTTTAGATTAACCTTTCAATGCTGCACCAAAAAAAAAAGTGGGTATTCAATACTAAAAATTTAACTAAATTTTAGTCTAAAAGGACCAAGTGCAGAAATTGGTAACCAATACTTAAATTTTTTACTAAAATTATTAAAAACCAGTAAAAATTACCAATTTTAGTACTTTGAAGATACTAAAATTAGTAACTTATTAGTAGATTTTGGTACAAAATCACTTACTTAACCTTTTACTGTAGAATTATTTTGAATGCGGTTCACAAAAAATTCGTTTTTGTGCAATTTAGAGAACATTTTTTTGCGATATTTTGAGATCTGACCACTTGTTTTCGATTAACCTTTCGATGCTTATTTCGAATATGGTTCCCAAACTTTTCTATGATATCAGGTTTTTGAGAAAATGTATGTAAAAGTTCTAAAAAAACGTGTTGTTGGGCATTTTTGAGACGGGTTGTGTTAAGCTCAAAATGCCCTTTCATTGTATATACGAGGGTGTTTCATTCTAAAAGTCACGGAATTGTTGATCTGTCCTTGTATTAAAAACAAAAACATTAAAAAAAAAAAAAAAATAAAAAAACATTATGTTTCCGTCCTGTGATGTGTTTTTGGAACTTTTTTTAAGAGTTCAAAAAAACGTCCGTTGTTTAATTTTTTGGTGTAGAAACGACTGGTGAAATCAGATTTGCAATATTTTTAGCTGTTTTTGCTCTGCAGAAAAATCAGCTCAAAATCCGCCTTTTCAGATGCATTGAATCACCCCAAGAAGCAAAAAATTTTCCCAAAAAAATACCACCATTGTTTTGATCTCCCCTAAATCCTTTAAAAAATGATAATACCCGCAGATCAAAAATTCTCTAATATTTATATGAGAAGTTTTTTAACGAAAACAAAAAACTCGTTAGGGGTACGCAGCTGACAAAATTTTAAATTAGGGGTACGCGGGCCAAAAAGGTTGGTAACCGCTGTTTTAGACTATCGACAAAATACATGTATTTGCATGAAAATCACATTATGAATAAAAATGTAAGAACACATCGAAAATTTTGGTACCTTCCTAAATTTTTTTTTTTTTTTTCTTCTTTATTTAAACAAAATTTTAAATTACATGTTTAACTAATACTACGACTAGTCCCTTCAGTGACTAACTAATAGTTTTCTTATTGAAAAAATACTTAAGAACTAAAGTTTCGGTTCTATGACCTTATATTTTATTTGATTAGCTGAAACGGTTAAGCAGATCATGCGGTTTATAACGATTGAGCCTTCTAGTTAGGTCGGAAGTAATTAACAGAGTTGGTATCTCGTTATTTGTATGTTGTTCTAAACGCATTTGATGTTTTTGGGCATTAATTAAAATTTCTTGTTTTATTGTGTTGATATTTAAATCACGATGCAGATCATCATTCCTGATATACCATGGAGCTCTAACAATATTTCTTAAAGCTTTGTTTTGGAAACATTGTATCGTTGCTAACACAGTGTTCTTTGCGCAACCCCATATTTCGGAACCATATAGCCAAACCGGTTTAAGGAGCTGGTTATATAACATTAATTTATTTTCTGTAGGCTCTTTTGAGTTTCTATCCATAAGCAGATTTAATTTTCTGTATCTGATATCTAATTCTTCTCTTTTTTTCTTTACGTGTACGTTCCAGTTAAGGTTACGTGTACGTTCCAGTTAAAATAAAATGTTTTAATTTGGCTGCTGGTTGCCACAAGTAAACTGAATTGGATACCGACTGGTATATATTTTTTTACAAAAAAAGATTTATTCGCAGTTGTTTTTTAATTTTTTGTCCGATTTTTTTTAGATTTTTTTTTTTTTTGCAAATAATTTTTTTACATTCGACAGTGCTGAATTTTTATTGTGTTTACATTAAAGTTTAAGTTTAAATATAAAACTGACATGGATTTAAAAGAAATACATTAGTTACATGGATCTGAAGTTCATAGATCTGAAGTTCAGAAGGTTAGCAATCGATACCCTCCTAGAATAACGGTATTTGTCTAATGTACCGCAATCAATAAAGATATGAACTTTTTAAAAGCGTTTATGAAAGTCGATGAAATTTCTAGTATTTTTGATGAGTCAAATCCTCGATCTGAACGAAAGGTTTTTTGGCTAAAATGTCAAAATTTTGGTCACTCTAACTCAGCCAGCTTTTGAGTTGCTGTGGTAACTACTTTCCAATATATCTAAGCTTTCTCCAATTCAAACGGGATCGCATGTTATTGTTTTAATAATTGTGCTCACTTAAGATGAAATCCACCATATGTATTTCTGTACACCACTCTGCTACAATTTGTCATTTTGCTTAAGCTTAAATCTCATATTTCCATAAACATTTTAATTGAATTTCGATATCGATGACAATCTTTGAAAGACATATCGGAAAAGTTTTAAGCACTAAAAACTTTTGACATTTATGTATTTGTATCTTTTTATTATTTCTCTTGTTTTTTTTTTTTGTTGTAAACTTTGGTAAACAAATTACCAGTATAATAAAAATATTAAGCTCCTTTATAAATATTAAAATAAAATAATAAATGAATTTATCTGATTTAAGATATCAATCATTTTATGACAATAACAACAGCAATTCAGCAAAAGGACGAATAAATTGTAACGAATCCGTAAAAATGGAAAATAAAAACAAAAATCTCAGGTGATTTACGTACAAAAAAAAAAAAAGGACTAAAATGAAATATAAAACGGCAAATAAAGTTTTATTATATTCTACGTCTTATATAAATGAAATTAAGGTTTAAAATAACATAATTTAAATAAAATTATATATTTTGTTGAAGTATTCACCAGCATAAATGTTATGAAAAATGTCGGTTATTACCCCAAGGTTTAAAAAGAGATCAATAAACTTTTTGTGAATATTATGAAAATATAAAAAAAGACCTAAAAAATTTTTGCTTAGCATATTTTTTGTGAATACTATTTTTTTTTTGTAAACTTTTATTAAATACCATTTTTTGTAAAAAAGTTAAAAATTCCTTAAACAAAGGGCTTAGCACACATTTCTTTTTTAATTTTTTTGTGCGTTTAAAATATAAATTTTTTATGTTAATGTCAAATATTTTTACAGAAAATTTCATTATCGAAACTTTTGTTTCAAATGAAAAAGGTTTATTAGAGAACCGTACAAAAAACAAGGTCATTATGTTATGTTGGAACATTGAAAGTTTTAGGAATTTTAAAAAAGTTAATTCCTTTTTATAAAACTTTTCCGTTTATGTTAACAAGTTACTAGTTATGTTTAAGGAACAAAAAAAAAAAGGAAAAGTGAATAAAAATTATTTTTAACATCATTTTACAATTAACAAATTTAAGGAAATTTGTGGTTTACATATTTTATAATGAATTCGAAATCTTAGCATTTAAAATTAATCAAAAAAAACATTAGTTTTAAGTTGATTTAGGTAGTAAAGTTGTCACAAATTGCAAATATAAGGTAAAAAAGACAACATTGACTTGCAACGGAAGTAGAGTTTGCAAAACGATTAAAATCGTAATCGCGATTAATCGCACCAATTAATCGTAATCGTAGACGACAAAAAAATCATGCGATTACGATTAAACAATTTTTTATAGTGAATATAAGTTAGTTCCAAAACTTTTTTGAAACCCATTTTGAAGTTTCTATTAAAAATTATTTTTAAAAAAAATAAATTACTCGAAAAAACGGGACTTTCGGGACAATTTCGAACAAAAATCATGTTTAGAAGAATCGATTGAAGGATGATATGATTCGATATGGAACCGATTATTTCGAACGGAAAATGGGTTGTCCCATGATTCGTTTAACTTTTTTGCGTTTTTCTTTCCTTTTCTCATAAAATTCATTCAAATTTAAAGTAAAATTTAAATTCTGATCTGATCTGAATAAATTTTTAAGAGTTTTGTTTTTAAAATATACTCAAAAGGCTTTAGTCGGATGTGGTCAACAAATTTGGACATGAAATTTTGTCAAAAAACGTAAGTTTTTCATACTTTGACCGAGGATTGCCGACTAATTTTTTAATAAATTTTCTCACAATTAGATTTTCGCTGGCAATCTGTAGGTATTCCGACACGACTCCGCAGACATTTTGATGAACTGGAAGCAGATTTTGGAAAGGAATCATGTGCCAAAGAGCGAAACCAAACCAGTCACAATTTACAGTACTCTTTAGTAGCACAGAAAATTCGATTAATCGATAATCGCGATTAACGGCAATTTTTTTAATCGTTTGCTAAAAATTATTCTCGTAAAATAGGAGGTAGGTAAAATTATCGTAAAATTACGAGGATTTCCTCGTAATTTTAAATGTGCCAAAAATTGGTAAAATAAACAAATTTTATTGGTAAAAATATTGTTTTAAAACCGCAAAAATAAAAAAACAAGTAAAAAAGTTAAATTCGGCCTTGCCGAATGTAGTGATACCCTTCACAACTTCAAAAAGATTATTGTAAAAAACATTTTTTAAAAGGAAATTACTTTTGAAAAAAAAAATTTTTTTTGAAAAAAAATTTCCGCGAAAAAAAAAATTTGTTAAAAAAAAATCCGCGATTTTTTTCTTTTTTAGTCAAAAAATATGTTCGGACTTGTTTAAATACCATTTGGAGTTCAATTATGTCCACATATGTCAACCAGCAGCCGAATTAAAGCATTTTGTATTTTTAGGTTATGTTGAATGTACTAAAATTTTTGAGGTGTATGTTAAGTTTCAGTCATCTTTGTGTAATATTTTGACCGTGATCACCATTTCCAAAGACAGACAGACAGACGGACGGACAGACGGACATCGCTAGAATGTCTTAAAATCGATCGGGGACTATGAATATATACACTTTATGGGGTCTTAGACCGATATTTCGATGAGTTACAAACGGAATGACAAACTTATATATACCCTCTATCACTAAGTGGAGGGTATAAAAATGGTAAACTTACAAGAAAAAATGGTAAATATATTTAAAAAAAATGGTAAATTTACAAACCAAAATGGTAAATTTACAAAAAAAAAATAGTAAATTAAAAAAAAATTAAATTAAAAAAAAAATTTGTTAATTTACAAAAAAAAATTTGTAACAAAAATTTTAGGACTTCGAAAATTTTATGAAAATTTTTTTTAAATCTTATTTAATAATTCTTTTCTCCAAAAAAGTGTGTCTGGGAATCAGAAAATTAAAAAAAAAATTTTTTTGTTAAACATAAATCCTCTTAATAAAATTATTTTTGTAAAATAACTGTTTTTTGTAAATCAACTAGAATCCTCGTAAAAAATTATGTCAACTTTTTTAAATGTTTTTCAATAAAAAAAAATTTTGTCCGGGACTTTAAAAACAATAGAAAATATCCAAAAAAAAAATTTTTTTTTTTTTGTTTAACAACATAAATCCTCGTAATAACATAATTTTTGTAAAATAACAGTTTTTTTTTGTAAATCAACTAGAATCCTCGTAATAAAAACTTTGTTGTAAAATTACAGTTTTTTGTTGTAAAATGACCTTTCAAAATGGTAGAATACAATTACGAAAATAAACTTGTAAAATTATCAATAAAAATGTAGTTCTTGTTTGAGCAAAGTACAAGAATTTTTGTTAAAAAACAAGGAAAATTGTTAAATATTGGTAGAACGGGAATACAAGGCATTGTACCAGGCGTTTTACAAGTTTTTTTTAGTGTAATCGCGATTATGAAATATCTCGATTATTTGCAAACTCTAAACGGAAGTCTCTTAGTGTCACCCTCCGATCGTCATGAAATTTGAATATGTTGTTCAGAACGAAAATTAATTCACATATATTTTTTAGCGGCTCAAACTCATTTTAAGGGGGGGGGGGTCGATTTGTATGGGTGAAGTTGATATTTTTAATTTTTTACGATTGACGCCTATTAACTGAAAATTACTTAAAGCATATTTTGTATCAGATTAAAGGTATTTCAAATATCTATCTCTTAATGCTAACAATGCACTCAAAAAAAACCTTGTCAAATTACATGAAACTATCACGTTATCCCATTTTACCAATATTTGACAGTTTTCCTTGTTTTTTAACAAATAATTTTCAATCGAAATTTAAATTTTTTTTTTTTTTGTAATTTTCAATTTTGTTTTTTTTTTTGTAATTTTACAAATTTCAAAGAAAATTTTACAAAAACAAATCTAGTAAATTCAGGAGAATTCCTTGTAAGTTTTATTGTAAATTTACAATTTTATTTGTAAAAAGCTTGTAAAATTACAAAAAAGACCGTAATTTTTACTAGGAATTCTCTTAAAATAAGAGGCAGCACAAAATCTAGTAAATTCAGGAGAATTCCTTGTATGTTTTATCGCGTCAAAAAAATTGTAAATTTACAATTTTATTAGTAAAAATGCTGTAAAATTACAAAATTATTGGTAAAAATTTGTAAAATTACTAAGAATTCTCGTCAAATAGAAGGTAGTAAAAAAAAGTAACAACATTTCCTTGTAATTTTACAAGGTTTTTTTTTTTGAGTGTAGGAGATAAACGCAAAAAAGTTAAAAATATTAGTTTCTTTCCCCCTCATTTTTAATTTTTTTTTGGAATTTTACATTTTTTTTGTAATTTTACAATCAATTTTTTTTTAATTTAACATTTTTTTTTGCAATTTTACAATTTTTTTTGTAATCTTACATTTTTTTTGTAATTTTACAATTTTTTTTTGTAACATTACAATTTTTTTTGTAGTTTTACAAGCAAATTTTACAAAAATAAATCACGTTATTTCAAGAGAATTTCTTTGAAGTTTTTTGGCGCCAAAAAGTTGTAAATTAACAATTTTATTGGTACAAACTTGTAAAATTACAAAAAATATCGTAATTTTTACAAGGAATTCTCGTAAAATTGGAGGCAGCAAAAAATCTACTTAAGGCACGAGAATGCTTTGTAAGTTTTATAGCGCCAAAAAAAGATGTAAATTTACAATTTTCTTGGTAAAACCTTGTAAAATTTCAAAATTAATGGTAAAAAGTTTGTAAAATTACTACACTTATCAAGAAAACTCTGTCAAAAAATCTGTAAAACCACTTTCAATTTAAATAAGCAATCTTTCATCAGATTGTTCTGCTGAGAAGGATATTTTTAATAAAATCTCTGTCATTCAGTTTTAGAAAATAACAGACATTTTACTGCGTTTTAACTGATTCTGTTTGCTGAATTTAAAAATATTTTTGAACATATTTTAAGCAGATTATTTTCTAATATTACAGATATAATTTGCTATCATTCTTTTTTCAAGAAAATTTTCTTAGTTTTTTTTTTCAAAGTGTTCATTTTTTCTCGTTTTTTATACAATTAAAAAGATATTTCTGAACATATTTTTGAACACATTTTTAGCAGATTATTTTGAAATTTTACAGAAATAGTTTTCTGTAATTAATTTTTCAAGAAAATTTTCTAAGTTTTTTTCAAAGTGTTAATTTTTTTTTTTTCGTTTTTTATACAATTAAAACGATTGAGACTAATAATTTTCTCTGCTGTTTTGACAGATTTCTCTGCTGATTTCACCTAGATAATCATGACAGATTTTCAACAAACTGTGTCTGGTAAAATCCGCAGATTTCTCATATGGGTCAAAATGGGTGTATTTTCAGCAGATTTTTCTGCTGATTGGACAGAGAATTTATTTTGAGTGTTAGAATTCTTGTCAAATAGAAGATGACAAAAAAGGCTGTAGGCAAAATCGCCCAAATTTTTTTTTCAAAAATCGCCCAAATGCAAATTCGCCCAAAAAATATGAAAAATTACCCAACAAAAAATACGAAACTTTGCACAAAATTGACTAAAACAAGTGAGAGTGTTAAATTCGGATGTGCCGAATCTTTTATATCCTCCAAATGAAAAAAAAATTAATTTTTTTTTTTAACTGGGTCGTTTTTAGGGGCAAGGGGGGAAGGGACGGTAAGCTAAGGGAACTCCTTGGCTCTCGCGGTATACGTGTACAAGTTAAGTTTTTTTTGCTTTGTGAACTAAAGTATTATATATAAAGTATTATAGTTTTATTATTATTTAAGTTATTTTTTATCCACACCTTAAAATGGGGGCGGGCCGAAAAAAGTGTAATTTGTTATTAAAAAAAAAATATCACAACAAAACTAAAATACCAATTTTTCACGGCAATTTAAATTGTCTTTTATAATAAAAATATGTGAAAACTTTTTTTTAACAATTTCCCTGTGGTTACTCGCGCTGCCAAATTTTTTTTTTTGTTATGGAGTTTGACAGATTTTTTTCCGTGAAATCGAACAGGGTACTATGCTTTATGGTGCATATTATGTTCCTGTTCACATGAAAAACCTGTCAAACTTCATATAAACAAGTAAGAAAGCTATATTCGGCTGTGCCGAATCTTTAAATACACTCAAAAAAAAAAGTTTGTAAAATTACAAGCAAAAGGTCTTGTAATTCTATTTTACTAATATTTTTGTCTATTTACAAAAATTCTTGTATTTTTAATAAAACAAAAACTACCGTGCGCTTTGTAATTTTACTATAATATGTTGGTAAATTTATTTAACAATTTTTTTTAGGTAAATTAACAAAAAAAAATAATTATTTTACAAATTAAAAAAAAATTACAAGGTTAGTTGTTTTACACAAGAAAATTGTAATTGTACAACAACATTTTATTTGATAATATTTAGTCTTTCTACCAAAAAATGTTTTATTACAAACAATTTTTTTTCAAGACTTTTTAGTTTACAAGGTTTTCAGTATTTTGACACAAAAAAATATAATTAAACGAAAATTTGTATTGAAAAATAATTATGCAACAATAGGAGACGCAAAAATTTTCTAAGTCCATATTTTGTTAAAAATTAATTTTTATAAATAAAAAATTTCATAAAAAAAATTTTGAAAATTGTTTAAGTTCCGGATACAAACATTTTTCAATTAGTTGTAAGCTTTATCAAAGAAATTGAATATTAAGACAATTTTTTTGGTAACTTGCTTTAAGTAAAATACCACAATTTTTATATGTTTTTACTATATTATTGTTCTAGTTTTTTTGTTTGTATTTTTACCAGTTTTTGGTAATTTTACCATATTTTTTTGGTACTTTTTTTTTAAATCTGGCACTAAAATGTCAATCAAAAGCTGTCAATTGTGAAAAATTAAGTTTTTTCTTATTTTATCAGGTAATTAAACGTCCAATCTACAATATCCAAAGTTTTTTTATAATTTTTTAAAAATACTTGCTAAAATAATTAAAAATTCGAAAAAAAGGTAGTTTTTTTGACTAGTTTTTCTTGAAAATATAAGAAATTTCTTGTGTAGCCTCCTTTGCAATTCTCATATGTTCTACTTAAGAGAAACGAAATTCCGAAAAAAAAGTGCAGTGTTATACTCTAAAAAGTTTGTTAAAAGTGTTCAAGTGAAAAAAAAAAAAAATCATTTCAGGTTGTTAAAGTGCTACTCCAGCTGCCGAAGAAGGAAAAATAAGATGCACCAATGGAAAAAACCTTTATATTTACAAAACCAATATGTAAATATACCAAATTCTTTGTAAATTTACAAAACAAATATGAAAGTTTAGAAAACAAAATTGTATACTTACAGAAAAAGTTGTAATTTTACAAAAATGAAGTAAAAATTACAAAAACAATATTGTAAATTTACAAATTATTTGGTTAAACTACTGTTTTTACGGCAAAAAAATAAGAAAAAATGGTATATTTACAATAAAAATTGTAAATTTACCACTTTTTACTGAAATATACAAGTTTTTTGCCATAAAAAACTGTAATTAAACCAAACAATTTGTAAATTTACAATTTTATTTTTTGATTTTCTGCTTTATTTCGTAAATTTACAACCTTTTTTGTAAGTCTACAATAATATTTTACAAAAAAAATTGTAAATTTACACTTTCTCCCCGTAATTTTTTTGTTAAATCAATTTACAAATTATCCCCGTAACATTACGGGGATTCTTGCTAGTACATATTTTACAAAACCTGCCCCGTAAAATCACGGGGATTTTATGTCATTTTACAAACTTTTTTTTTTGAGTGTACCCTCCACCAATATGATGATTTAAAAAACAATAAAGTTTGTTTTATTTATACCTCAGAAAATAAAAAAGTACCAAAAAATTTACTTTCGGTACCTTTAATAAAAGGTACTTTTTATTAAAGGTACTTTTTATAGAAGGAACTTTTTATAAAAGGTACTTTTTATAAAAGGTACTTTTTATAAAAGGTACTTTTTATAAAAGGTACTTTTTATAAAAGGTACTTTTTATAAAAGGTACTTTTTATAAAAGGTACTTTTTATTAAAGGTACTTTTTATAAAAGGTACTTTTTATAAAAGGTACTTTTTATAAAAGGTACTTTTTATAAAAGGTACTTTTTATAAAAGGTACTTTTTATAAAAGGTACTTTTTATAAAAGGTACTTTTTATAAAAGGTACTTTTTATAAAAGGTACTTTTTATAAAAGGTACTTTTTATAAAAGGTACTTTTTATAAAAGGTACTTTTTATAAAAGGTACTTTTTATAAAAGGTACTTTTTATAAAAGGTACTTTTTATAAAAGGTACTTTTTATAAAAGGTACTTTTTCTAAAAGGTACTTTTTCTTAAAGGTACTTTTTCTAAAAGGTACTTTTTCTAAAAGGTACTTTTTCTAAAAGGTACTTTTTGTAAAAGGTACTTTTTGTAAAAGGTACTTTTTGTAAAAGGTACTTTTTATAAAAGGTACTTTTTATAAAATGTACTTTTTATAAAAGGTACTTTTTATAAAAGGTACTTTTTATAAAAGGTACTTTTTATAAAAGGTACTTTTTATAAAAGGTACTTTTTATAAAAGGTACTTTTTATAAAAGGTACTTTTTATAAAAGGTACTTTTTATAAAAGGTACTTTTTATAAAAGGTACTTTTTATAAAAGGTACTTTTTATAAAAGGTACTTTTTATAAAAGGTACTTTTTATAAAAGGTACTTTTTATAAAAGGTACTTTTTATAAAGGGTACTTTTTATAAAAGCTACTTTTTATAAAAGGTACTTTTTATAAAAGGTACTTTTTATAAAAGGTACTTTTTATAAAAGGTACTTTTTATAAAAGGTACTTTTTATAAAAGGTACTTTTTATAAAAGGTACTTTTTATAAAAGGTACTTTTTATAAAAGGTACTTTTTATAAAAGGTACTTTTTATAAAAGGTACTTTTTATAAAAGGTACTTTTTATAAAAGGTACTTTTTATAAAAGGTATTTTTTATAAAAGGTACTTTTAATAAAAGGTATTTTTTATAAAAGTTTTTTTTTTGATAAAAGGTACTTTTTATAAAAGATACTTTTTATAAAAGATACTTTTTATAAAAGATACTTTTTATTACAGGTACTTTTTATAAAAGGTACTTTTTATAAAAGGTTCTTTTTATAAAAGGTACTTTTTATAAAAGGTACTTTTTATAAAAGATACTTTTTATTACAGGTACTTTTTATAAAAGGTTCTTTTTATAAAAGGTACTTTTTATAAAAGGTACTTTTTATAAAAGGTACTTTTTATAAAAGGTACTTTTTGTAAAAGGTACTTTTTAAAAGGTACTTTTAAAAGGTATTTTTTATAAAAGGTTCTTTTTATAAAAGGTACTTTTTATAAAAGGTACTTTTTATAAAAGGTACTTTTTATAAAAGGTACTTTTTATAAAAGGTACTTTTTATAAAAGGTACTTTTTATAAAAGGTACTTTTTATAAAAGGTACTTTTTATAAAAGGTACTTTTTATAAAAGGTACTTTTTATAAAAGGTACTTTTTATAAAATGTACTTTTTATAAAAGGTACTTTTTATAAAAGGTACTTTTTATAAAGGAACCTTTTATAAAAGGTACTTTTTATAAAAGGTACTTTTTATAAAAGGTACTTTTTATAAAAGGTACTTTTTGAAAACGGTACAGAATTTTCGGAAACTACTTGTTCCAGAATGTTTTATTTCACTAAAGGATCCTACATTCTAAATTTCAAGTTTGAATAAAATTTCAGTAAATAAAAAAAAGTACCAAAAGTACTTTTTTACCCATTTTACCTCAGTAGAATCAACATTGGCAAAACCCGAGCCTTAGTGAATCTTTTTTCCGGAAGGTGAACCGACATTGCAAATTTCCATTTTCTAGTACCATTATTTAAGGAAATATAAAATGTAACAAAAGTACATATTTTTACCCTTTTTACCCTATTAGAAAAATCATTGGCAAAAACCCAGCCTTAGGGGATCTATATTCCGGGAGGTGAACATACAGTCCAAATTTCAAGTCTATGTGACAATTTTTTAAGGAAATATAAAAGGTGCCAAAAGTACAGATTTTTTTCCCTTTTTACCCTCTTAGAATCAACATTGGCAATAATCCAGCCGTACTCGATCTATATTCTAGGATGTGAACATACTGTCCAAATTTCAAGTTTCTATGACCATTATTTCAGGAGATATAAAAAGCACCAAAAGTACAGTTTTTTACCCTTTTGACCTTCTTAGAATTAACACTGGCAAAAATCCAGCCTTAATGGATCTATATTCCGGGTGGTGAACATACAGTCAAAATTTCAAGTCTCTATGATCATTATATCAGAAGATTTAAAAAGTACCAAAAGTCCAGTTTTTTACCATTTTTACCCCCTTACCATTGGCTAAACTCCGGCCATAGTGGATCTATATTGCGGGAGGGTAACATACAGTCCAAATTTCAAGTCTCTATGACCATTATATCGGGAGATATAAAAAGTACCAAAAGTACAGTTTTTTACCCTTTTTACCCCCTTAAAATGAACATTGGCAGCAAAAATCCAGCCTTAGTGGATCTTTATTCCGGAAGGTCAAACTACAGTCCAAATTTCAAGTATCTAACTTCAGCGGTTTGGGCTGGGCGATGATGAATGAGTATGTCAGTCAGTCATATTACTCTTTTATATATATAAATTTTCCGGATTTGGGCGATTTTTGCCATAAAGTTTATTTCTGTCTTTTATTATTTAACAAAATTTATTTTTTTAAATGAAAATATTTTTTTTTTTTAAGAAATCTGAACAAAATTGAATTTTGGCGATATTTTACATCCGATTTGGCGACAAAGCCAAAAAAAAAGTCTGGCAACCCCGTTAATATGACGAAGCAAAAAATGGACACACACACACACATGCTATATAAAAATAACTATTAATTTTTTTATTATTACTTAACGAACTTTTTTTTAATTAAATTTAGATTTTGTTTTACATATTTTAAAGCTTTTTTGTACAGATTTTTTTCCTTTTTCTCAGTTTTTTTTTTTCATTTCCGTTTTCTTTCTTATGTATCACACAAAATATGAGTTAATTTAGGGTTATGTTGAAAAAAAATATGTGTTTTTTAGTAATTCGCTCGAAACTTTTAAAATACTTAACCGATTTAAATAAAAAATACATCAGTTTTTGCCTGGGAAAATTACGCAACTTTTGGTACCCCAAGCGTTTAAATCGGTTTCGGAGTATTGCCAAAAACGTGATTTCAACAGACAGACAGACGGACGGACAGACAGACAGACAGACAGACAGACAGACAGACGGACATCGCTAGATCGACTTAAAATCGATCAAGGATCATGAATATAAATACTTTATGGGGTCCTAAACCAATATTTCAATGTGTTACATACGGAATGACAAACTTATATATACCCTCTATCACCAGAGTGGAGGGTATAAAAAAAATATTTTTGGCAACGCATAAAATCGCATAAATTTAGCAATTAAATGGAATTTAAAAATTTGTTATGTTGTTTCTTTTTTCTAATATTTAAAAGATTTTGTTATTAATAGTTTTTATAACGATTTTTGTCGTTTCAAAATTTTTTCACGAGAAAAACAACTTAGCATTAACCAATAAAATACAACTATGAAATGCAACGGTGTGTATGAAAATTTCTAGAAAATTAATTTTTAAATTGAATAAAAATAATCTAAATTTGATAGTGAATACCTTCTTATGCAAACATAATTAGAATTCAGAAGATAAATGAATTAAATTATATTTAAGAAGGCTTCAGTTTTCCATTTTTGTGTTTAAAAAAAAGTAGTATCGAGTACTCACAAGGGAAGTATCTCAACCCTTATTAACCGATTTGCCTGAAACTTAAAATATATATAAAAGAGACGATTTTAAGGTTGGGGTGTCTCGGCTTATCGGCCATATCAGTGTTTAAAAATTTCGTTGTCCCCTTATGAAACAAGGTGGACCTTCGGGAAAATTTCGATAACTCCCGAACTAATAGGAATATCATCTAGAGCAAAAATACGTGTCGACTTAAATTTAATAAAGATTATTTCGTATTCATATGGACATCGTAGCTCTATGTCTTCATATAAATATCCCCCAAAATTTACACATTTTCATGAAAAAAGTATTTAACGAAGCCAAACTTTTACAAGGTTATGCCACCGTTAGATAGGCATTAAAAAAACTTTTCTTCTCATATGTAAACATCATATAGTTTCTTAGAAAGAAATGACTAAAAAATCCAAAGAAACGATTTTTTCGCCATTTGTTTACCCATGTTTTGAACTCTAAAATCCCCGATATGGCCGATAAGCCGAGACACCCCAACCTTAGAATTGTCTCTTTTATATATATTTTACGTTTCATGCAAATCGGTTCATAAGGGTTGAGATACTTCCCTTGTCAGTCGAAAAAGTATAGAGTTGTATTAAGTAGTCAAAAGTAACCACAATTTACAACACTAACACGTATATAAATTTTAGATTCTAAAGGATTTATATTCTTGATAACTACATATATTTATATCAAAATATCATGAAAATAGCTTAATGGCCATTAAAAGACCTGCCTTGTCAGTTCAGCGAATGTCATCTAGATTCTGGAACATTAACAATTAATATTTCTACAACATTAAATATTTCTACATATATATTTAAAATAAATATTTAAAATAAATTGTTTTACTTTATTAAACTTAAGCATTCCGCTTACAAAAAAACTAATAAATAAACACGCAGTTTTTTTTTCATTAAATATTTCATATATTTATTTTTTTTTTCATTAATTTAATAACTGCGACTGTAATAAAAATATGTCGATATATTTTATACAAGTTAATTGTAATAATACAAAAACAGTTAAAAAAAAAATAACATTTTATTAAAAACAATATGCAATTAGTTAATAAAGGAAAAATTAATTATGAAAAAAGGGTAAAAATTAATGCACTTGTTGTTGAGTGTAAACCTGAACATATTTGAAGTGGATACAATGTAAAATTACGATTGTTGAATTAAATTAAAAATTATAAATTTAAATTAAGTGGTTAAATGTTAACAGGTTCATGTTAAAAGGGGATTCTAGTGATTTTTTAAAGTGTCAATTTAAATATGTAAAAATGTCAAATTCGTCCTTGCCGAGTATATTGATAGCCTTCACAATGTAAAAAAGATTATTACAATAAACTTTAAAGGGAAACAAAAATGTTAAAAAAAAATTCATAAGACATTGTAAAAGAAATTAATTTAAAGAAGTTTTTTTTAAAGAAAAAAATTTCAGCGGAAACAAAATTTTCTGTGAAGAAAAAATCCGCGAAAAAGTTTTTGAGTAAAAACAAGTGAGAGTGTTAAAATAGGCTGTGACGAATCTTGTATACCCTCCAACGTTAAAAAAAAAATAAGAATTCAGGGGCGTTTTTTTTTGGGGGGGGGGCTTGTCGGGGGTCCATGGGGACACCTTCTCTCTGGTCAAAAATTTTTACAAATTTAATTACTATGCTTTTTGTACAAAAGATATACAATTTTATAATTATATAAATTATTTGCTAATATCCACGCCCACAAAACGGGGCGGACCAAAAAAAAGGGATTTTCAAATCCCCTGGGTCCAAGTTCAAGACTTTGAACTTTTTCAAGCATAAAAATGTTTCATTTGTTTAACAAAAATACAAAAAAAAACCCATAAAAAGTTACCTTTTTTCATGGGTTGGTTTACTTCGTCAAGGGGGAACTTTTTCCGCCCTGATCCGATTTTGCCCATCTCCATAACCAGCCTATGAACATAATACATATTTGTGCCACATTTCAGGAGTCTGGCGCTTTTATTTTGGACTGTATCGTGTCTTCCACAGACAAACGGACAGACGAACATCGCTAGAATGTCTTATGGCGTTTTCTTTTCTGGAAAAAAATGTTGCACTTTCTGCACTTTTTTTTCTTTAATGACTCTTTGTGCACAGTTATGTACAGTAAATATAGACGTATTTGGTACCAAAAGAAAGGTATTTATAAGGACTATAAAATGCTATATCACGCATTTGAAAACAATACTCAGTTTTTGAGCTGATCCGATAAATGTAAAAATTTATGGGTTTTTGAATTTTTTTCAATAAAATAAGCGTGTTTCGACATTTTATTATGAACATAGATAGATATAACTCGAAAATACCTTTCCTTTGGTATCAAATATGTCTATACTTACTGTTTATTACTGTCCACAAGGAGTCATTAAAGAAAAAAAAGTGCAGAAAGTGTAACATTTTTTTCCAGAAAAGAAAACGCCATTAGAATCGATCACTGATCAATTTTATATGTATATGGGGCATTCCATGTCAAATTGGACACTTCGAATTTTTTTTTTTTTAGATTTTCCCAATTTGTTTACAGTTTTTAGTACCCTTCGAAAACTCTTTCGTGGTAAATTTTCAGATTTTTTTGATGACCCGATATCGAATTTTTAACAATTGGTAGTTTGTTCCTTTACTTAAACTTCCTTTTCTCATAACTTCTTCAATAATGGTCCAAATTTCAATTTTTTGGTTTTTTTACGTACTTTAAAAACAAAAAAATCCAAAAAATTCTTAAAAGCGTTCTAGTATGAGATTTTTAAGTTTTAAAATTTAAATCTCATTTTTGAAAATGTTTGTACTCTTCGATTTTTTTGAAATTTTTTTGTGTAAAACTTCTATCGATTCTACAAATTTTTTGCTAGGAGGATCGTGGGATAACGATTATTACTATTTTTTTAAATTTTTTGAAAAAATTTTATTGTAATTTTTCAATCTTAAAATCATTTCTACTGCTCCAATGGTGAGTCATAAGGGGGTCATTTATAAGACCGACCCCCATTAATTTTTACGTCTTAACATTTCTTTGGAACAAACTAGTACCCTATCTCCAATTTCTAAGGGGGCTCCTACACAAAACGAAATTTTTTTAAATTTGCTCCAACCGCTCTAACTGTCCTAATAGTGATCTTAGAGCAACAAAATGTATGCCCGGCCTACAATATTCTTTTAGTCCAAACATTTTCTTTGAACACACCTATTCTCTATCTCTAAATGTTAAGGTGGTCCCCAAACAATTTTTTTTTATTTTTTGTGAATTTGTTTTATTTAATCAGCTTCTACCGGTCCAATGGTGCGCCCGAGATTATTAGTGAGACCGACCCCCATTTATTTTTATCCTCTAAAATTTTTGTAAAACATACCACAGCCCAATCTCCACTCCCTAAGTAGGCTTCCATTCAAAATTACATTTTTATAAAATTTTCTCCAACTGTTATTTGTATGGCAGCCTACCTAGTGGAGATAGGGCGTAGGTATGTTTTAAAAAAATGTTGTAAGGTAAAAATAAATGGGGGTCGGTCTCACTAATGACTCCTCTCGGACGCACCATTGGGCCGGTAAAAGCTGATTAAATAAAAAAAATTTACAAAAAATAAAAAAAATTATATGGGGACCGCCTTAACAATTAGAGATAGAGGGTAGGTGTGTTCAGAGAAAATGTTTTCAGAAAAAATATTGTGGGTCGGTCATACATTTTGTTGCTCTAAGGGCACTTTTAGGGCAGTTAGAGCGCTTGGAGCAAATTTAAAAAAATGTCGTTTTGTGTGGGAGCCCCCTTAAAAGTTGGAGATAGTGTATTAGTTTGTCCTAAAGAAATGTTAAGACGTAAAAATTAATAGGGGTAATTCTTATAAATGACCCCTCTATGACGCACCATTGGAACAGTAGAAATGATTTTAATATTGGAAAATTACAATAATTTTTTTTCAAAAAATTTTAAAAAATAGTAGTAATAGTTATCCCACGATCCTCATGGCCAAAAAAGTTGAGGAATCGATAGAAGTTTTACAAAAAAAAAAAAAAATCTCAAAAAATCGAAGAGTACAAACATTTTCAAAAATGAGATTTAAATTTTAAAACTTAAAAATCGCATACTAGAGCGCTTTTAAGAATTTTTTTGGACTTTTTTTAAAAGTACGTAAAAAAACAAAAATTTTGAAAAAAAAAAATTGAAATTTGGACCATTATTGAAGAAGTTATGAGTAAAAGCAGTTTTAGTAAAGGAACAAACTACCAATTTTTAAAAATTCGATATCTTTTGAACGGGTCATCAAAAAAATCTGAAAATTTACCACGAAGGAGTTTTCGAAGAGTACTGAAAACTGTAAACAAATTGTGAAAATCTCAAAAAATCGAAGAGTACAAACATTTTCAAAAATGAGATTTAAATTTTAAAACTTAAAAATCGCATCCTAGAGCGCTTTTAAGAATTTTTTTGGATTTTTTTTTTAAAGTACGTAAAAAAACAAAAATTTTGAAAAAAAAAATTGAAATTTGGACCATTATTGAAGAAGTTATGAGTAAAAGCAGTTTTAGTAAAGGAACAAACTACCAATTTTTAAAAATTCGATATCTTTTGAACGGGTCATCAAAAAAATCTGAAAATTTACCACGAAGGAGTTTTCGAAGAGTACTGAAAACTGTAAACAAATTGTGAAAATCTAAAAAAAAAGTTTTTCAAAGTGTCCGATTTCACATGGAATGCCCCATATGTATATGGGGCATTCCATGTCAAATTGGACACTTTGAATTTTTTTTTAGATTTTCCCAATTTGTTTACAGTTTTTAGTACCCTTCGAAAACTCTTTCGTGGTAAATTTTCAGATTTTTTTGATGACCCGTTCAAAAGATATCGAATTTTTAACAATTGGTAGTTTGTTCCTTTACTTAAACTTCTTTTTCAAAATTTTTGTTTTTTTACGTAAATTCTTAAAAGCGCTCTAGTATGAGATTTTTAAGTTTTAAAATTAAAATCTCATTTTTAAAAATGTTTGTACTCTTCGATTTTTTTGAAATTTTTTTTGTGTAAAACTTCTATCGATTCTACAAATTTTTTTCCCAGGAGGATCGTGAATAACGATTATTACTATTTTTTAAAATTAAAAAAAAAAAAATTAATTGTAATTTTCCAATCTTAAAATCATTTCTACTGCTCCAATGGTGTGTCATAGGGGAGTCATTTATAAGACCGCCCCCATTAATTTTTACGTCTTAACATTTCTTTGGAACAAACTAATACCCTATCTCCAATTTCTAAGGGTGCTCCTACACAAAAGGACAATTTTTTTTAATTTGCTCCAACCACTCTAACTGCCCTAATAGTGCCCTTAGAGCAAAAAAATGTATGACCGACCTACAATATTTTTTTAGTCCAAACATTTTCTCTGAACACACCTATCCTCTATCTCTAATTTTTAAGGCGGTCCCCATACAATTTTTTTATTTTTTGTAAATTTGTTTTATTTAATCAGCTTCTACCGGTCCAATGGTGCGCCCGAGAGGGGTCATTAGTTAGACCGACCCCCCATTTATTTTTATTTTGTAAGCAAATTGGAAAAATCTAAAAAAAATCTAAAAAACTCGTCAAATTACCAGAAAAAGTCTCGTAATCCCATATTACCAATATTTAACAGCTTCTCTTGTTTTTTAACAAAAAAAATTGGGTTTAAATTTAAATTTAATTTTTATTTTTTTTTTTGTAATTTTACATTTTTTTTGTAATTTTGCAAAATTCCATGATAATTAAAAAAAAAATCTATTAAATTCACGAGAATTCATTGTAAGATTTATTGTGCCAAAAAAGTTGTAAATTTACAATTTTATTGGTAAAAAGCTTATAAAATTACAAAAAAATCAATTGTAAAGTTACAAATTTATTGGTAAAAAGCTTGTAAAATTACTGTGCATTTTCGTCAAATAGGAGGTAGAAAAAAATGAAAAAACAACCATTTCTTGTAAATTTACAAAGTTTTTTTTTGAGTGTGGTTGACATACAGATGTTTAATATTTGGAAACCGAATGGTATAAAATAAATACAAACTATTTTTTACAAAAAAAATTCGCGGAATTTTTATTCACAACATTTTTTTTTGAAAATAGTATTTTTTGGATGGTATCACTTCTTTCGGCAATGCCGAATTTAACTTGGTTATTTACAAAACTTTTTTTTTTTTTTAATTTCCTTTCTGTAATTTTTTAAATACCGCTTCTGTGATGTAAAATATGTAAGAAGCGCAATTTGAATAAAAAAATTATAAACTTTTTTTTATTATATAAAAAAAACGTAATAATGTTTGAAGTATTAATGTTTTTTAAAAAGATATGATTAAATAAAATAATATAGTGTATAAAAACAGCATCATTAAGAGCACAGAATTAATTTAAAAAAATACATGGTTTTTTTATACAAAATAAACAAACAAAATTAAAAAAAAATATATATTTAAACAAACAACTTGACCCTAATTTAAATTACGGTAAAATAGAATTTAATGAATTTATTGTAATATTTAATGAAAACAAAAAATAAAACAGGTCCATTAAATTTATTAAATTATATTTATTCGTATGACTTACCACTACTTATGGAGGATAAGTAAATTGAAAATAAGTAAAAAAAATAAAAAAAAAACTCATTCAGTTTTTCCTTAATATAATAAACAATACCCCAGTCGTTAAATTAATTCATTGCATGTAAGCAGTGAGTAAGTATGTGTTACTTATACAATGACAAAAACATGTTAAGTGTATTTGTATGTTTGTGTGCTTGTATGTGTTATCACGTGTGTTTGTGTACAAGCTTTGGAATTTTAAATGAGCAAAGAAGAATTTGTTTTGGTTTTTATACCACCACATTTACCTCTCTCTCTTTCCTGCACTACCCTCCCTCCTGCTTTCTGCTTTAACATTTTGTAACATGTTACATGTCTGTGTAATGTTGTATTGGTTTGGGTAAACCATTTTTGCGGAAACGGAAGTGCAAATGGATTTGTTGTAAAAACAAAAGAACAAAAAAAAAACACAACGCACGAACTTGACGAAAGTAAAAAATACAAAAAAAAAAACAATTTTAAGTATATAAAAACGAGTGTAAAAATTACAAGTGTATAAAAATTTAAAAAAATGAAAATAAATGTAATATGTGTACGTATGTGTAAGTAAGATATAGCTAAGGTGACCAGTTTCTTTCTTTTAAGTGCACAATCTTGAAATTTTCCAAGTTTAATAAAATTTATCTTGAAACTTTTTTTTTTCTTAGACTTTTTTATTAAAAAACTCTCTGTCTCTGATAAAATTTTATTATAAAAAAATTTTAAGATGATACTATACCGAAAATTCAGAACATTTTCGATTAACCGAAACCAACATATTTAACCCTACAAGACTTTGAACAGATTCCAAAGAACAATCTTAAATTATATTATTAATTTTGCTGAGAATCATAGCTTCAATCATTTTATGATCTCTATAATCATAGCTATAATAAAACCTTCCTGCATTCTAGACTCTTCTCCTTTCACAATCATATCACTCCTTTGTCCTTCTATGCCTGGCGGATCTTTAAGAATGGCCACTTTAGTTTTTAAAGCCACATGAGACAAATAAAATAATGAACAATGTCATGAATGCAGACAATTGTGTAATGAGTTTGTGTGCAATTTTTGTTGTTGTTGTTGCTTTTATTACACTTACAATTCATACACTTAAACTCTCACTTATCATACATGAAACGTTTCATTTGAACAATAACATATAACCGGTTTGAGACTATTGTTACTGTTACTACTACTAAGTACTCATACCTTTGAAAGGAGAATGGGGGGCTTTGAGAACAAAATTTACAACTCACACACAATCTTAAAGTTTTGTGTAATGAATATTTTTTATAAACACATACACATTTACATTCATTTACATGAAATTCACATTCATATACATAAAATTACACATGTGTAACCATTGTTAAATTATTTTATCTTTTTGTTGTGTTCCTTTTTTTGAATTTAAATTTTTGATATAAATATGAGAATTTTTTTATACGAAAAGGCCTTTTAATGTTTACGTTCATCAAGAGGGAGTTTTTTTTACCTGGATAAATTTTGCCCATTTTCGAATTTAATGATTATATGTTATTAGAGTAACATTTTTTCTTCAACTTTTTATTTTCCCACGTGTCGGGTCAAATTTTTATTTTACTAGTCTTAAAAATTATGTTGAAAAAAATTTAACCTGATTACATTAACTAGTGGTAATACCGATATATCGATATTTGAAATTTCTAGAAAACGGGTTTTCCTACACTCAAAAGAAAAACTCTGTAAAACGACTTTCAGTTTGATTAACAAACTTTCAGCAGATTTTTCTGGTAAAATTGATATTTTTACTAAAATCTCTGTCGTTTAGTTTTACAAATTAACAGCAATTTTACTGCATTCTTCTGATTTTGTTTGCTGAATTTCAAAATATTAGTAATCATATTTTTAGCAGATTATTTTTTAATTATACAGAAATAGTTTGCTGTCATTGTTTTTTCAAGATAGTTTTTTTTTTTCAAAGTGTAATTTTTTTTTTACTCTCTACTCTAGTGACCAGTGCTGCCAGAAGTGACGATTTTTCGTCATTTGAAGATTTTTTCATGAAATTTTGCAAAATGACGACTGACGATTTTCTGATTTGATTCCCATACATTTTGACGATTTTTTGTAACTCTACTTTTATTCACAAAAATTAAAATTTACAACTTTTTTAAAGTCATTAATTTTTGCTCTGTATGAAAAAATAAATGATTATTCTTTTAATTAAATTTTAATTGTTGCTTTTTTAGATGAGACATATTTTTTTTAATATTTGAATTCCCAGTGAACAACCATACACTCTAGTGACTCCAAAAATGAATCAAATATTTAAAATTTTTGTATGAAAACGATTCATCCAAAGGAACCCCCTTTTTAGACTCAAAAACTAAAACTCTGAGAATAATTGGAGTCTTTATCGAATAATTTTTTAAACAAAATACTTGATACGATCATTTTAAGCTCTTTTGAGTAAATTTTTTGGAGTGTTTTCGAAGGCTCATTTTTAGCTCTAAAAAGGTGAGTTTTTTTTTTTTTTTTTTTTTTTAAATGTAAATCCTTTTAAAATCTGAAAAAAGTGTCCGTGGGTCTTAACGGTGTCTAAAGTTCTAAAACAAATAACACTTTTAGTTTGTTTTCTATAGTAAAAATAAATGTAATACATTTTATTTGTTTAAGTTTTAATAATATTTATTTAATGAAATGAAGTGTAAAATCGAATGGCTTTCAAGTTGAAAAAATAGTTGAAAGTTTCAACTATTTTGTCACTTGTTTTAAAAGAAAATTCCTTTTTATTTAGCTAAAAAATATTTTGTGTACGCAAATTAAGAAAAAAATTATTAATCAAAAGTGGATAGAAACATTTTTATTGTGCGTTTAAAAATTTTAATATATAAAAAATTGTGTTTTTTAACCTTTTTTAAAGTGACGATTTTTTGACGACTTTTTTTAAAACTTTTGACGATTTTTTTCCCAAATTTTGACGATTTCTCACAAGAAAAGCCTGGCAGTACCGCTAGTGATAGAGGGTATATACTATAAGTTTGTCATTCCATTTGTAACACCTTGAAATATCGGTCTAGGACCCTATAAAGTATAAATATTCATAATCCTCGATCGATTTTAAGTCGATCTAGCGATATCCGTCCGTCTGTCTGCCTGTCTGTCTGTTCAAAACTTGCTAACTTTCGAAAGACTAATCCTAAGCTACTGTCGCTTAGCATATATATTTTAAATTTACCGCGGAAGGTTTGTATCGCATTTAAGCGCAATCGGTCAAGTGGTTCAAAAGTTATAAGAAAAATATTGAATTTCGGCTAGGGTTTATCGCGAAACTACGAGATAAAAAACACTCTAACTCTTGAAACGCAATCCTGAGGCTAATGAAGCTTGTGTATGTCTTTGTTGTTTCCCTGATCTATTTGGTATTGAATTTCAGTAAAATCGGTCCAGTGGTTCAAAAGTTATTAGCAAAACCGTGAATTTCAGATTAGTTTCACCTTAAATTCACGTGTTGAAACCCGTTAAACATGTTTTAAAAGCATTGGTAAGTCACAAAATTATTTTACAACTTTTTTTTGTCACTCAAAAATATTTTTACACTAAAAAAAAAAAAAATACACTCGAAAAAAATTTTACATTAAAAAAAAATTCTGTAAATTATTTTTTTTTTTCAAAAATTACTAAAAAAAAGTTGTTTTACACAACATAAATTACACTGTGCAACAAGAAAAATGAGCCTCAATGGCTTCAACGCCACATGAAAGTAGACCATCAAGTGAACAAAATCACCAAACGGTTTTGCAAAGTCAGTTCGGATTTCTTTTTCATAGCCCACTAAAGTTTTTATATTTTTATCAAAGGCGTTTGGAAAACGTCAAAAATACTATAATAAGAACACATCTGAGCTTCAAAATATGATCTGATGTCTTCAGTGAAATTTCATGGCGGTTCTTTTCTTAGAACATTTTAACCCTCTAACTGCCATTTTAAGGGTTCATTTTAGTCCTTTTTCAAAAGCTAAACACAGAAGTCTAATTAAACGTCCATTTAGAGCGTTAAAAAGTTCTACAAATATTTTCCTCATAAAATTTCACTAGGAGTTGCCAAATAGTAAAAGTTTGTGCGACATGCGCAAAGTGCTTAAAAAGGGTCAAGTATAAAAAATCAATGTTTGTTATTTTTTTTTACCAAAGCAGTGTTAAAAAATATCGCCAAAAAACAGTGCAAATATACTTTTAAGCTAAAAATGACGTTCTGATGTGTTTTATAAAATTTTATGATGATTCTTTTCTTTGACCAAATTAACCCTCTAGCTCCCGTTTTAAAGGGTCATTTTTGTCCTTTTTTAAAATAAATACAAAAAAGTCTATAAAAATAGGCAGTTAGAGGGTTAAAATGTTTTACAAATATTTTCTGCATCAAATTTTACTAGGGCACGTCTAAGACAGAAAGTTCGCCCAGCATATAGAAAATGCTTAAAAATTTTAAAGTATTCAAATTTTTTTTTTTATATTTTTTTTGGGCCGAAATAAAAAAAAAACAAGTAACAAAGTTAAATTCGACTTTGTCGTATGTATTAATACCCTCCACGATTTAAAAAGTTTATTTGCAAAAAAAAAAAACAAAAATAAAAAAAAAAACCGCGAAAAAAAAATTTTGATAAAAAAAAAAAATTCGACGAAAATGTTTTTTTTTTTTTTTAAATTTGTTTGTACCTGTTTAAATACCATTCGGTGATCAATTCTGTTCACATGTGTCAACCAGCAGCCGAATTAAAGCATTTTGTGTTTTTAGGTTATGTTGAATGTACCACAATTTTCGAGGTATTTTTATATTTTCGTTCATAACTTTTGAACCGCTAAACCGATTTCGCTCAAATGCAATACCAAACTACTTAGGGCAAGAACAAGTAAATATGCTAAGTCTTAGTTTTATCTGTTTAATACTTTGGCCGTGATAACCATTTCCACAGACGGACAGGCATCGCTAGAATGTCTTAAAATCGATCACTAATCAATAATATATATGGGGGTTTTCGTGTCAACTGACACAACTTTTGATCCCGATCTACTATCCTATTGGATAGCAGTGCAGACATATTTTTCAACGAGATTTGTCAAGGACTCTCTGAGTTAGAGGGGTCGAAATTTGACATTTTGGCCAAGAAGTGTTTATTCTCATCCATATAACTTCTTACCAATTGTTTTTAGCAAAATGTGTCCCAAATAGTTTAGATAGCTATTTCCTCAATCTTGCGAAAAAACATTATAAAAAATAAAAAAAAAATAGTTTGATTTTTTTTTTTAAATCCGAAACTTGTTTGACTTTTTTGTCAAATCGGGCCCTTTTTGTGACTCAAAAGAAAGCTTAGGTGTTTTCCCCACCTTATTCTTCTTCGCCTCATCATATTTTGAAGCTCAGATGTGTTATTATTATAGTATTTTTGACGTTTTCCAAACGCCTATGATAAAAAAATGAAAACTTCAGTGGGCTATAAAAAAGAAATCCGAACTGACTTTGCAAAACCCTTTGGTGATTTTGTCCACTTGATGGTCTACTTTTATATGGCGTTGAAGGCATTGAGGCTCAATGCGATGACCCAAAATTTGTTGCACAGTGTTATTTATAATCAAAATTTTATTTTTTCACGTTAGAAAATTTACTTATAAAGGGCATTGTGGAGGGTATTCATAGATTCGGTCAAGTCGAATTTAACTTTTCTACTTGTTTTTTTTTTTCGATTAAATCTTGCAAAAAAAGACCAACACAAATAAATTTAAAACAGAAAAATAATTTTCTTGAAAATTATTCCATGAGAATATCATAGTTTAATTAGTAAAGAAAATAATGACTTCGAGCTAGAAGAAAAAAAAACTCAAAATATTTTATTAAATTATTTACATAAAATTTTTGTAAAAACTTTTGAGTAGAGTTTTTTATTGCGTAAATTAAAAAATTACTCAATTTTTTTTTTAAATTTACAAAAGTGATTACTCAAAATTGTTTCCCATTTTCCCCATTTTTTTCTGTGTAGTAATAAACTGCCATTTTTGGAATTTTTTTGAAAAATTTCAAATGGCGATGATATTTACTAGAGTATTTAATCGATTAACTGTTAATCGGTTAACCGATTACTTTTGGCCGATTAACTGTTCGAATAATTCAAAATGGCCAATTTTCAAATAACAAATAAATCGGTTAATTTAAATCGATTATCCGATTAACCGAGATTAAATTTTTTAGTACTTTTTCTTATTTATTGTGTATAAAAAACGTTTAGACCCCAAAGAATTTTCCAAACTTTCTGGGCATATGACATTATAGTATTACCTTAGCAATGTGAAAAACGTCCTCAAACAAATATTTCATGGATGTCCTAAAAAGATATTTAGGTAAAAAAATGGCTCTGGTAACCCTGGCTAAATTTGTTTACGACGCCACCACTATAAATTTGTCTAATATGCCATTTACATATACCTCGAAATCCAGAAAAAATGGGATTTTAATGAAAATCCATGTAAATCCCATTACTTTTTGGATTTCAAATGTCAAATCCCATATAAAAAAAAACTTGGATTTTGGGAAAATCGTAAAATCGCAATTCAAAATCCCAAAAAATTTCTACTACTTAATTGTACAACTATGGTTTTTCACAAAATAATCAATCAATCAAATGCCTTTTTGCAACGCTGCACACGATTTTTTTTATCAGCTGTTGTTGTTTTTTATAAAGTAAAAAAACAATCAAAATTAATTTTTTAAAAACTATTAAAAGATTAATAAAAACAATGTTTAACAATGTTTCATTTAAAATTTACCATTGCAAATGGTAAACGCACAATTTAGTTGACCAATTTGGTCTTCCTAACAAAGAAAAACAGTCAATGGTGGCGGCCCCAAACTTGGCAAAAATGTTAATTTTCTTGCATTTAAAGAAGCAGATCTACATAAAAACACATTTTTTGATATTGTGGTCCCAACATATACTAATGGGATTGAAAATATTGGCTCCGGCAAAGAAAAATCATTGTTTTTAGAAATATTTATAAAATTGGGTAATTTTCCCACTAACAACCCTGTACACAAATCAAAAGAAAATACAGAGTTAGTACAAACAAAATCCCGCTAAATGTCAAAAAAGCATATCGTCGAACTATATTCAATAAATGCCAACTCGAAAAAGCTTACTGTTCAGGAGAGCTTAAAAACTAGTTATTTCGCATATTATTGCAAAAATAAACAATGTACCTTCCACAAGATGGTTTAAACATTCTAAACAATTTTTACCTGTGAAAAAATTTTTATATTTTGCACTTGTTTGCGTATTTTTCTGAGATGGCATTTATTACTATATCAAAAAACAAATATTTTTTTAGAGTTGGCATATTTTGTCGGAAAATAAAAATATATTTTTTTTTGGAAAAATTTTTAATATTTTTTTTTTTTGGTTTTTGTTATCCTTAGTACGGTATTTGCAAAAACTGAACAAAAAATTAAAAATCTTTGCATATTTTTAAAAATTACTAGCTCCGAAAGCCTTTTAATCTCAGGGTGGTCAACTTTGGCACTCTGTAACTCACGCTGTATTGCAATAGGGTCACTCCAAACTAGCTTTTTTGAAAGATTATATTATTGACTTTATTTGCCCCATTCATAATGTTTCAATCTGATAAATAGTTTGAAAGTTACATCTATATAAGCAATTTTTTTTTTTGCAAACACTATTAACCGATATTTTAAAAATGGCAATATCTCGAAAACTAGCCATTAGATATCAAAATCTGTACCAGATTCGTGTTCAGCATGGCAAATGCAATAAGATATGTGGTCTAATTTTTTTTAAAAAAAAATTTGAAAAATTTTTGGTAATTTACAATGGGAGTTGGCATTTATTTTCACCAAAAAAATATGTACTTTGAGTTAGCAGAATAACAAAAATGGATGTAAAACGACAACAAATTACTTTTTTGCTCTTAAATTTTTATGGCAGATAGGTATTACATAGGGGAGCTATTTGCCATCGGAAACTCATTTCCGTCAAATTTGAGTTGGCATATTTTGAATATAGGTTCACGATATGTAAACGGTATAGATTTTAATTGGATTTGAAATCCAAATTTATATGGATTTCGGGGTATATTTAAATAGCATATAATAGCTTTTAAGCGCTTAAAACGAATCTGCCTTTAGAATTGATCTGTCTTCTTAATTTCATAAGTTTTCAATATACCATACCGCCAACAATTAAAATGTTCGCTCTGTTCGGGAACCTTTAAAACCACAATTTTTTAACCTTAAATCTTTTCAGCACATCTAAAAATAATCATTTTTCTCATCAGAATGATTTTCGAATCTTTCAGATATCGTTTTTCATCACGAAGATATCAATCGAAGTACTATTGCATTTTTGTACCTAAATATCTTTTAATAAGAAAACAAAAAGTTTTGAGTTGAGCTCATCCGCCAATATTTTTCAAGCAATTCCAGATTTTTATTTAGAGTATGGTGTATTTTTGATTTATCGTACGGCATAAAATATTGGATTTCAGTGTACTCAAAAGTCTTTACTGGGGTTAACATTTTTGAGGGCATTTTAATTAATAAAATACATACATAAGTAAAAGTACATAAAATTCGGGGTTTGATTGCCAATTTTAATATAAAATTGATTTTATTCGGTTAGTCGAATAATTTAAATTTATCCGATTAATAACCGACTGAATCTAAACCCCGATTACTGATTTGCTCGATTAACCGATTAAAACCGATTAAACAAGAAACTCGATTAATTTTTTCTTTAAAAATCATATAAAATATTTAATAATTTTTTTTCTGTTACTTTATTAAGTATTTTTTAATTGACAACAAAATAAAAACAACAACAAAGAAATCGTATATTTTTCAATTAATTGTTATTTTCTTTAACTTTAAATGCATTGTTTTATTTTCAAGCAATTAATTTTAAATAATGAGATAAAAATGACAATAGTATCGTTTTATAATTAACTCCATGAATTTTATGTATATTGTAATGTATTAAAATGCGTATAAACTAATTTGTTATTGTTGTTCGAAAAGATAAATTAAATGAAAATAAAGGAAAATTATTTATTTTACAAAAATTTAATATTCTTTCTAAGAAATTCCTTTTGTTTATCTTGTTTAATTGAAATGGGAATTAATTTACATTTGCCTTTTCTGGGAAATTAATTTATTTTAAAACATTTATATAAATTTCATAAAAAAATAAATAGATTTTTTTTTACATGTTTATGTATTTAACACGATATAATTAAAAATAATGAGGATAATAACATATCCCCAGGATTAATTTATTTAAACAAAAAACTCGCCTAAAATAAGGCTTTAAATACGTTATATCAATTACGCCTTAACATATACTGGTTAAATAAATATAATTAAAAGTTTTTTTTTTTTTAAACATAAAAACGGGAAACCAATTATTCAAATAAATGTGTGCGGTTAAAATGGCCGAAATACCATAAACAATTACACAATAGCTTTCAAACATGTATGTATATGAATTGAAAAAAACTGTTTGTTTTTCAACAAAATATATTTAAAAAACAGTTAACGCTTCCTTTAGCACACACACACACACATATATATATTTACACACTTAGTTTCTAATACCTAAAGTACACTCGTGTATAAATTTGTGTTTAATATGTGGGTCCACACAAAAAAAAAAACCGTGAGTATGTGTGTGCTTGTTTATGAAAAAAAGGCTAAATTACTTTTAAATTATTTTTGTGGCATAATTTTGCGGATAGCCAACACATGCATACTAAATAGTTTACTATATAACAACACAACAAAAAAAAAATAAAAATATGACAACGGCCACAATAACAACAACAGTAGCAAAAAAACTTTATTACGGTAAGCCTAAAAGTATACTACACAACAACAAATGTATTTAATAATTTATAAAGCATACTAAAACAAGTAAAATGACTTCAATCGGTTGTGTAGAATCTTGGAATGCCCTGCAAAACGTAATTCGAAAGAAATTTAATATTATGCATTATTGAATTTAATAAGAACCCTAAAAATATGCAATAAAAATTATACAAATTTCAAAAATGAATAGCATTGAAAGTTGTACCCTTGAAGGCCAAATGTCATGATAAGATTTTCTATATTTTATTTGAAATTATTTGTAAAAAATACTCTTTTTTATGCATATATTTAGGCGGAGACAAAAAATCATATATTTTACTTAAAAAGCTTTAAACTGTTTTTTTTATTTTATGGTATCAAAGGAAAATTGTTTTATTACTGAGTCAAATGATTTTCAACATTTTTAGAAAAATTTCTAAAATTGTAAAAAATCATACGTAAATAATATTTTCCCATTAATCCTAAAAGAATGCAGTCATTTTTTACACAAAACATCGAACATCCTTTAATTCAGTCTTATCGTGACCCATGACCATAAAGGTCATTAAATACGTTTACTTTTTTCGTTTTATTTGAGAAACATATTTGTAAAATTAATTTGTAATGTAAAATATCTGTAATACATATATTAAGGCAGATCGAAAATCATATATTCTATTTAAAAATGCTTATGGGTTTTTTCATCAATCAAGAGATAATTGTTTTCTTATACTACTAACAAGGGAAGTCTCCCTAGTGTCACCCGCGGATCTTTATGGAATTGGTTTTATTTTGTAGAGCAGGAAAAATATTTTTATTAGCGGCCCAAATTCATATTTAGGGGGTAAAAAGGAGGGGGGAAGACAAGGCCATTTTTCAGTTTTTTTTGTTTATCTCCTATATTATGCAAAGAAACCTAGTCATGTTATATACCAAATGAAAGGTATTTGAAAAACCTATATTCGTGTGCTAAGAACGTGTACACATGTACAACATTTCGTCATATTGAGTAAAATACCAAAATTTTAGGACATTTTTGTTAATAAGTCGAATAATATTAACTTCTTTAGCCCGTTGTTATCACCACGAGATAGGTATTTTTAATACCTTTAATCTGATACCACACATGCCTATATTAATTTTGTTTAAATAGGCGTAAATCGTAAAAAGCTGAAAAATGTAAATTTCTCCCCATACAAATCGACCCCCCTAAAAATGAGTTTGGGCCGCTAAAAAAATACGTGTCGAATTAATTTTCATTCTTAACAACATATCCAAATTTCATGAACATCGGAGGGTGACACCAGGGAGACTTCCCTTGTTAGTCCAGCGGTTTTCGATGTTTTGTGTAATAAAGGATTGCATGCTTTTAGGCTAAAAGAAAAAATTGATGTCACAATTAATTTTTAGACTTTTGCTTAGAAATTTCTAAAAAATTATGAAAATTATTTAACTCACAGTCAGTGGATTAAGAACTCACAGGGGATGTCAACCTCCGATCTTAATGGAATTGGTTTTATTTTGTAGAGCGAGAAAATAAAGGAAAACGCATTTTTTTCATGGTTGGTTACCGTTGCCCTTATTATACCGTTACCGATTCAAAACCCTTTCAAATCGAATACCGTTACCGTTACCGATACCGCTAAAAATATTTTTAAAATACCGTTACCCTTACCGTTACCGTTATAATTATTAGAAGTTACCGGTATTGTACCGGTATTCAAAATTTTACCTGTTTTAAGGCATTTTAACGAACAATAAAATAATATCAAATTGCTAACATAATTTTAAATTTATAATTTGCAAATTATCATAAAATAAATGACAAAAATAATAATCATATCAAATCTATACTGGTTTTTGGGTCTATAAAATATTTTTAGCTTTCAGTTCTATCTTTTTTCAAATTTTTAACTAAATTAATAATACCGGTACGTACCGGTTTGGTTGGTTCGGTACCGGTACATACCGTTACCGAAACGATTTAAAAACACTTACCGTTACCTTTACCGAAATAAATAAAAATTAGATACCGTTACCGTTACCCTTACCGTTATTCGTTTCGGTAACCAACCTTGATTTTTTTAGCGCCACAAATTCATATTCAGGGGGTGTAAATGAAGGGGGGGTGAGAGGAAACAGTTACTTTTCAGTTTTTTTTCATTTATCTTCAATATTATGAAAAGTAACCTAGTCATGTTGCATAGCAAATGAAAGGTATTTGGAGAAAATGTTTTAACGTGCAAAGGACTTATTCAAACATGCATGAATTTTCATCATGTTGAGTAAAATACCAAAATTTAAGTTCGATTTTGTTAATAACTCGAAAAATATGGTATTTTAAGGCACGTTTTTAGCACCACGAGACATGTTGGTCTTTTAAATACGTTTAATTTGATACCAAGTATAGCTTTGTTAATTTTGATTAAATAGGTGTGAATCGTAAAAAACTGAAAAAAGTCAACTTCTTTGTAGAGATCGACATCCCTGAAAATGAGTTTATGCTGCTGAATTATCATTTAACTAATTTTTGTTCTGAACAACAAATTTTATATTCACGAAGATCGGAGGGCGACGTTATGGAGATTTCCCTTGTCAGTGTTATAATGAAATTAAGCGCATTTATATTGATACTTCAATGAAAATATTTTTAATATTTTGTTGCATAGTTTTAGGGTTTTCAAATATTCATAATAAAACCACATCCTCAGATGATCGACTTTAGATGTTTACTCACAAATTGGGAACCTCCAGACAGCTTTTAATCAATTCAGCACACTCACTTGAGAAAAATAACTTTATAGACTGAATCGATTCATATCATGTTGTCTTGCCAACGGAATGACAACATTTATATATATTTCCAGCATGTAGGGTATAGTAAAACATACACACACATTGTATACATGTATGCATATTTGTGTATTTTTTTTGTAAACACATATAACATACAGAAAAAGGATACTTAAAACAATACAAAAAGTTGAGAAATGACAGTATAAAGTTAATGTTTTTTAAGAACTTTAACAAACAACTACAAGAACAACAATAAAATAACATATGATACACTTACATATTTAAAAAAAACACATACACTCATATCTTCTTTTACACATTTCATAAATATGTCAAAATATGTGTACGTATATGAAAAGCATGAGATGCACTATGGGATGACAAACTTTGATTTATAAGACATTTTTTTTATACAAAAACCTTTTATGGCTTTCTTTTAACAGAAAAAATCTATGATTCTGAATAAAATTACTATAGAGTTAAAACATCTCACCCCTCACTCAAATTAAAAGCTTCATTATATTTATGAAAGTAATACATTGTACGAACTTTAATGAAGATTTTCATTATATTTATGACAGTTTTCATAAATATAATGTATAAAATTTCATAAACTTTTATGAAACTCTTCAAAAATATTATGAATGCTTCATAAACACGATGAAAAGTTTCATAAATTTAATTTATTTTTTCTTAAAAATTTGATAATATTTAGAAACTATTTCGTAGTATTTTTGAACTATTTCATTGGCACTATGGAATAGTTCTTTATTTATAAAAAAATAATTAAAAACATAATATTATTTTTATGAAATAGTATTTATGAAATATTTCATAATATTTATGAAACAGTTTCATTGGACGAACTTTAATGACAATTTTCATATTTATGAAAAAGTTTCATAGTATTTATGAAATGTTTCATTAATAAAGCAAATGCATTATTTTTTTTAGAAATAAAATTTATGATATTTACATTGGAAGAACTAATATACCCAGCAAAAAAAGAACATACTAAAATGTTAATAAAAAGTAGTTCAACTGCTGCTAAAGTAATTCTAACTTTGCTGAAACTCTAGTGAATTTAACATGGCGGTGACGCGCAAAATAAGTAGTTTTTTTTACATTTTTTAAGTACATATAAAGTAGTACTCATACTGTTGTCATAGTTTAAGTTTTTGTATGTAAAGTTTAATTACATCTTTAAGATCACTATTTAAGAGCATTTTTGTACTGCTTAAAAAGTGTATTTTTAGAATTCATTAGGAAATAGATTTAGTAAGCGATTCTGACGATGCCAATATTCTAATAACATCACTAAACATCGAAAATGCGACTGGGACGCGACCTTATACACTTGATTACATTACATTGATTACATCTGCTGGTCAAAAATCCGGTCTCCACACTTTTCCATCACATCTGGTTTTTGAGAAAATTGTGGTCAAAGTTCAAAAAAATCGCCGTTTTGGAAACTCATAGCGGATGAACCCGATGTGATGGCGACTTCAAACTAAGTCGATGGTTAAGCTAAAACTTTCCTCTTTAAGATGCAGAACTCATTTGGTCAGTCGCCTTAACTTTTTGGGCACCAATTGTATTTCAATGCTGTCATATCAAAAAAAGTTTTTGGGGGAAAACACTTTATTAAAAGACAATTGGTGCTTCAAAGGTTGAAGCGACTGATGAATTGAGTTATACGTCTTTAAGAGCAATGTTTGAGCTTTATCCTTAAAAAGTATGGAGACCGGATTTGTGACCAAGAGAATAAATGTAATCACGTTTATAAGCCTTAAGGTTTTTTTTTCATATGATTTGTAGCGGCAAAAATCGTTTTTTGGGAACAAGACATCATTGAGAGACAATTGGTGCCCTAGGGGCTAAGGCGACTGACCAAAAGAGTTCAGAATCCTTAAGAGCAATGTTTAAGCTTTAGCCTCGACTTATTTTTAAGTCGCTATCATATCGGGTTCATCCGCTATGATTTGGCAAAAATTAACAAAACGGCGATTTTCTTTTAACTTTGACATCAATTTTCCCAAAAACTTGATGTGATGGAAATTGGAATTAACTGTGTAAGGTCGCGGCCCAGTCGCATCAATATTTTTTCAAAATGTTCAGTAGTGTATTTTTTAAATAATTATCATTTGAGAGTATAATATAAAAATTAAAAAAAAATATTCCTGGGGAAGTTTTAGAAATTGCATTTGGTGCGTGAACTTTTTTTCATCAAAATGAACTAAAGAAAAGGTTTTTATTTCTGTACAACATTGACCATCGCGTGGTTGGATGAGCTTTTTTTTGACATAAAAAAGTTATAACCCTATTATACATATTTACGCCCACAGAAGTGTTCGTACCTCAAAAAATTGGGTCCAAGTTCAGGACTTAATACTTCATCCGATATAAAATTGTTTCATTTGCTTGACAAAAAACAATGATCGCTAAAAAATTGCGTTTTAGAGGCGAACTTCTCCAAGGTGAAACTTTTCCCCTCCGGTCCGATTTTAACCTACCTAGGACTATAAAAAATATTTGTACCAAACGTCAGGCGGATAGCTGTTTTATTCTGGACTGCATCGTGTTACATACAGACAGACGGAGAGATGTTCATAGAACTTCTCAGAATCGATCACTGATCAATATAATATATCGTCACCAAAAATCCAACACATTTTGCTTTTTTAAAGTAGCAGCGAAAAACGTTGTGAAACATTTTTTTAAGTTTGTTCATAAGTCCGTCATTTTTCATCGGATTGGTCCGAATTTTTGGAAATGGTTTCAGTTAATGAATTGTATCACAACTAGCAAATCACATTTTGATAATTTTATAGGGGGACAATGCATCACAATCAATAACTTGATTTTAAAAAAAGTGTTGTCATTTTGTTTTGCATTTTAGGCAACGGTTGTCTTTATGGGGAATGACAAAGTGAGTGTACCCCCCTATATATAAAAACAAAATCAGTTTACACCAAATTTAAGATTAAACAAATTAAAAATAAAAAAATGTTGTAAACTAAAACTCTATTAAATAAATTTAAATTAATATGTTCTTTTCATTACGTTTAAAAATATTTAAAAAAAAACTCATTCCGACTATAGTGTTCTAAAGTAGTGGAATCCATATTATTTTCCTTCTTATTGACATATTTGGATGTTATTTTAAACTACTTTTTTTGCAACAAAAAATATTCACTAATTGCTACTTTTTATGTAGTTTAAGTCTACTTCGTTTTGAACTACTTCGAATTTTTTTTGTTGGGATAAGGAATAAAAATTTTAAAAATCGTTTTCAGGAGCTATAATTGTTTTGTCCCAATTTCTTAATCATTCATATTACAAAAAATCAAATGACACGTTTATGATTTTTTTTTGTGAAATCATAAAATTTCATAGACTTTTTTCATTAAACTTCATTATATTAATGAAAGTTTCATTAATATAACGAAATTTTATGACAAGGATATTTATGAAACCATGTCATAAATATTATGAAGCATTTTTCTCTGAGTGCTCCAAATTTAATGAAATTTAGAACTGGGTTTTACTAGAAAAAAAAAGATTTTTGGGCTTCTGGTCATTCAAGTATTCAAAATATGGGGTTTTGAAAATTGTGAAAATAGTTTCGATCCTTGTTGTGGTTCTACGCATCTGAAACGCTGATTTTGACCTAATTTTGTGCAGAGCTAAAAAATAAATATAAAAAATGGATGTGTCTAGAATTTGGGCACTTGTTTTCGATTACACCGCTCAACAGTCATTTTCCGGTTTGAATTCTGGGGATCAATTTTAGTAGACTTTGATCTCCTGATTCCAAATCTGTACTCCAAATTTTTCCATCACCTCCAGATTTTTAGTTATTCGCGGTTAAAAATGCGAAAAATGACGATTTTTGCATTATTTGAAAGCCTGCACAGCAGCCATTGAGTGGAATAAAAATCTGGTATAAAGCGCAAAAGTATAATTTGTCTTTGGTCTCCAACATAGAAAACAATTTTTTTCTAATTATTGCGTTTGGTTGGGTTACAATTGCGTTTTAAAATGACTCTGTTCAAAATAATCATTTTTGTAAAAAAGATAAGGTAGGTACCTTAGTTTTTTTTGATATTTTTCAAAGAAAAACTAAAAAAAAGAATTATTTTACAAATTTAAGTTTTCTGTGTTATTTTTCGTATAAACCGGAAGATATCTTTAATGGGTTTAAAAGACTATAAGAAAGAATGGGATTTTGTCTAAATTTTGAGCTCATCACACTAAAGATTGATCATCTGGTTTTTGTTTTTGAGCCTTTTAAAAATGGTGCTTTTTCTAATTTTTTTCACAGTGTTTTTTTAAAATACGCGTTTGGCCAATAATAGTGCAACAACTTGAAATTTTTTTGATCATATATTTGAGATCATAGTTCAATTCTACTCTAACGCTTTATACCAGATTTTTATTCCACCCAGTGGCTGCTGTGCAGGCTTTCAAAAAAGGCAAAAATCGCGTTTTTTCGCATTTTCAACCGCGAATAATTAAAATTCTAGACGTGATGGAAAAATTTGGAGCACAGATTTGGAATCAGCGAGTCAAAATCTTTAAAAATTTTGTATCAAACTTCAAACCGGAGTCAAAAACCTTCGATTTGTTGAGCGGTGTTATCCTCTGAATGCTGATTCCAAATATGGTTTAAATACGTTTCCGTACCGTCAGGTTTTTAAGAAAACTGAGGTCATATCTGAGAAAAATTCTCAGATTCTAAGACATTTTTAATAAAGAAAAGTTCTTAGATTATAAAACATTTTTTATAAGAAAAAAAATCTCGATAGTCCGACAGGTTTTGATAAATTCTACAAATTTACATTTCGAAATTTTCCGACTTTTTTATTCGAGTCCCATAGTGCGATATGAAAAGAAAAGGGTTGCTGGCTGTATATATAATGTTGATTTTTATATGTGATGTTATGTTTTTTTGTTACATATTTTAAATTTTTTATGCTGTAATGGTCACAAACAGCTCTGTAATATGCTACTTTTACGCCTGGCTGCAACATTTTCATTCCCTTCATGGCGTTGTCAACATAATTTAAACATCAAAAAACAAGAAATTTTAGCATACGTTTGCTGTTTTTTTTTTGCTTGCGAGTTGCCTTTTGCTAAAGTTATAAAATAATACGATGGTATACATCAGTGAATGTTTATGAGAATATTTTGTAGCTTATTTTGTGTTTTTTGTTTACTGTTTTAAGTGTGTAAATGTTACCTTTTTATTTGTCTCTGGCAACATCAGGTTTAAAACTTAAAATATTTTTTTTTTGTTGTCGTAATATATTTTTTTATATTCATAATTCTCTTGGAATTTTGCGTACAAAGTCAAATGAAGTTATGAGGAAACGAAAAAGTTTTGGGGGTTTATTTATTTTTATTTGAATAATCAGGGACTTGGAAGAAGCCACTGAATCGAGGAAATTGGGAAATTTTACGAAGAAAGCAATATTTTCTAATATTTTGGTATAATTTTCTATGTTATGTTTTAATAAATAATTATAATATAAGGAAATTTAAAAATTATGTGTGTAGTAATTCTCACTGAGTTAAATAAATATAATGTATATATGGGGTATTCCATGTGAAATCGGACACTTTGAAAAACTTTTTTTTTAGATTTTCACAATTTGTTTACAGTTTTTAGTACCCTTCAAAAACTCCTTCGTGGTAAATTTTCAGATTTTTTTGATGACCCGTTCAAAAGATATCGAATTTTTAAAAATTGGTAGTTTGTTCCTTTACTCAAATTTCTTTTAATCATAACTTATTCAATAATGGTCCAAATTTCAAATTTTTTTTTCAAAAGTTTTGTTTTTTTACGTACTTTCTAAAAAAAAATCCCAAAAAATTCTTAAAAGCGCTCTAGTAAGCGATTTTTAAGTTTTAAAATTTAAATCTCATTTTTGAAAATGTTTGTACTCTTAGATTTTTTTGAAATTTTTTTGTGTAAAACTTCTATCGATTCTACAAATTTTTTGCCCAGAAAGATCGTGGGATAACAAATATTACTATTTTTTTAATTTTTTTGAAAAAATTTTATTGTAATTTTCCACTCTTAAAATCATTTTTACTGCTCCAATGGTGCGTCATAAAGAGGTTATTTATAAGACCGACCCCCATTAATTTTTACGTCTTAACATTTATTTGGAACCAACTAATACCCTATCTCCAATTTCTAAGGGGCTCCCATACAAAACGACATTTTTTAAAATTTGCTCCAACCGCTCTAACTGCCCTAATAGTGCCCTTAGAGCAACAAAATGTATTACCGACCCACAGTATTTTTTTAGTCCAACTATTTTCTCAGAATACACCTACCCTCTAACTTTAACTGTTAAGGCGGTCCCATTACAATTTTTTTTATTTTTTGTAAATTTGTTTTATTTAATCAGCTTCTACCGGTCCAATGGTGCGTCCGAGAGGGGTCATTTGTGAGACTGACCCCCATTAATTTTTACCCTACAATATTTTTTTAAAACATACCTACGCCCTATCTCCACTCCCTAAGTAGGCTCTCATACAAATAATACAAATAACAGTTGTAGCAAATTTTATAAAAATGTTATTTTGTATGGGAGCCTACATAGGGAGTGGAGATAGGGCGTAGGTATGTTTTTAAAAAAAATGTTGTAGGGTAAAAATAAATGGAGGTCGGTCTCCCTAATGACCCCTCTCGGACGCACCATTGGACCGGTAGAAGCTGATTAAATAAAACAAATTTACAAAAAATAAAAATAATTGTATGGGGACCTCCTTAACAGTTAAAAATAGAGGGTAGGTGTGTTCAGAGAAAATGTTTGGACTAAAAAAATATTGTGGTTCGATCATACATTTTATTGCTCTAAGTTCAATATTAGGGCAGTTGAAGCGGTTGGAGCAAATTAAAAAAAAAAATATCGTTTTGTGTGGGAGCCCCCTTAGAAATTGGAGATTATAAATGACCTCTCTATGATGCACCATTGGAGCAGTAGAAATGATTTTAAGATTGGAAAATTATAATAAGATTTTTTAAAAAAAATAGCAATAATTGTTATTCCACGATCGTCTTGGGCAAAAAATTTGTAGAATCGAAAGAAGTTTTACACAAAAAAATTTAGAAAAAATCGAAGAGTACAAATATTTTCAAAAATGATATTTAAATTTTAAAACTTAAAAATCTAGTGTTTATAAAAAACCGACATTTTGGAAAACCGGTTTCTCGGTTAACCGAAAATCACCTTTTTCGGTTAACCGGTTTTCTCGGTTAAACCGGAATGAAAAAACCGGTTAACCGTTTTTTTTTTCTTTAACTGACAAATCAAAAAAATACTTTAAAATAGCTAAATTTTATTACATACAAAAGCGAATATATAACTTAAGTTAACATATTTGTTTCTTTCAGCAAAGGTGGCAACTGATACCTTTTCAAAATAGCGGTATTTAAATACGGTGCTTTTATTTTCCCATATTCTCCGGCGTTTTATGTAACCGTTATTGGTTTTATTTAAAAAATACATCACTTCGTTGTAAATTGCAGTACCGTATTTTATTTCGATGTTCTTTTATTGGCATTCTCTCCATTAACAGGAATTTTACTATCTGGTTAACAGTCACTTATAAAGTTTTCAATGAAAGTGCCCAAAACTTGCTTACAACAATGTTAATTTTTAATATTTACCAGATTCGGAATAAAATCCCTATTTGGAAAATTGTTTCTTTTAGATAAAAAATATTTTAGACTTTCTTTCTCACGGATTTTAAACTTTTTTTAACGCAATTTTGAAAATGTCATAAAAAATAAGTAAAAACCCTTAATAATTCCAAAAATAATCCGTTTTGCATGTATTTAAAGAAACCGGTTAACCGACAGAAAAAATCGGTTTTCGGTGCACCGAAAATTTTCAATTCCGGTTAACCGGTTTGCAAAAAAAACCGAAATTTTGGGAAAAAACCGGTTTTTCGGTTAACCGGTTAACCGGTTTATAAACACTATAAAAATCGCATACTAGAGCGCTTTTAAGAATTTTTTGGGATTTTTTTTTTAAAGTACGTAAAAAAACAAAAATTTTGAAAAAAAAAAAATTAAATTTGGACCATTATTGAAGAAGTTATGAGTAAATGAAGTTGGAGTAAAGGAACAAACTACCAATTTTTAAAAATTCATTATCTTTTGAACGGGTCATCAAAAAAATCTGAAAATTTACCACGAAGGAGTTTTCGAAGGGTACTAAAAACTGTAAACAAATTGGGAAAATCTAAAAATTGTTTTTTCAAAGTGTCTGATTTGACATGGAATGCCCCATATACTAACAATCAAAAAGTTTAAATCGAACCTTAGCCAGCTATCTGCTAAATTATTATTCGATACACTATGATATCTTGTTAAGGGCATGTGAAATATTTTCCTACTCTCAAAACATTTCCTTTCCTACGTTACTGTTTTTATCTTACATTTCCTTTGGGGGAAATATATGTGTATTAAATATATACATATATTTTAACATAACACAACAAACAAATTATGATGGGTTAAAATTTTATATTATACATTTAGTTTTAACCTTAAGGACATAATAATACTTAAAGTTTAAGCCAAGATATTATAAGAACAAAATTATAATTTTAAATAAGTTTAGGCTGAAAAAGTAACTCAACATACATATATTACTACAATACATGTATACAAAACCAACTGTTGCATGCATGATTGAATAAATCACCTAACATTATCCTTGTTTTAAGGGATAGATTGCATTAAAGGATGTTAAGAAATAAACAAACAAGGAACACAACACAGTGAACAAAATAGTAAAGCAAAAAAAAAACATACACACACACTAAACTAATTTTATATGCTAAGCCTAAAAGTAGACCTTTATTTTATGTTTATATAAACTGCCATAATGTAGGCCACATAATGTGTAATTTTACATTTAAAATTCAACAAATGTGGGACAAAGATATTTATATGTGCTGTTACTATCTACCTTTTAAGGGCTTAACAATTAATTATTTATAAAAAAAAAAATATATATTTTATTTAAAACTCAACCATTGTTATAATGTTCATGTAAAATTAAAACACTTAATTTTCTATAATATTTAAATGTGATTTTAAATAATTTCTAAAAATGTGGGCATTACTAAAAATAAAAGTTTGTCTGTTATCAGTTAATGTAACTAATTCGAAAATTCAAATTCATTACCATTTTGGATTTGATTCTCAGAAATCACAACAAAAAATAAGTAATTTGATAGGCTGCCAACATAATTATAATAAATCTCTGCTATTGTATTTAATAATATTTATTTAAACATATATTTTAGTTTGCACATGCATTTGTAGTCATATGTATATAAATAGTTATTAGGGTGTTAACACTAGAACGTTGGAATTTTTCTACACAAAATGGTTTTGTTCTCCTGGTCTGGAAATGAATTTCAGAAAAAATTGGTCAAGTGGTTCAAAAATTAATAAGCAAGGAAAGGGCTTTCATGCAAATGTATGTTTTCCCCTCTAGTCTTACAAAAAATAAAATTTTTATATGGGTCTAACAATAAGTCCAAAAATGGTCCAATTATATTCAGATTTGCTTAGTTTTGATGAAATATTTCCAATTTTTATGATTTTTGAAAGATTTATGTGAATATCGGGAGGGTGGTTTGTTTGGTTTGTATGTATTTACCTGCCAAGTTTCTAAAGGATACCATTTATAATACGGACCTTTGTATGGGGGCTAGATCTAAACATGGACCGATTATATCCAATTTCATTAGGCTTTGTCCTTATGCCAAATGAAACTTAAGTTTCAAATTTCAGCCAAATCGACTGATAATTGCGACCTGTGTCGTGCACACAACGTTTAGATGGACAGACGGACGGACAGACGGGCGGACATCGCTAAATCGTCTCAGAAAGTGATTCTGAGTCAAGGGGTATGTTTGAAGGTGGTTCTAGAACCAACATTGCGATACTTACAAACATCAGCACAAACTCATTATACCCTGTACCACAGAGAGGTGTAGGGTATAAATACACTCGAAAAAAATTTTGCACACAAAAAAATAGTACGAGTAACTAGTTACCTCCCAATTTCAATGTTAATTACTTTAGCATAATGATGTCATTGGAGGTATCCACATTTTGCCTTTTTTGGCCTAACGTAATGCTAATGTTTATTAGTAGTATTCAAAGCCATTACCACGTAAGCGAGGCAGGAAGGGGTACCCATTACCAAGTTTTAGCGGTTAGCCCTGTTTTTGCAGGGTTAATAGAAACCTTCAAAGGTTTAATAGATATTCAAAGTTCATTTGAATAGCAATAAAAATATCTTTAATTTGAGTAAAATTTTGAATTTTGTTGTTGTTTTTTTGTACTCGAAACTAAAAGGCCCTAATTGTCCTTTGTAGATAATCTTAGGACAAAATAGCCATATGTGACTTATGTGCTCTTGTTGCGCTATTATTCCATGCAGGCATTTTTAGAATTGCAAATTTTTTTTTTAGATTTCTTCGGAGGTTGCAAACACATGTGATCAGTTCAAACTCAAAATATTACTTACGATGCCCATCATTCATTTTTGAAGTACGTTGACCTGTAGCTAAACAAAAGGAATTTTGGGCCACCCAATCGGATTAAACAAGCCCGTGTCGCCCTTCGATCAAAGTTTTGGATTTGTGAAAATTTAAAAAAAGTGTGTCTTGCAATACTTCATATTTATTTATGTTAATGCTTTAAGAAACTTAGAAAAAATCTGAAACTTTTTTTCCTTGATATTTTCATAGAGCTCGGGACAAAGTCTTTTTAAAAATTAATTTAAGCCAAATCCGATAATTTCGGATTTGATCAAAGTTGAGTTTTTAAAGAAAATTTTAACCAAAAACTCTTAACTTTTATCGAAGGGCGCCAGAGGTGGAAATGGTCTGATTTGTTTGAAAATAATGTATCGCAATTAGTGTTTGGGAATTCCCGGACTTTTAAATTTCCCGGGAAACGGGAAATAAAAAAGTAATTTCCCGGGATTCCCGGAAATCCCGGGAAATTTTCATTATCAATATAAATCCTTAAAAAATATTAAAATTTCACAAAATTGTTGTTTAAGACTGTTTTATTAGAAATAAACAATATGTGTACAACCAATTACAACACAAAAAACAATTAAAAGCTGACATAAATGTAAGAGAAGTAATAACTTTTGCGCTTTTGAGCAAAAGACTATTCAAGACCTTTGAAGCTCCAAACAGCTCATTTACTAAAATACCAATTCAGCCTGCTGCGCGCTAGATTTAACGATTTCTGACACCTTGAAAGCGCATTTTTTAAACCTAGCGCGTTTAAAAAAGCGCTGAACTGGCGCGTTTTTACTTTTTCATTCAGCGCCTTTAGCACTTTCTTCTACAACTAATCACTTTGAGAAAAAAATGTACATTTTACAACAGAAACGACCAATAACAGTATTAAACCCATATTTTCACGTTGTCGTTCAACCATAGAAATGTAAAACTTTTTTGAAAGTGAAACAAAAAACAAAAAATTTTTGTTTTATAATAAAAACAGAGAAAATTTGGTTTAAAAATTATATTTAGCAATTTTTTAGACTTATTCTTTGAATAGGCCTGATGATTTTATAAAAATTTTTTATTAAAACCGTTAAATTAAAAATATTTTTTAGCGCTTTTTGGCGCTTTTCACTTTATTCAAATTGAGCGCTTTTTGAGTTACTGTTTTGCGTGTTTTGGCTGTAAAAAGTTGCCATCACTCGTTTGAGTGGTGTTTTTTTAACAATTTAAAATTTTTTCTGTTAAAATTTATTTAAAATTCAATTAAAATAATCACTTTTATGTAAAAAGGTTTATTTTATAAACTTCATGGAATTCCCGGGAAAAATAAAAAAATTTCCCGGGAATTCCCGTCAGAGTTTTCCCGGGAATTCCCAGGAAATACGACCCGGGAATTCCCGGACCCCAAACACTAATCGCAATATATATATATATATCCGCTAATCTCCAACTTGGGAGCAAACGGCCTCAGTTAGTTGTCTCCAACTTGTTCTATTGGGTGCTGTTCGTATTACATCTGTCCATGAAGAGCCAACCGGTTGTAATTCTCTTTCTACTGTTTTGCGCCATGTATTTTTTGGTCTGCCTACCCTCCTTTGGCTTTGGGGGTTGTACTGTAGAGCGGTTTTGGCAATGGTGTTGTTTGACCTTAGTATATGGCCGATCCACCCATATTTTCGCTTTTTTATTTCGTAGGTGATAGATTTTTGGTTAGTTTGGCTTAATAACTCGGCATTACTGATAGTATTTGGCCAAAAGCATCGTATTATTCTGCGCAGACATCGATTTTCAAATGTTTGCAGTTTTCTTAACTGGGATTTTGTAAGGCCCCACGTTTCGCATCCGTATAAAAGAACCGATTTGACACACGCATTGTATATATTTATCTTTGTGCGTTGAGACAGTTCATTGGACTGCCATACATTTTGCAGTTTTGACATAGCATTTCGGGATTTATTTATCCTATTGTCAATATCATCGTTAGCACCATTTTCTTTCGAAACAATACATCCGAGATAACAGAAGGACTCTACGTTTTGAATAGCTGTTCCATCAATGAATAAGTTACTTGTATTTGTTGTTGCTATACGCATTAGCTTGGTTTTTTTATATATTGATTTTTAAACCAACTTTTAGGGCATTTGATTTGAGTGCATTCAGTTTACTTTCTATGCTTTCGAAGTTGTGGGCCAGTAGACAGAGATCATCTGCATATTCCAGGTCATTCAATTTCAAAAATGGAGTCCATTGGATTCCATTGGGTGCCTCATTGTTGGTTGCCTTCATAACTTCATCCAGAACAAGCAAAAATAACAATGGAGAAAGTACACATCCCTGCCGAACACCTTTTTTTATCTTAAGCACTTCGGAGGATTTTCCCTTGTAGTACACATAGTTAGGAGCATCATCATACATGCTTTGTATAATGCCTGTAATTTTTTCCGGGACATTGTTTCTTCTAAGAATATTCCATATACTATCTCTATGTATAGTGTCAAAAGCACGTTCAAAGTCTATAAAAAGTGCATAAAGTGGTAATTTTAATTCTTTCGCTTGCTCGACGATGATTCTGAGCGTTGCGATATGATCCGCACAAGATCTACCTTCTCTGAAACCAGCTTGTTCGTCTCTTATCTTCATTTTGAGCGGGGACAAGCGATCTAACAGTATCAATGCGATGATCTTCTGTATAGTATTTAATAGTGTTATTCCACGCCAATTATTACAGTGGCGGAGATCGCCTTTTTTTGGGAGAGGAATTATTAGTCCTTCTGTCCACCTTTTCGGGACAGTGCCCTGGGCCCAAACATCCTCGATGATAGGTGCAAGTACCGATGAAAAATATGCGGGGTCGGTTTTAATTAGCTCTGGCACCATATTGACTGTTCCAGATGATTTGTTGTTCTTCAATTTAGATATTGCTGATTTTATTTCGTGTATTGATGGAGGAGTTTCCGAGATATTGTGGTTTTGCGTGATGTTTGGTGTCAAAACAGTTAGTGATGTTGTCACTGCGCCAGGATCCAAGCCTTCAAAATGTTGTTTCCACCTGTTTAGTTGCAGTTCCTCATCAGTTATAAGTTTCCGGTCGATAGAGAACAGAGATGGTGTGTCAGAGGGTCGGTTGTTGGTAATAGCAGTAATAGATTTGTATATTTTGCGCAAGTTGTTGTGGCGTGCTGCTGCTTCTGCTTCGGTTAGATGATGAGATATATATTTCCTTTTGTCGCTGCGTGCTAACCGTTTGACTTCTTTGTTTAATGATGCGTATATTTTTCTTAGTTCATCGACTTCACGGGATCCTTGTATTGAACTATTTATCTTAACCAATGTCTCCTTTCGCTCTTCTATTTTTAGCCATGTTAGTTGACTAATCCATTCCTTTCTGTTAGGTGGCTTGACGCCCAGGATGTGATGGGCGGTTTCTTGAACGGCTTTCTCCATTGCAGACCAAGATTTTTCCGCTCTGTTATTATTTGTTGTGACATTTTGATTTGTACTTGCATCAAAACATGTTTCCACGGATGAAAGGAAGTTCATTCTAGTATCTTCAGTATTTAGTTGTTCTATGTTGTACTTAATGCGTTTGATACGTTGCATTTTCTTCCTGTATTTGATTTGCAGGCAAAGTTTTCCAACAACTAGGATGTGATCTGAGAAGACATCAGCTCCGCGCCTATTTAGGACATCGGCTAAAAGGTAACACCATTTACTTTCAATGAGAATATGGTCAATTTGTGATCGGTACCGTCCTCCTGGGGATACCCAAGTATATTTATGGATTTCCTTATGAGGATATCTTGTTCCACCAATAGTGAAACCGTGCATTGCACAAAAATCAACCAGTCTTTCTCCATTATTGTTGCATTGCTTTTCGAAGCTATGGGTTCCAACAATATGTTGGGAAATATTTGCTGTGGAGCACACTTTGGCATTCATATCGCCTAGTATTATCTTAATATCTCTTCGATTTGAATCGTTTAGTGTTTTGTATTGTTGGTGGTAAAAATTATCTTTTTCGGATGATGCGGCAGGTTCTGTAGGTGCGTAGCACTGGATTATTGTTATATTTCTACTCTTGGCTTTGAGTCTAATACGTATTATTCTATCCGATATGGGCTCCCAGCTCAAAATAGAATTTTTCGCTGTTTGAGATAGGAGAAATCCGACGCCATTTCTGTGCATATTGGCATTCCCAGAGTAAATAAGTTTGGATCCATCGTCAGTTTGCAGTTCGCCAGAGTTTTTTAATCTTATTTCGCATAATCCTAGTATGTGTATTTTGTATTTCTTCATTTCCTTTTCGACTTGTGCCAATTTAGTTGGTTCATTTAATGTACGAACGTTCCATGTTGCGATCATAGTCCAGGGACGTTTGCGATATGTCGTTGCCGAGAGTTCGAGTGTTTGTTGTTTACTTCTTTCTGAGTTTTCTTGAATAAGTTTGAATTTCAGATCAACAGGTTATTAGCCTATAGAATCCAATCCCAGCTGCTAGGGCTGCTAGCATTCCTGGGCGAAGATATCGCAGTTCTTTTGCCGCTTCATCATCATTTGATTCACGTCTCAAGATATTTCGTAGTAAACTGTTACAGTAAATATTGCATACACCTTACTACAACAAAAGTTAAAGCTGCTGCCCCTTAACCTTTAGCTATTGGATATTTAGAGGCGCCACTCAGAATTTAGATGGAATCCGGAGCAACCCGGAAACCATCTGAGACTCTACTCTTGAAACCGCTGATTGTCCGCGACTGCACAACTGCAGCTACTCTGCATATCTACAGAGCATGTCACTATCCGCAACCTGTGACGCGTCCGAGCACTCAGTCATGCTTCCCATAAACAGGTAATAAGTCATACAGGATCATGAAAATGACTTTGTATGGCTTATTATATCAATCTGTATTGTCTCAATATAAATTTTCCTTTCTCAATATCAATTTGAAATTTCTCAATACCAATTTGTGTTTCTCAATATCAATTTTCATTTCTTAATATGAATTTGTGTATTCTCAACATAAATTTTCATTTCTCAATATCAATTTATTTTTTCTCAATATCAACTTGCATTTCTTAATATCAATTTGATATTTCTCAATATGAGTTTTGGAATTTCTTAATTTCAATTTAAAATGGTGTATAACAATGTACCGGTGCAGAAAACATAGAATAGTTGTCGTGATCATGTTACAAACATGTTTTTTTCTGCGTGTAGGAAAAAATTTTATTTTTTTGCAAATTTAAATTTCGGCAAAATTTAATTTTTTTTTTTGATATTTTTTGATATAAATATTTAATATTTTGATATAATTTATAAACATGATGTACTGAAGGACATATTTTTTTTAGGTTTTCAAAAATCTAAAACTTTGATCGTCGGGTACAACATGTTAATTTATATTATTTTATTCATTTGGTCGGCTTTAATATAAGTTTCACCATAATAAATATGTAAATTTTATATGAAATCGTACTATAATGTATCAGATTATTTATATTCATCATCATATAATATTGTACTTTTGTACAACAGTACAATTTGTTTTAATAATTACATGCCTTTATGACTTAAAGCGCTTTATTTAGCTTGTTTATTAGCTTAAAAACAATAATATTTTGTTAGGGATTCATATCGATGTTTAAAATGTTAAAAGGACTTTAAATTTATTTTGAAACATGATAATTATGAAACATTTTTAATTTAGCCACAACATGAATGAAAATTTATTAAATAGAAAAAGTACAAAAGTTAAATTCGTGATTACTACGACTGTACAATTTTCGTCTTCAAATTTCCAATGGGAGTAATCATTCCCAAAATAATAATTTTGGATATTTGAAAAATTCATTCCAAACGGAATGGAGTGTATACAAAATCCTGCTTTTTCAGCCTTTCCATCCCACTTTTCACCCAAAAATCGTTGGTAGGGTTATTTATACTTGTTCCTTTTCAAATTTTAGCCAACGATATTAACTTGTTTGTGTGTGTATGCATTTTAATGTGCATTGTTTAGAATTGTTGAATTGTGTGTATGGTGGTGTGTGTGTTAACATAAACACAATTATAAATAAGCGGATATTTAAGTAAAAACACTACAAAATAAATAGTTTTTTGTGCATAATTATTAGTTTATTGTTTTGTAAATAATTGCATGAATATAAATAGAATACACACCAAAAGCTTAGCGATATTCGTATAAGTTGGATTAAATTATGCATATATGATGACCGAAGTAAAAATTATTTAAACTTTAAGTTTATATGTAATTTATAATACAACACCGCCCGACAGCCAATATTAAAATTGGACCGTATGATACACGTCTGAAAGAAGAGATCAAATGGAGTAAAACTGCATTTACAGTTTTTCATTTTGTGCTCCAGTTTCCTTTTAAAATAACTTTAAAGATTTAAAGGATTACATTTTGTTTAAATATTTCACAAAAAAAATTAAAAAAATATTTGAGTAAATTTTTAATACTTATGAGTAAAAAATTACTCAATTTTGCACCAGTAAACGATTTAATAGTATTGAGTAAATTTTTAATAAAAATTTATTAACTTTTGAAAAAAATTTGAGTAAATTTTTAATTATTTTAAAATTTTCGTTTTTCTGTAAAGACAGTTGAGCTCAGGCTCTAATTATAATTATGTATTATAATTTTTTAATCATGTTATATATGGTTTGAATTGAGAAAGGTGTGAAAGAAAAATGTATTTTTCTAAAAATTTTAGACATCCTGGTTCGTTTTTTACTAGTTTCATATAATCCAGTTATTATAATCATCAGAAAAACTTTTAATGTCAAATTTATTCAGTTAATAGTCAATTATATTCTATATGTGAAAATTATTAACAGATCGCAGCCGCCAAGGATTGAACCCATGAATCTGTAATGTTTTTGCTATTAACTGCCTCTTAGGTACGATCACTCTAGACCGATACGTTAAGTTGGCTGTTAAGCAAGTGTCAACTAAATCGTGGTTTTTCAATTCTTGTGTGGTTGTTGCTGTTGTTTTTCGTACAGAAGAAGGTGTAATTGCATTATGGTGAATAAATTCAATTTATGTTTCAAAGACGATTACAAACTTTCATATACTTACACAAAAACTGTAAACTAAACGAGAATTCAAAAAACTATGAGAGTTTAAAAAAAAAATAAAAAAAAATATTAAATTTTTATTAAATTATTTACTTAAATTGTTTTTAAAATTTTTGATTAAATTTTTAATTGCGTCAATTAAAAAATTAATCAATTTTTGTTTTTAAATTTAAACAAGTGATTACTCAAATTTTTTTCCTCCATATTTTTTTCTGTGTTGTTATATATTATTTTTTAAATATTTGTTCTTGTCCTGGATGACACGGGTGATGGAAATGAAAGAGAAGGGTCTCCCCTAATTTTTACATTTTTTTCTTTGCCATATCGGGATAAAAGGATGTAAATAATGTTCTCTGAAAACTTAATTAAAACATTTTGTTGAAAATATTGAATGATATTTAAGGTTACAGTTTTGAAAGGACTTAACTTACCTACTTTTTCTTGATATGTAAAAATAACAAAATTGGGAAATAAGGGGTGTTCCTCCTCTTTCATTTGCCATCACTAGTGTCATCCTAGGACAAATACAAATATTAAAAAAATATTTTATAAAATTTAATCCTCTAAAACTTTGAAGTCCTTTTAAAAGGAAACCGGATCACAAAACGGAAAACTGTAAATGCAGTTTTACTAAATTTAGTCTCTAGTTTCAAACTTATATTTTCCAGTTCGTGTTTAACGATTTTTTTTCATTTTTGTCGAACGGTGAAATCATTCGAAATAATGTGAAATTAAAAATTTAAGACAATTTTTTCCCCAAAAAATTTATATATGTATATAAAATGTCTTAGATTCTGAGACTTTTTTTTTTAAACACATGACTTAGATTTTGATTTATTTTGAAATGTCTCAGATTCTGACGTATTTTATCTAAAGGAAAAAATTCACATATTAGAAAAACAATTACCATTAACAAAAACAAACTGGAATTTAAATCCTACTGATGAAGAGAGTTAACTGAAACTGTCCGAAACCGGTATAGGAATACCAGAAATGTCTATAGCTTTTAGAAATTAAATTTTTCTTCTACAGTTTTCAACTCAAACCCTTATAGGAAATGCCTCACATTTTGAGAATTTTCTTCTATTAAAAAAATCACAGATTTTGAAACATTTTTCCTAATACTAGCTAATTCTATGAGTTTTTTCCTATAGAATTTTGTTTTTTGTCTGAGATTCTGTGAATTTTTGTCTTGACGGAAAAAGATTGGAATTCGAAGACAATTTCCATTTAGGAAATGTCTAAGACACTTTTCCTAAGAAAAATATTTGCTATATTTTTCTTTAAAAAAAAAGTCTCACAATCAGACTTTAAAACAATTATCCTACACAAAAAGTATCAGATTATAAAATATATTTTTCCTTCAGAAAAACATAATTTTTTGTTAAAAAAAAATCTCTTATTCTGAGAATTTTTGTTAAAGAACCTGTTTCTACTGAACAAGTTTCTGGTGCTGAGACATTTTGCCAATAGTGAAAGTCTTAGATTCTGAGACACTTTTTATAGAAAAATTCTAAGATTCTGAAACATGTTCTTAAAGAAAGGATCACAGATTCTAATATATGTTTCCCTTCATCGCTCCCTTTAAAACCATAATTTCTCTTTATTTGAAAATTTTTAAATGTACAATCTAAAATTTTTATGATTAAATTAATTTATTTTTCCCAAAGACTTAAACGTAAAAGATGAATAAGATGATAAAAAAAAGAAAATTCGTAATAATTAATGATGATATCAAAAAAATAAAAATTTTAATCTCAAGCTGTTTTTCGTATAACAAAATAAGCCAGCCAAGTGTCGTCTTGAAAGTGACAAATAATATTTTTATATATTCACACTATGACTATAAACAAAAAACAAATTACACACACATACATTCATAATGCGTTTAGACTAACGTAAAAAAAATTCTAAAACTTTGTGTTTTTTCTTTAAGTACAGATCGGGCTCGGGCTCTAATTATATTTCAAGTTAAAAAAATGCAGAAGAAAAATTGAATTTCTAAAAATTATAGACATTTCTGGTATTCCCATACCGGTTTCAAACACTCCAATTAGTGTTATCATCAGTAGGATTTTAAATGTTGGTTTGTCTTGTTAATGGAAATTCTTTTTTATATATGTGAATATTTTTAGTTTCTACAGAATAAATTTTAACAGTTTCCAACACTTTAATTCTATTTCTAGCTAGCTCATCTTCACCTCATACTTTCTTTCAACTTTTTTGTCTCTTACATTATTTTGCAAGGGTTACCAACATGATCTGGAATTGCAGACACAAATGAAGGAATTTGAATTTTCTGTTTCGGAGACGTGCCTAATGACGACATATTTTGTCAGTAATTTTATTAGTTTTTTTTTCTGTATGTACACATCGAGCTAGGACTCTAATTGTATTTGTTATAAGGGTTCAAGTTGAAAAAATGTAGAAGAAACATTGAATTTCTAAAAATTATAGACATTTCTGGTATTCCCATACTGGTTTCAAACACTCCAGTTAGTGTTACCATCAGTAGGATTTTAAATGTCGGTTTGTCTTGTTAATGAAAATCGTTTTTATATGTGTGAATATTTTTAGTTTCTACAGAATAAATTTTAAAAGTTTCCAACACTTTAATTGTTGACGAAAAAAAAAAATTATGAAAAACTAATGTTGATAAAAAAAATGTTGGATAAAAAAACAATAATGAAAAAAAATTATGAAAAAAAAAAATTTTGAAAAAAGTGTGTTTAAATTTTTATTAAATAATAAAAATTAGTTATTTATTCGACCTTTTAATTGTGCAATGAAGAAGAGTTTATTCTGATTCGAGGCCTTTTCATGTTCCCCATTATGAATTAACATAACAAGTACTTATGATAACTCTACTTCCTTTAGGGTACTTTTCACTATCACACATTTCCATTATACAAGCGTAATTTCACCATGTTAGCGAAATATTTTTTTAAAAAATTTAGCCAGAAATTGTTCACTTAAGTATTAGATACGAGTACGTTTTAATCAAAAAAGAATCCAAAAATCTTTAGGAAGTTGGTAAATTTTGATGTGTATAATGGAAAAGTGTGATAGTGGAAAGTACCCTTTTATTAGGATATTCTCCCATGAAAAAATTAACAATTTTGATTGAAATATTTTATTTTGAGTAAAAAACTTTTTTTAACATTTTTGTAAAAAAAATAATAAAAATTAGTTATTTATTCGACCTTTTAATTGTGCAATGAAAAATAGATTATTCTTATTCGAGGCCTTTTCATGTTCACCATTATGAATTAACATAACAAGTACTTATGATAACTCTACTTTCTTTATTAGGATATTCTCCCATGAAAAAATTAACAATTGTGATTGAAATATTTTATTTTGAGTAAAAAACTTTTTTTGACATTTTTGTAAAAAAAAAGAAAAATTAAAATTTTTTGAGTGTAAAATATTTTGTGAGTGTAACCTTTTTTTTTAGTGTAAAAATATTTTTGAGTGACAAAAATTCTTTGTTAAGTGATTTTGTGCCTTACCAAAGTTTTTAAAGCTTTATTTTTATACCCTCCACTCTAGTGATAGAGGGTATATATAAGTTTGTCATTCCGTTTGTAACACATCGAAATATTGGTCTAGGACCCCATAAAGTATATATATTCATGATCCTTGATCGATTTTAAGTCGATCTAGCGATGTCCGTCCGTCCGTCCGTCTGTCTGTCTGTCTGTCCGTTGAAAACACGCTAACTTTTGAAAGACTTTATGGAGGCTCCTGAAGTTTGACATATATGTTCTCCATTTACCGGGTCAGGTTGGTATTGCAATCCAGCGAAATCGGTCCAGTGGTTCAAAAGTTATGAGCAAAAGAGTAAATTTCGGCAAGGGTATTTTTCGAATTTACAAGATTAAAACCACTATAACTTTCGAAAGACATTTTGAGGGGGCTGAAGCTTAGCATATATATTTGTCGTTCCCCGAGGCTGTTTGGTTTTGAATTTCAGCAAAATCGGTTTAGTGGTTCAAAAGTTAGAAGCAAAGCACTGAATTTCAGATTTGTTTCACCTTAAACTGTTGAAAACTTTTTAAACAAGTTTTAAAAGCATGGTGAAATACCAGTTTTGTAAAACTTGTTGTTGTTTGTTTTCTTGTCGTGGGGTGCAGTTTAGTTGTTAGACAAGTAAATATTTGTTATTGTTTTGTTATTGTTAGTGTAACTGTATGTAACGGGAAAAAATCAAGTAAAGTATGTGTATGATTGAATGTTAATTTGTTTTTGCTTTTTAAAGAAGAGGATGGTAATAAAAAAATATGTGAAAGAGTTTTTTTTTTGTATTACATATAGGTATAAAACAACAAAAATATTTTACAAAGTAATTTGTTACTCAAAGAAATTGTACACTAAAAAAATATTTACACTCAAAAAAAAATGTTACACTCAAAAAAAAAATGTACACATTATTTTTTTTTTTAATGAAATGGCAGACTCAAAAAAATGTTGACAGTCAAAAAAATTTTACACTCAAAAAAATTTGATTGATTAAAAGAAAGTTTGACTCAAAATAATATACATATTTCTAATAAAAAATTTGTAATGCAATTTTTTGAATTTTTTTTTAGAAAATTACTATCAGATAACATTGTGGAGGGTATTCATAGATTCGACCAAGTCGAATTTAATTTTTCTACTTGTTTAAAGCTCAATTTTTTCAACACGAGAATTTAAATTGAAACCAATTCACGGTGTTGCTAATAACTTTTGAACCACCAAACCGATTTGGCTGAAATTTAATACAAACGAGACCAGGTGATCGGCAAATATATATGTTAAGCTTCAGCATCCTCAGCAATGTCTTTAGAAAGTTAGCGTATTTTTTATCTCGCGAAAACACTTGCCGAAATTTACTCTTTTGCTAATAACTGGACCGATTTCGCTGAATTTTAATACCAGCCTGACCAGCTAAATAACCAACATATATGCCAAACTTCAGGAGCCTCCGTAAAGTCTTTCAAAAGTTAGCGTGTTTTCAACGGCCAGACAGACATACGGAACAGACGAACGGACGGACATCGCTGGATCGTCTTAAAATCGATCCAGGATCATGAATATATATACTTTATGGGGTCCTAGACCAATATTTCGAGGTGCTACAAACGGAATGACAAACTTATATATGGGGCATTCCATGTCAAATCGGACACTTTTAAATTTTTTTTTTAGATTTTCCCAATTCGTTTACAGTTTTTAGTACCCTTCGAAAACTCCTTCGTGGTAAATATTCAGACTTTTTTGATGACCCGTTCAAAAGATATCGAATTTTTAAAAATTGGTAGTTTGTTCCTTTTAGAGATGGGCGCTGGTCACGTGATTTGCGTGATTCACGTGAATCACGCGTGAGTGTGAGTGATAATCATTTCAATCACGTGATTGTGAGTGAGTGTGAGTTGAAAAAAATCTGAGTGAGTGATTAGTGAGTGAGTCATTTATTTTTTGCGTGAGTTTGCGTGATTAGATTTTTTGATTTGCCCAATTTTTTTTTTAATTTTTTGTAAAATTTTTTTTTTTTTGATTTTTTTTTCTTTTTGGTAAGAAAATTTTATTGCATGAGTAGATATTGCGTGACTCACGCGCGAGCATGATTGAATATGGCGTGAGTCACGCATGAGTAAGTTTTTTATTACTCACGTGAATGTGAGTGAGCGTGAGTAAAAAAAAAAAATTGCGTGAGTGATTAGCTAGTGATTCGATTATTTTTTGCGTGAGCGTGAGTCAAAATCATCTCACGCGCCCATCTCTAGTTCCTTTACTCAAACTTCTTTTACTCATAACTTCTTCAATAATGGTCCAAATTTCAATTTTTTTTTCAAAATTTTTGTTTTTTGTACGTAAAAAAAATACGTACGAGTAAAAATGTTTAGATATATTTTTATATATCAAGTCTTATCCGAGATTTAAAAGATCTTATTCGGATCAGTACTGATCCGAAATTTGAAAGATCAGTACTGATCCGAAAAATGGATCGCTAAGATTAGATCAGTTTTAATCGGACGGATACAATGTTATCCGAAAAATGGGTTTATATAATTAGATAAACCCATTTTTCGGATGAAATTGTATCCCTCCGATTAAAACTGATCTAATTTTAGCGATCCATTTTTCGGATCAGTACTGATCCTTCACATTTTTACTTGTACTTTAAAAAAAAATTTGTATACAAAAAAAATTTTTTGAAATTTTTTTGTATACAATCGATTCTACAATTTTTTGCCCAGGAGGATCGTGGGATAACAATTATTACTATTTTTTAAAATTTTTTGAAAAAATTTTATTGTAATTTTCCAATCTTAAAATCATTTCTACTGCTCCAATGGTGCATCGTAGAGGGGACATTTATGAGACAGACCCCCATTAATTCTTACGTCTTAACATTTCTTTGAAACAAACTAATACCCTATCTCCAACTTCTAAGGGGGCTCCCACACAAAACGACATTTTTTTAAAATTTGCTCAAATCGCTCTAACTGCCATAATAGTGCCCTTAGAGCAACAAAATGAATGACCGACCCACAATATTTTTTTAGTCCAAACATTTTCTCTGAACACACCTACCTTCTATCTCTAATTGTTAAGGCGGTCCCCATACAATTTTTTTTATTTTTTGTAAAATAAATTGTTGATGAAAAAAAAAAATTGATGAAAAATAAATTTTGATAAAAAAAAAGTTGGATGAATAAAAATTTGTATAAAAAAAAATTGGTGAAAAAAAATATAAAAAACCCATTTAAAAAAATTTAAAAAAAATAATTGACGCAAAAAAAATTATGAAAAAAAACTTACAACAAAAAATTTGATGAAAATACAATTTATGAAAAAATAATTATGTTACGTTTTTTCACCAGCTGGTGAAAAATTGTTTTATTCACCAGAAGGTAAGTTTTTATTCAAATTACAAATGCAAGTTGCAAACCTTTTTGGTTTTAAGAAAATGAAAACAGTAATTCTTGTTTTCTTTTTTTTTTAGTATTTATATATAGTATTTATATAACATAGTCATTCTGAGGTGGCATTTTTAAAATTAGAGACCAACCTAAAAACATTATCATTTTAAAATATATAAAAATGACAGTGGCGTTTTTTTTAAGGGGTCGCAGATTCTGAGACATTTTTCTCAATTTTTTTTTTTTTAAATTCTGACATATTTTTCCTGGTTAAAATGAAAGAGCCAGGAAGAGTTGTGAACAGTGAAATCCACTGCAACGACAATTTTACTGCTCGGGAAACTATGATCTTCGAATGTTAAACCTGTAGTGTAAACACAGTATTTTTACTAACTTCTAGATACGTAGGCAGACTGGCAGACAGACACACTGACGTTATAAATTTTAGTATAATCCGTAGTCATATAAAATAAGAAAATATTGTTTTGGTATATTTCCTAGAAAAATATTATTAAACTTTAAGGATACAGCAAAACATATCTCTAAAAAAATTAAGTTTTTACTCCAAAACTTTATTAACTTAAACTCCTTAAACAGGAATACAAACTTGTAGATAACAGAGCGGGTTGCTGTAACTTTAAAGATATAATATTTATTTTTTTTTTTTGATATTTTCGCGTTTTATACTTATAATGAAATAAAATATATTAACATTTTATCTTATAACGTACACGGCCTAGAAAACAAGTTATTTAATAATGATCTTTTTACCTATATTAAATCTTTTGACATATTCGCATTACTTGAAACTCACGTGTGCCAGGAAAAATCTGAAAAGTTGAATAAGTATTTTGGGGGTTTTGATTTAGTTTGGATACCTGCAACTAGAATCAGCACTCACGGAAGATATATTGGAGGCTCATTATTAGGCATTAAAAAAGATTTGAATAAAAATGGATGCAGTTATTCAGTTGATAAGTTGCAAGAAGTAAATGCTATTAAAGTCAAAATCAATAAAACAAATTTTACCTTAATCCCATTGTACATGAGAGGTGCCACTTGGAATCAGGATTTTGCAATGTTAAATCAGATCTTTGGAGAAAATGAAGTGGAAAGTCCAATAGTAATAGGAGATTTAAATATAAGAATAGGTTCACTGCAAACAAATATGGATGATATTCTTAAAACTTGGTTTATGGCAGGCACTGAGGAAAGAAAGTCGAAAGATACTATTGAGAACAAGAAAGGAAGACAATTTTTAGAATTATGTGGCGATTATGGACTAGTGATAATGAATGGTATGACAACGGGCGATGAAGAAGGTGAATTTACTTTTGCAAGTGGAGTGGGCTCATCCGTGAATGACATTTGTGCAGTATCACATGATTTACTTATGTGTATTGACTCATTTACTGTTGATAATAAGATGTGGTCGGACCACTTTCCAATAACTTTGTCCTTAAAAATCAAGGTGCTAGAGAAAGAAAGAAATAAGACAAATTTACTTCCCAAATTGCAATGGAGACAAAATCAAATGCAAGATTACCAAAGAAAAGTGAAAGAAATTTTACAAAATGAAAAACAACAAAAAGTCAATTTTGATTTTGGAGATATTGCAAATATAATAAAAAAAGCACACAATAAGCAAGATGATTCCCAATTTTCACCAAAACAAAAATGGTTTAATAGAAAATGCTACAATGCAAGAATCGCATCTTTTAATTTTTTAAAAAAATATAGAACTGACAACACTACTGATAACAGAGAAAATTATGTGAAGGCAAATCGTAATTTCAAAGCGGTGTGCTGTGAAGCTAGATCGCAATATTACCAACGGTTAGATATGAAACTTGAATGTGTTAGAAATAGCAAAGATTGGTGGACCATTGCAAAAGAAATTCGAAATGAAGTTTTTTCAACAAACATATCAATTCCAGTTGATGAATTAAGGTCATACTTTCAAGATTTGTTAAATCCACCTCAAACGTCTTTAGATATGCATTATGCCTACTTATTTAGAACAGATAATGATTTGGATAGGATAATAACAAAAAACGAGATTAAAAAGATATTGGCAAAAGCAAAATTGAACAAAGCTGCTGGTGTAGATCGCGTACCATACGAGTTTTTAAAAAATGCTCCAGAAGAACTTTTAGATGAAGTGGTGAATATATGTAATGTCTTATACGATGGTGGTGCAATGGATGACTCGTTTACCCAAAGTATAGTATATCCAATTTATAAAAAAGGTGATAATTCTCTGCCTAGCAACTACCGTGGCATATCATTCATGAACTGCTTACCAAAAGTAATGATGGGATTGATCACAGAAAGACTTACTAGATGGACAGAACGATATAGAATTTTAAACGAATATCAAGCAGGTTTTCGCAAGAATTATTCTACGGCTGATAATATATACAACCTGTCTCCAATTGTACATATCAACCTAAGCAAGGGAAAGAAAACGTATGCATTCTTTGTGGACTTTAAGGCAGCCTTCGATAAAGTTTCACGCAAAGCATTAATTTTTAAACTGCACTCCATTGGTGTATCTACGAAGCTGGTCAAATTTATTGAAGATGTATACAATAACACAAAATCTGTAGTCTGGACAGGCTCAGAACTTTCTGAAAGTTTTTCGACAATGTCAGGAGTAAAACAAGGATGCTTACTTTCGCCATTGCTATTTGCAATTTATCTTAATGATTTACACGATTTTTTGGAAGGTGGAATAGAATTGGGCGAGTTAAATATAAGGCTTCTTTTGTATGCAGATGACATCGTCATCCTAGCTGATAATGTTAAAGTGATGCAGCAGATGATTTGTAGATTAGAACAATATTGCAAAACATGGAACGTAGAGGTAAATCTAAGTAAGTCTGAAATTATGGTTTTCAGGAAAAGTGGAAGACTGGCAAGTAATGAAAGATGGGTTTTTAACAATATCGAAATTAAAGTAGCCTCAGAATATTGCTACCTAGGAGTAACGTTAACACCGAGGATGATTTTCAAGTCGCATGTAACCAAAAGAAATCTTGCAGCAAAAAATAGCATTAATTTTACATGGAATAACTTTTTAAAAAAACCAAATATATCCCTCAAATCCAAATGGAAGCTATTTCAAGCTGTAAGTAGGTCGGTTCAAGTTTACGGAGCGGAAGTATGGGGCTTTTCCTTATTTAATGAAGTGGACAAGCTACAGCTTTATTTTATTAAGAAGATACTTCGACTGCCAACATTTACACCAACATATGCTTTGATGTTAGAAACAGGAATTGAAAATGGTCACCTGTTCACGCTAGATCTTCATTTGCGTTATATCACAAGAACATTATTTGATTACAATGATGATAGACTACCAAACAAGCTAACAAGACAATTATTACGTCAAAAACTTTTCTGGGTCAGTGAGTTAAACAAGTTAGGGTCTGATTATGGTATCGAATGGTCAGAAAATTCTATCACAAAAGAGCATTGGAACGAAAATCGTATGAGTCTTTTACAATCGCTTAGAATTAAATATTATATACAATCATTAGTAAGAAAAATGTACTCAGACAGGATATATAAAAGATTAGTCCCTATAGAAGGGCAAGGCTATATAATGGAAATCGATAATCAATACACAATAACGTGGATACTTAAGATGAGGTGTGATTTAATTAAACTCAATGGAAATAGATATGAGAATAATGCGTCAAAAATATGCTCGATTTGTAATATGGGTGAAGAAGAAAATATTTTACACTTTTTAGGCCGCTGTACAGCTTTTAAAGAATTCAGGCAATTTTATTTTGGAAAGGTTTTACTTGAAGAAGATGAATTTTTAAATATTCTTAATGGTAAAATAATAGAATGGAAAACTTTATCAAATTTTGTTAAATATTGTACAAATTATCGAAATATGTTATTAAATGAATTTAATTATTAAAGATATTTGTTAGTACAGTGTTAATTATACATAAATGACGACCGACGACAATATGTCATGGTCAAGCGTTTAATATAATATTAAAATTTTGTAATTATATATATTGCTAATTTATGAAAATAAAGAATACTACTACTACTACTACTACTTATAAATTTTTCACTTAACTTGACAAAAAAAAAATATTTGTCATTTTGATAGACATCTGAATTAAAGAAGTAAGGCAGGCTGGCATTCAGGCAGGGTATAACAGTACAGGACAGTACTGTTTGTCAGGCATCATTATTCATTTTGAAGGGTTATACGTAAACAGAAAGTTTAAAATGAATGATTGGTTTGACTGGTTTAGATAAATCATTTTGAAAATATACAGCTTAAATTTACTCTAATTAGACACATAATACCCTTATAGTTCCGCTGTATGTTGTTTGGATTTCGTTTAATTTTTTTTTTTTTCGTTTGGTGGGCATATATTTGTGTATTAAGTGTTTAAATGCTACGTATTTTTTTTGTATATTTGTCCGATAGCTATTGTTGTTGTTTAGATTTTCCATTTAAAAAAAAAAAAAAACCCTTAATGATTTTTCAATTGATTTTCAAAGTCAACATCGTATTGCGTTGGCATTCAATTACATTTTATGGTCTAGTGAATTTTACTCAACAGTCCAGAGTTTTATTTATGTGATGAACAACTTCAAATAACTTCAATTTAATTAAGTGGCAATTTTAGGAAAAAATTGTGTTTAAATTGCTGAAAATGTGAGTGCAAAAGTGATTTAATGAACAGCATGCGTTATACACTGGCTGTCAACTAGTTTGAAATGTTTCTATAGTTTATGCAATTTGTTAAAGATAAAGTTAAAAATACTCAACGTAATTATTACACTGCACTCAAAAAATTATCTTAGTAAAATCAACTGAAAATGTCAGTTAAAATAACTACTTTGTAAGTTATTTTGGGGTCAACTACTTTTTTAGTTAAATCAACTAACAATGTTAGTTATTTTAACTGACAAAAAACAATTGACTTATGTAGTAAAAATTACTAACATTTGTAGTCAAAACAACTAATATGTAGTAAAAATAAAATGAACAAAAAATTTTTCAGAAAAAAAATTGAAGACCAAATTTTTTCCAAGTTTTTTTTTTTTTTTAAAAAGTTGTGAAAAATAAAAAAAATTAAATTTTTTTTTTGGAAAAAACTTTGAAAATTTTTCAGAGATAATAAAATAAAATTAACTACTTTTAATAACTGTTACTACATTACAGTACTTTTTTGGTAGTTATTCAAAAAAACGACTTTAAATAACTAACAGAAATAGTTGTTTGATATTTTTCATACAAAAATAACTGACTTTGTAGTTGAAAACAACTAAGTAACTACTGTAAAATATACAAATAACTAACATGTAGTAACTTACATAATTTTCTGAGTGTGTGCAACACGATTTTGTATCTTGGATGGGACAAAACCAGTAAAGCAAAACTCCCGAAGGGTCTTGAAAACTTAGCTCGAGTTCTTTTTTTATGGTCCACTGAAGTTTTTCAATTTTTTTCAAAGGCGTTTTGAATAAGTCAAAAAATAAGTATTAAATCAAGTTCTGAGGTAAATAGTGTTAAGATATGTCTTCAGTAAAATTTGATGGCGGTTATTTTCTTTGAATATATTAACCCTCTATCTCCATTTTTAGGGGTCATTTTGGTCCTTCTTTTAAATATCCTCATAGAACACCAATAAACGTGCGTTTAAAGGGTTAAAATATTCTACAAAAAGTTTTTGCATCAAATTCCACTAGGGGTTGCCAAAGATCAAAAGTTCGTACAAAAAGTGCAAAATGCTTAAAAAAGTAAAATTGTAAATTATCACAGACTATTAAATTCTTTTTCATCAAAGTCGTGTGAAATAAGTCGAAAAAATATTATAAATCTGCTTATGACTTAAATTACGACAATAGATGTCATCAGTGAAATTTAATGGCGGTTCTTATCATAGAACATATTAACTCTCTATCACCCATTTTTAGGGGTAATTTTTGTGCTTTTCCAAATACCCTCATAGAACATGACTAAAAAAGGACTAAAATGACCCCTAAAAATGGGAGATAAGGGGTTAATACATATTAAGAAAAGAACCACCATTAAATTTCACTGAAGACATGTATCTGCATTATTTACCTCAAAACTATATTTAATACTTATTTTTGGACTTTTTCAAAACGCCTTTGAAAAAAATGGAAAACTTCAGTGGGATCTGGAAAATGAAATTATTTATAGACATTTTTCTGAATTTTTTTTTTTTTAATATTTCTAAGTCGATTTTTTTTCTAAATTCAGACATTACAAATTTAAAAAATGATCTATTAGTTTTTATTCAGTTATCAAAAAATTTTTCCAACAACCTAAACAAAAAATTAACTTTTTTAAGCACAGTAGAAAATTCGCATTTCTGACCTCCATCATCAGATCAAAGGTATTAAAAATACATATCTCGTGGTGCTAACAACGGGCCAAAGAAGATAATATTTTTCAACTTATTAACAAAAATGTCCTAAAATTTTGGTATTTTACTCAATGTGACGAAAAGTTGTGCATGTTTGAACACATTCTTAGCACACGTAGATAGGTTTTCCAAAGACCTTTCATTTGGTATGTAACATGACTAGGTTTTTTTGCATAATATAGGAGATAAACGAAAAAAACTGAAAAATTGCCTTGTCCTCCCCCTCCTTTTTACCCCCTAAATATGTATTTGGGCCGCTAAAAAAAATACGTGTCCCTTTATTTTTTCTGATCTACAAAATAAAACCAATTCCATAAAGATCCGCGGGTGACACTAGGGAGACTTCCCTTGTTAGAAATATTTTTAAAAAAAATGTCAGAAAAATGTCTATAAATAACACTGTGTGACAGAAAAAAAACCTGGGATGCGATACGTTTTTTCTAGTAGGTGTTGTAGAGTACAATAAGACCCTGTATTTGAAATTTGCGAAACACCTTCAAAATATTGAGTTACGGGTAAAAAACCGGTTTTTCGAACTTTTTACACTTATAACCCAGTAACTTTGTTGAAAACTAACCCATTTTCAATTTATCGACGGTTTTAGAAAGAAGAAACTGAGACCTTCCGGGTCTCAGTTTCTCTTTGTGGTTGTGGGTGATGCTGTCTGGGGACACCTACCCCTAGCGATTAATGTTTACAAATTCATATATTATAATATTTACACTCAAATAATTAAATTTTATATTTTTTTTTTATTTTTCGTTTAACCGAAAAGGAAAGCGGACCAAAAAAATGGCACTGTTTAATCCCCTTGGTTCAACAGCAGGTCAATGAACTTCACATGATGAAAAAATTTTTTATTTGTTGAACAAATAGACAAAAAAAATTAAAATAAAATAGTGTATTTCTGAGGTTGCATTAGTTCTCCAAGGGGGAACTTTTTTCTCCTGGTCCGGTTTAGCCCATTTACAAACTTCACTGTCCTATAAACCTAATACATATTCGTGTCAAAACTTCAGGAGTCTAGCTCTTTCATTTTAGACAGTTTCGCGTCTTCCACAGATGGACAGACGGACAAAGCTAGAATGTCGTAGAATCGATCACTGATCAAAAATATATACTTTATGGGACCCTAGATCGATATTTCGATGTGTTTCATACAGAATGACAAAGTGAGTATACCCCGCATATTATGGTTGGATGGTAGAAAAACATATTCCAAAGTTTTGTTTTTATTAAAAGTTTAATAACTCAGTCAATTTTTAACCGATTTCAAAAACCAACGTTGTAATTTACTCTTAAATAAATATACTTTATTAATAAATACATAAATGGTACGGTTCCTTAATAAAAAAATATGATAAAACATCTTCAAACTTAAAAAATAATGATTTTTTTTTGAAAAATTGAGTTTGCTGGAAAAATACGCACAGTTGTTTTAATATTACTTAAATTTCATTTTACAACTTCGAAAGATATTAGTTTATTCTTTCTAAAACCGTCGAGAAATAAAAAATCGGTTAATATTCAACAAAGTTACTGGCTTATAAGTGTAAAAAGTTCGAAAAACCGGTTTTTTACCCGTAAAATAATTTTTATTTTTTTTTTACAAAAATGACAAAAAAAAAAGTTTTTACTCAAAATAATTTTTTTTTAATCAAAATTGTTAATTTTTTTACATTAGAAAATTTACTATCCATTTAAAAGGGTAATGCGAGACAGTTGGTGCCCAAAGGGTTAAGGCGACTGACCAAATGAGTTCAGCATCCTTAAGAGCAATGTTTAAGCTTTACCCTCCACCTATTTTTAAGTCGCTATCACATCGCATCACATCACCCGATGCATCGGGTTCATCCGCTATGAGTTGTCAAAAATGCCCAAAACGGCGGGTTTTTTTTGAACTTTGACCTAAATTTTTTCAAAAATCTGATGTGATGGAAAAGTTTGGAGATCAGAATTGTGATCACTAGAACAAAAGTAATTAACTGTATGAGGTCGCGTCCCAGTCGCATCATGTTTTTTTCAAAATGTTTAGTAGTGTAATCTAAATGAGAATTATAAAAAAACAAAGAAACATATTTAATACCAGTAAGTTTCCTGTTATAACAGTTATAAAATTTTATATAACCTGTATGATTTAAAACTATATAAAAATATGTTTGTATGTATTAATTAAATTAATTAAACCATTATGTGCTTCATTAAAAAGTACATACAAAGAAATTAATTACATAAACGATTAAATTAAAACCACAGCATTATTTAAATACACATTTACAACATTCAATTCATACACGTGCATATGACAAACTGCAATAATATTACTACACCATTGAAAGATGTAAATCGGAAAAAGATTTATTCTAATTTAAAAATTCTACTAGAAATTCGGAGATTCCATTTGAAATTTGAAGGTTTCATTTGTAATTCTAAGATTTTACTGGTAATTCGATGATTCAATTTGTAATTCGAAATTTCCGTTTTTAATTAGAAAATCTAATTGTAATTTGAAAAAGATCAATTGTAATTCAATGATTCCAATTTTACTTTCAAAAAGATCAATTGTAATATGAATAAGAACAATTGTAATTCAAAACACATCAATTGTATTTCGTAACAGATCAATTGTAATTCGAAAAATTTCATTTGCAATTCAAAAAAGATCAAATGTAATTCGAAGATTCCAATTGTAGTATGAAATCATCAATTGGAATTCAGATTGTAATTCAAAATAGATCAAATGTTATTCGAAAAACATAAATTAATATTCGAAAAATATCAATTATAATTCAAAATAGATTAAAAAGGTCACTACACTCAAAAAAAAAAGTTTGTAAAATTACAAGCAAAAGGTCTTGTAATTCTATTTTACTAATATTTTTGTCTATTTACAAAAATTCTTGTATTTTTAATAAAACAAAAACTATCGTGCGCTTTGTAATTTTACTATAATATGTTGGTAAATTTATTTAACAATTTTTTTAGGTAAATTAACAAAAAAAATAATTATTTTACAAATTAAAAAAAAATTACAAGGTGTTTAGTTGTTTTACACAAGAAAATTGTAATTGTACAACAACATTTTATTTGATAGTATTTAGTCTTTCTACCAAAAAATGTTTTATTACAAACAATTTTTTTTTCAAGATTTTTTAGTTTACAAGGTTTTCAGTATTTTGACACAAAAAAATGTAATTAAACAAAAATTTGTATTGAAAAATAATTATGCAACAATAGGAGACGCAAAAATTTTCTAAGTCCATTTTTGTTAAAAATTATTTTTTATAAATAAAAAATTTCATAAAAAAATTTTGAAAATTTTTTAAGTTCCGGATACAAACATTTTTCAATTAGTTGTAAGCTTTATCAAAGAAATTGAATATTAAGACAATTTTTTGGTAACTTGCTTTAAGTAAAATACCACAATTTTTATATGTTTTTACTATATTATTGTTCTAGTTTTTTTTGTTTGTATTTTTACAATTTTTTAGTAATTTTACCATATTTTTTTGGTACTTTTTTTTAAATCTGGCACTAAAATGTCAATCAAAAGCTGTCAATTATGAAAAATTAAGTTTTTTCTTATTTTATCAGGTACTTAAACGTCCAATCTACAATATCCAAAGTTTTTTTTTATAATTTTTTAAAAATACTTGCTAAAATAATTAAAAATTCGAAAAAAAAGGTATTTTTTTTGACTAGTTTTTCTTGAAAATATAAGAAATTTCTTGTGTAGCCTCCTTCGCAATTCTCATATGTTCTACTTAAGAAAAACGAAATTCCGAAAAAAATAAAAAAGTGCAGTGTTATACTCTAAAAAGTTTGTTAAAAGTGTTCAAGTGAAAAAAAAGCATTTCAGGTTGTTAAAGTGCTACTCCAGCTGCCGAAGAAGGAAAAATAAGATGCACCAATGGAAAAAACCTTTAAATTTACAAAACCAATATGTAAATTTAAAGGTTTTTTGCAAATTTACAAAACAAATATGAAAGTTTAGAAAACAAAATTGTATACTTACAGAAAAAGTTGTAATTTTACAAAAATGAAGTAAATATTACAAAAACAATATTGTAAATTTACAAATTATTTGGTTAAACTACTGTTTTTACGGCAAAAAAATAAGAAAAAATGGTATATTTACAATAAAAATTGTAAATTTACCACTTTTTACTGTAAACATACAAGTTTTTTGCCATAAAAAACTGTAGTTAAACCAAACAATTTGTAAATTTACAATTTTATTTTTTGATTTTCTAATTTATTTCGTAAAATTACAACTTTATTTGTAAGTCTACAATAATATTTTACATAAAAAATTGTAAATTTACACTTTCTCCCCGTAATTTTTTTGTTAAATCAATTTACAAATTATCCCCGTAACATTACGGGGATTCTTGCTAGTACATATTTTACAAAACCTGCCCCGTAAAATCACGGGGATTTTATGTCATTTTACAAACTTTTTTTTTTGAGTGTAGTTATTCGAAATAGATCAATTGTAATTCGCATAAGATCAATTGTAATTCGAAATTTTCGGAATTTCCGTTGATGTTTTTCGAATTCAAGTGGAATCTTCGAATTACAATTAATCTTTTTTGAATTACAATTGATGCTTTTTGAATTACAATTGATCTATTTTGAATTGAAATTGAACTTTTTCGAATAAGAATTAATATCTTTCGAATTTCAATTAATATTTTACTAATTACAATTGATCTTTTACGAATTACAATTGATATTTTACGAGTTACACACTGATAGAAATTTGTACATGACAATAATGAAAATCTACATTAATGTTATGAAAAATTACGTTAAAAAGGAACCTATGTAGGGTTTCATTGAATTAATGAAATAGGTATCATAAAATGGAATTGCAATAACAAGTTTCATTAAAATAACGAAAATTGTTCATACAAAATGTAAATATTAAACAGCACGAATTTAGTAAATACAAAATTAATAATTTACTTTTTATTTAAAATTTTATAAAAAAGTCAGAAAAAATCACAAAATAACCAAGTTAAAAAAACGCTTTCACATATTTTTAATTTTATCTATAGATATCACTCAGTTTTCTTACACAAAATTTTATTATAAAATTTGCTTTTATAAATACTTATAATTAATCAACAACATTTAATTTTAAACTTCGTATAAAAATTCTAAAAAAATAATCACGCTCTGATCAGCTGTTTTTTGCGTGCGTAAACTAACAGACTAAACAGACGCGACACGACATGCTTAAAAAGAAGCGAATTTTGTAAACAAAACTTAATAATTTTTTAATGAAACTACGAAATCTAATGAAACAAAATTAATGAAAGTCTTGCACAATATGTATGAAATTTCATTCAGCATATGAAATATTTCATTGATGTAATGAAACAACGTTAATAAATTCCATTCATTAGTGATATGAGGCGTTTTATCAGTGCAATTTATCTTTTCGAATAATAATTGATCTTTTTCGAATTGCAATTGATCTATTTCGAATTTCAATTGATCTATTACGAATCACAATTGATCTTTTTCGAATTACAATTGATCTATTTCGAATTACAAATGATATTTTTCGAATTACAATTGATCTACTTCGAATTACAATTGATCTTTTACGAATTACAATTGATTTATTTCGAATTACAATTGATCTTTTTCTAATAACGATTGATCTACTTCAAATTACAATTAATATTTTTGAAGTTACAAATGAAATTTTCGAATTATAAGTGGAATCTTCAATTTACAAAATGAAAATTTCGAACTACAAATGGAATCTTCGAATTCCAAGTAAAATCTTCGAATTACAATTGATCTTTTTCGAATAACATCTGTAAATGGTGTAGTAAAAATAAATTAAATATAAAAATAAATAAACTCAGCAATTGTTTGATATGATTACAATAACCAAAAATATGATATTAATGTAAAAAGATTAAAAAACGCAAAAAAAAATCCAATTGCAAACCTGTAAACAGATAAAGCAGGTTTATTTGTAAATAACGTGGAAAAATAATTTATGTGAAATTTTATATATTTATGTATGTATGTGTGTCTGATTGTCTGTCTGTATAAAAAAAAAACAAATGGTAGACACATAAATTCAGTTTGGAAGCAATTAAGGAATAAAAAATTGTTACTAGCAAGCCCTTGCGGAAATTTGTTAAAGGTAATGTTAAATAACGGATCAAAGAAAGTGTCATTTAAGTCATTCACAATAACTGTTTAGAACTATTAAAATAACATTGAAATAGTCCGCCCGGAATCATGCTCGTTCCGGCGAAAAATTTGGTATCGTTATAACTAGAGCTGGGCACATGACCAAATTAGAGCGTGATTCACGTGATTCGCTAAATTCGATTTTACTCACGTGATTGTGAGTGAGTGTGAGTGCGGAAAAAATGCGTGAGTGAGTGTGCTTGAGTAAGATTTTTTCGTGAGTGAGTGTGCGTGAGTCGATTTTTTTGCGTGAGTTTGCGTGATTTATTTTCTCTTTATATTTCCTTTCAAACCAAAAAAAAATCAACAAAATAACATTAAAATTCGGCAAAATTTAGGATTTCGTACGAAAAACGTTTTTTTGAAATTTCGCGGAATTTTGCTTAAAATTTTTAAAATTTTAATTTTTCAAATTTTTTTTGTATAAATAAAGGTTTTGTGAGTGGGAGTCAACGTGAGTGTGAGTGAAGCTTGTGTGAGTGCACGTGAGTGTGAGTTGTATTAAATTTACTCACGTGACAGTGAGTAGAAAAATTATGGTCGTTAGTGAGTGTGCGTAATTAAAAAATTCCTGTCGTGAGCGTGAGTGAGTGTGAGTCAAAAATCACTCACGCGCCCATCTCTACTTATAACCCATGAAATTTTAGAAATTTTAATAAAAATAAATTTTTATTGATAAATTGAGTAAAAAACGTTCACACAAAAAAAAATTTCCACTGAACGATTTTCATAGTATTTATAAACAAATTCATACAATTTATTAACTTTTTCATAATACTTATAAACCTTCTCGTAGTATTTACACACAGAAAAATAAATTTCCAACCGAATTTTTCAGTTGTATAATTCGGTTGTTGCTACTATTTTTAAGTGTAACTATCAAATTTTTTATTGCTTTTAATTAAATGTCTGTTGTATCAACCGAATTTAGGTGAGACTATCGATATTCAATTGAGACGACCTAAATGCAATTGCATCAACCGATATTTAGTTGTATTAACTAAATTTCAGTTGGAAATTTGCAAGTTTGTTTTTTGTGTGTATGAAAAATGTTAAATAGTGCTTTAGTTTCACATATTATGATTAATTCATAAATACTATGAAAAAGTTTATAAATATTATAAAAAAGTCAATAAATTGTATGAATTTGTTCATAAATACTATGAAAGTCATTCATTGGAATTTTTTTTTTGTGTGTTGTTTGAATAAAAAATAGTTTGAGTAAAAAAAAAATGGTTAAAACAAATACTGAATGAATAAAAATTTTTGTGAATAAAATTCAGAAAATGTTAAAAAAATCTTGTCTCTGGACACATTTTAAAACAAGTCACTTATCTAATAATTTCACGGATCGAAATAATATGTCACTGATCGAAATAATATTTTTTAATGTATCATTAAGATCAACTTATCAACTTATATTTTTTAAGAGTAAAACCCCAAAGGCCCAGAAATTTTTGTTAGTAAATTTTAAAGCTAAGTCGTATTCCAACAAAATATTTGTTTTTTTTGGATGGATTTTAGTCATTATGTAAATTTTTTTAGTGTTTACCTCTTGTTTTGGTTATTTTTATATAAACATTTCCAAATTCTTAAAACATTTTTCTGACAGCAAAATATCCAGATTCTAAAATATTTTTCCAAGAGAAAATTTTAGAAAATTTTAGAATTTCCGGTTTTTGAAATTTTTCTGATTTGTTTGCCTAAAGAAAAGTTTGCGATTCTGACGCATTATCCCAATAGAAAGATTCTGAGGTTCTGAAGCATTTTGATACAGAAAAGCTTTTAGAATTGTAAAATTCTTGATATAGACAAATTTTAAGATTCTAAAATACTTTCGTATAGAAAATTCTCAGAAACTTATGCCATTTCCCACTAAAACTTCCTATATTTAGAAAAGTTCTCAGGTTTAATGACTTTTTCCCCATAGAAAACTTCTTTGGTTCTAATATTTTTTCTATTCCATTTTTCAAAAAAAAAGTCATGGATACCGAAGCATTCTTTCTGTACCAATATTTTCAGGTTTTAAAACCCTATTCTAAAACACATTTTCCTACAGAAAAAGTCTTAGATTCTGAAAAATTTTTAAATAGAAAAATTTTAAAATCTAAGACATTTTCTAAAATTCTATGATATTTTTCCATAATATCTCAGAAGTCTAAGGCATTTTGTGTGTACAAAAAATCTCACATTCTGAGTTATTTTTCATATAGAAAAAGTAACAGACTCTAGAACGTTTCTTCTAAATAAAAACTCACAAATTCTGAGACATTTTGCCCATCGAAATAGTCTGAGAATTTTTTAATAGAAAAGGTTCAGCTATTTAAATGTCTTAGATTCTGGGACATCTTTCAAACAGAAATAATCTCAGATTCTGAGACATTATCTCAAAATCAGAGACATTTTCCTTAAAAATGGCCATAGATCCTGAGACATTTTTTAAATAGAAAAATCTCAGTTTCTTTGAAATTTTTTCAATAGAAAAAGTTTTACACTCAAAGAAAAAGCTTCATTATATGTATATATGAAAACTGCCATAAATATAGTGAGAATCTTCATTAAAGTTCGTCCAATGTAAAAGTTTCATAAATACAATGATACAGTTTCATAATTATTCATAGTGTCAATATTTATGAAATTTTTCATTAAATTTGTGTAAGTCTGACCTAAATCCGAATTAAAAATAAATAATTACAACAATAAGGTCAACAAAATATAAAAATTATAGTTTTCGTAAATATAATAAACTAGCTATACCCGGTCCGCGTTGCTGGCCCTAAGAAAGATATTATTAAGGGCCTTTTTTGTTGGTAAACTTAGATTGTTAACATACATCAAAACGAAAAAAACAAAACGTTAACTTCCATAAATTTCTCAAATTAATTTAGGGTCGTTTGGAATAGTTTTGTAAAATATTACACATTTTCGATGAAATATTGATAAAATTAGTTTATTTAATGCAATTTAGCTTGAAAGCAACACAAAAACATTTATCTTTTTTATTAATACCAAAGAAAGCCATTAACAATAACAGAATCATTCACAATGTATGCAAGTTAATTTTTAACTTCTAGAATTTAGAGCGTTAACACTGATATGAACTTTGTATGGTAGAACACTGATAATTATGCCAACAAAATACTCCTTTTATATTGCATCTTAATTTAAGTATAGTGTCGGACAAAATTAAAGCACGGGTTAGCACTATCTACAGAGAAATCTCAATGAAATCGGTTCAGCCGTTTTTCCGTGATTTCGAAACAGACAGACATAACGTTAAGTATAGCACAAAGGAGCGTGCCATTTAACGCATTTTTATCGAATCGTGATAGTCTAAAGTTCCATGCTGCATCCTCGATTATTACTATCTGTGCTGCAAATTTCATTTACATCAGTTTTGCCATTTTTGTGTGAATGCAAAAGAGGAGGAAATAACTTTTTATTTATGAAAAACGGGAGTTTTATACCCTTTTGCCGAATCGCGCTCTACATATGACCTACAGTTCCCGCTCGGTTAGTTCTATCAGTACTGACAGATTCGGCTTATCCGTTTTTGCGTGATTTCTAAACAGGCAGATATAACGTACAGTATAAAACAAAGGGGCGTGGCAATTTACGACTCTTTGTTCAATCGTGGTCAGTGTCGTACAAAGGGCGTTGCAATTTGTATCGCTTTTTCCAAAAACGATCTTATATGGCATACATAACACTTCGTTAGCACTGTATGTAGTGAAAATGTCAATAGAATCGGTTCAGCTGTTTTTGCGTGATTGCGAAACAGACAGACAACGTCCAGTGTAGTACAAAGGGGCGTGACATTTTACGCACCTTTTTCCAATCGTAGTATAACATGGCCTATAGTTCCGCACTCGGTTAACACTATTAGTGCTGAAAAATGTAATTAAAATCGAATCAACAGCTTTTGCGTTTTTGCGGAGCATGCAGCCCATGAATGGAATTTTAACCCATTTGTCCGATCACGCTCTAATTTGACATATAGTTATTACTTGGTTAGTTAGTACTATCGTTGGTTCAAATTTCATCAAAATCGGTCCATCCGGTTTTTATATATAGATGTCATTATTGGTGCAATGTAAAATTTTCGATTTTGCCCACCCCTCCGCCCACAGGCAAAAAAGAATGGCATTTTACGCCCATTTGTCCGATCATGCTCTAATTTGGCATATAGTTAGTACTCGGTTAGTACTATCTTTGGTTTGAATTTCATCAAAATCGGTTTATCTGTTTTTTATATATAGATGTCATTAGTGGTGCAATGTAAAAATTCGAATTTGCCACGCCCCTCCGCCCACTCGCAAAAAATCAAAAATCTGACAGCACAGTGTTACTCCCTAGGCTATTCTGAATATTCCTTGAAAATTTGATCACGATCGGTCCAGCCGCTTTCGAGTCCATACAGAACATACATACATACCCACATACATACACACATCCATTTTTATATATATAGATTAAATTTCATAAACTTTTATAAAAGTCTTTAATTTAGTTTTTCTTAAATGTTTGATCATATTAAGAAACTATTTCATAGTATTTATGAACCACTTCATTGGTACTGTGAAATAGATCCATATTTATAATGAAATACTTAAAAACAAATAAAATTATTTTTATGAAATGTTTCATAATATTTATGAAGGATTTCATAATTAATTGTGTTTATATATTGTTGGACTGTATATTTTATAACTGAATTTTTATTTAGTTCGGTTTGAGTCCATATTAATTATTTTTGAGAAATAATAATTGTTGTACAATGAGAAAATCTGAAAAAAATCAAGTGACAACACAGGCTAAGTGGAGATGTCGACAGCTTTCGGAAGATGCCACCCTTCCATCATCAGCATTCCTTCGATTGCCACACACTTAATGTGTGTCAGATTAAAATTAGCCATTTAAATGAAACTTTTGAAGAAATTAAGAATTGGAATTACTCCTCTTTGTGTTGAATAACCCGTATTCACCATTAATTCGTGTTGTATTCATTTGGCAGAAACTTAATCCATCTTAACTTTTAACGGAGTTGTATTTTTCCCATTGTTAACCCTTAGTAGGACTTTTCAATGTCCTAACGGACATTTTTCAAGATTTGAAAAGTCCTACTAAGGGTTAACAATGGGAAAAATACAACTCTGTTAAAAGTTAAGATGGATTAAGTTTCTGCCAAATAAATACAACACGAATTAATGGTGAATACGGGTTACACCGCTCTACAAATCTGAGGTTTGTCGCTGCGTTTTGGATGAAACCAAAAAAAGTTGATGGGGTTTGGTGCCCCGATTACAAAACGGTCACTCAAATTTTTCTATCACGTCACAATTTTGAGAAAATCGCGGTTAAAGTGTCAAAAAATGCCCATTTTGACCATTTTTGAAGGCCTATCAAATAAGATCCTGACATGGAAATGACTTGGTATCTAGTTCATTCGAAAGTGTGCAATTTTCTCTTTTAGACAAGATCAAATCTTCTTGGAATTTAATTTTCTAAAGTGGTAAAAAAATCATTAGCCACAAGTGCTTTAAATTTAAAATTTACGTATGAATTTGTACGGAAATTTGTTAAAAAACACTGTGTAAATAAACTAAATATTGAAAAAATATAAGGTTTTTTGCTAATGATTTTTTTAACCTTTTAGAAAATTAAATTTTTATAACATTTTATTTGATCTTTAAGAGAAAATTACAGGCTTTCGAATGAGCTTGACACCAAGTCATTTGCATGTCAGGATCTTATTTTATAAGCTTTAAAAAAGGGTAAAAATGCCCTTTTTCGGCACTTTAACCGCGAATTACTCAAAATCCTGACGTGATAGACAAATTTGGGCTACGGATTTGGAATCAGCGCAACAGACACTATCCAAATCACTAACCAGAATCCAATACGCATTTTCTTGTTGAGCTGTGTTATTCAACACAAAGAGGAGTAATTCCAATTCTTAAATTCTTCAAAAGTTTCATTTAAATGGCTAATTTTAATCTGACACACATTAAGTGTGTGGCAATCGAAGGAGTGCTGATGATGGAAGGGTGGCATCTTCCGAAAGCTGTCGACATCTCCACTTAGCCTGTGTTGTCACTTGATTTTTTTCAGATTTTCTCATTGTACAACAATTATTATTTCTCAGAAATAATTAATATGGACTCAAACCGAACTAAATAAAAATTCGGATTTCATAATATTTATGAAACAATTACATTGGGCAAACTTTAGTGTTTCATTAATAAAGCACATGCATTATTTTTTTCAAGAAATCAAATTTATGATATTTATATTGGAAGAACTAAAATAAAGAATAAAAATTTTAAAAATCATCTTCAGGAGCTACATATGATTTTTTTAGCCCCAATTTCTTAATCATACCATAAAAAATCATATGACACGTTTTTGTATTTTTTTTATGAAATCATGAAATTTTATAAAATGCATTTCATAGACTTTTTTCATAAAACTTTATTATATTTATAAGGGTTTCATAAATATAATGAAATTTTATGTCAAAAATATTTATGAAACCACGTCATAAATATTATTTTCTCTGAGTGTAGATTCTAATACATTTTTCCTAAATTAATTTTAAAATTTTTCGTCTAAAAAAACTCCCAAATTCTTTGTCCAGGAAAATTTCCAAAGTTTTTGTCTAGAAAAATTTCCAAATTGTTCGTCTAGAAAAATTCTGAAATTTTTTGTCGAGAAAAATTCTGAAATTTTTTGTCGAGAAAATTTCTCGTATTTTTTCTAAAGAAAAATTTTTTCTAAACAAAAAGTTTTTTCGTACGATACACGGTTTCCGAGCACAAAAATGTTAAAAAACTGTCTCAAAGTTAGTATTGTCAAAAAAGCGTTTTTTTAAACGCCCATATCTTCCAAAGTATTGATAAAAAAGAATACAAAAAAAATACGGTTTTCAACTATTTTCAAAGCTCTATCAAATAACCAAAAATAAATCGGAGATCCGTCAGTTAAATTTCCCATGGATTTGCTCATAAACAATATAATACTGACAAAAAAAAAAAAAAAAATGATAATGATTTTTAAATTTACGAACGGAAATTTTATGTTATGCATACATGTATAAGCAATTCTCCACACATAATTATAACACATGCTTCGTCCGAAACGACTTTAACCTAGAGTTGTGAACACTGTAAATGTGTATTTTTTTTTTAAATGAATCTGGAAGCCCCACAACAATATTTCGACAAAAATCAAAATCGTGTTAAAATTTAAAAAAAATTTTCATTTTAAGCAACGATTTTTGGCAACGATGGCAAAATGTGAATAATGAGTTTTGTTGCATTTTATCGTTTTCGAGATAAGCTTGAAATGCAGATTTTTTGTCGTTTGAACGTAATTTTTGCGAAGATTTTGACTTTTGTTAAAATATACTAGAACAATATAATAGTTTCCACATTCATAATCCAGAAAGACATTTAAAATGTTCGCATCTTGAGATTAAAGTCGTTTCAGACGAAGCGTGATTATAAACATATTATTAAAAATAATTCTTTTGTTATTAATAATGGCTGTCGACTCTTCACACGTTTGTTCTGTGTGTCTGTTTTTTTTTTTTTTTATTTATTTTTCTGTAATTTAACAATTGAAACTGCACTTTTCCTGTTGAGTTCGTAATGACCACAAGGGATTTGCTGTTGCACGAGCACCGTATTAAGTATTATTATGAATTTTTGTTGCTGTTCTCTTTTTGCTATTGTTCAAACAAAGAAATATTTATTATAATAAGTGACATTGACATTATCTCCACTGGCATGTGATTGTTACATTGTTTAAATCATAAACAGGAAAATGATGAAGGGATTTAATTTGTTGAATAGCATGATTATAACGCTTTAAACCAGTGGTGCGCACACACATACTATAACCTTTATGCTTGTGTGGGTAGTAGCAAGCGAAAAGTCAACAAATTTGCTCAAGCAACAGAATTTTATAGTGTACGTGTGTCGACAGCGCACAAGCAGCATTTTTTAGCCTATTCCCGCGGGAATAGGAATTACAAAAATGTCCATCACTGCTTTAAACATTAACCCATTATGAGATTTTTTTCGAAGTTGAAATATTTTTTTTCGGAAATATTCTCACATCCCTTAGAATACTCTCTGACTTTGGATATCTTTCTAACAGAAAAATAAAGATTTTTTTTTTCGGAAATATTCTCAGATCCTATAGAATACTCTCTGACTTCGGATATCATTCTAACCGAAAATTTCTATAATTTTGATATAATATTCAAATAGAAACATTTCAAAGTTCTCATGATATTTTTATATTTTTTTCGTATAGATTCTGAGATATTTATCATATGTAAAAAAATTATCGGATTCTGAGATATTGATACGAAAAATATTTCAGAATCAAAACTTTCAAATTCTTTCGTTCAAAAAAAACTGTTAGATTCTGAGATAGTTTTCGCATAGAAAATTTATTTAATTCTGAGACATTTTTTTATATAGAAACATTTTCAGAATTATTGAAAAATTCTCAGGTTCTCAAATATTTTTCGGAAAAAAATTGAACAGATTCTGAGATATTTTTCGTAAAGAAAAATTATTAGATTCTAATACATTTTTCTCTACAGAAAATTTTTCAGATTATATTTTTCGACCAGAAAAATTTGGAAAAAATTATCGGATTCTGAGATATTTTCCGTACCGCAAAACTTTTAAATTCTTTCGCTCGAAAAAACTGCTATATTCTTAGATAGTTTTCGCATAGAAAAATTATTAAGTTCTGATACATTTTTTTGTATAGAAAAATTTTTAGAATCAGAAAAATTCTCAGGTTCTCAAATATTTTTCGAAAAAAAAAATCTAAGATATTTTTCGTATAGAAAATTATTAGATTCTAATACATTTTTCTGTACAGAAAAATTTTCAGAATCTGAAAAATTTTTCCAACCAAAAATTTTCCAGATTTTGTAATATTTTCCGTATAAAAATAAATATCAAAAAAATCTTTTTGAAAAATTCTTAGAATGTGTAAAATTTTTCGTATAACAAAATTTTTTAATTTCAGTGTATACGGTCTATTAATAAATACAAAAAGTTAATGATTGTTCAGTGTTTTAAAATACAAATATGAGTAAATGATTTTAATTGTGTGGGTGTAAGTGTGTTTGTGCAAGTGACATAAACATTTAATATATTGAATCTTAACTTTATGTAACATTTCATTGATGATTCGTTGTTGATGTTAATGATGATGATGATGCTGATGATGAGATGTTAGACGTATGAACGAACGAACATACGTAACTGTTAATGCTGTCTGTAACATTGTTTGTTTTATGTCTTTTATTATTGTCTGACATTAAGTACCATTACGATATTAAATGATGTTCATTCGTCTATATATATATTTATGTTCGATGTATAGTGGACCATACCTTAAATCGTGCAGTAGATATCAATTCGTTTTAAATAGATATTTAATGTAAGCTTGATAGTGGTTAGATTGAATAATTTACACTGTGCATCAAATTGGTGTCACCGAGTGTACGACTAAAAATTTCACAGTGGTGGGATAACCCTTCCGCTTCAAAATTGACTTAAAAAAAAAATTTGGAATCTTCACCAAGTCGGATATTCAAATGCGTATGAACTTAATTGAAATCATTTTTTTTCCATTTTTTCCTTATTTTTTAAAAATTTAAACTTTAAAGTTGGAAAACATGGCCATATACCTAAATCATTATCAATTTTCCTAAAATTTAGTAAGTTTTACAATGTTTTAGTTATTTTTTTTTTTTTGTGAGTACAACAACTTTAAAAAATAAAATTTTGTAATCCAAAACTTTGTCTAACGAATTATTGTCTACTATCCGATTTACAGTGTGCCCCACTGTATGTTCGATATATCTTTACATGAACTTACATAAATACATACATAGTTAAATGTGTACAAGCATAAATTGTAGTGATTATCATTGTTATTAATATAAATTAAGTGGTTGTTGAAATGTCTGCTGCTACTTTCTATATCATACATTATACTCGTATGTATGTATTAAGTTTACCAGACATACAGACATTCATCAATTTAATACCTACTTGTAAGACTTTGTTTTATTTGAAGAATCTTAAACAGAATTTATAATAATTTCTGTACAAATGCTTAAGGAGGGTGAGTTAAGTTTTATTGAAAGCTCTTTAAAAATATTTTAGCGAAGGCTGTTGAAAGTTTAAGAAAATTAAGTTATTTTCATTCTTATTGCCAAATGTGTGTGGGGGTGTATTGAGGGATCAAGAAGAATTTAAATGTGTAAAAAAAACTAAATTTAACAAGAAACAACATCCTACACTTAAAATAAGAGCATTATTTTTTCTAAAAAAGTACTTTTAAGAAAAAAAAAATTTTTTTATACAAAAAAGTAATTTTTTTAGGAAAAAAGTACTTATTTTTTAAAAATAAAGTACTTTTTTCTAAACAACACATTTTCTAAAAAAGGTACTTTTTTACTACGTTTTAAAAAAAAAGTATTTCTTTCCTAAAAAGTACTTTTTAGCAAAAAGTTTTCTTTGTACGAAAAAAATATTTTTTTTCTAAAAAAAAGTATTGTTTTTCTAAAAAAAAAAACACTTTTTCTAAAAAAAGTACTTTTTTACTACTTTTTTTAAAAAAAGTACTTTTTTTCTAAAGTAGTATTAAAGTACTTTTTATTAGAAAAAGTACTTCTTTAGAAAAAAGTGCTTTTTAGGAAAATTTTTTTTTTTTTAGAAAATAGTACTTCTTGTAGAAAAAGTATTTTTTTTAGAAAAAACTACTTTTGTTTAGAAAAAGTACCTTTTTTTAGAATAAAGTACTTCTTTTAGAAAAAGTACTTTTATTTAGAGAAAAATACCTTTTTTTAGAAAAAAAAAATACTTTTTTTGTCTAAAAACTAAATTTTTTCCTAAAAATTAATTAATTTTTTTTAAAAAGTTCTATATTTTCTTAAATAATACCTTTTTTCAAAAAGGTGGGTATAGACTTTGTTGTAAAAAATTTGGTAAACAAAAACATTTTACTATGTTAAAACAAAAACATTTTACTACTTTCTTAGAAAAAATAGTACTTTTTTACAAAAAAAAAATGCTCTTTTAGAAAAAATTTAAAAAAGTAATTTTTTTGAGAAAAAGTGTTTATTAAAAAAATTAGCGCTTTTTTTGTAAAATAGTACTATTTTAGAAAAATACTATCTCATCTTTAAGAAAAAATGCACTTTTTCAGGAAAAAAGTACTTATTTAGCAAAATGGTACATTTTTTCCTGAAAAAGTACGTTTTTGTCTTAAAGATGAGATAATACTTTTCTAAAACAGTACTATTTCACTAAAACACTTTGTCTCTAAAAATGTACTTTATCTATTTATTCTAAAAGAGCACTATTTTTTTCTAAAAAAATACAATTTTTGCTAAGAAAGTACTATTCTTATACCCTCCACTTAGTGATAGAGGGTATATATAAGTTTGTCATTCCGTTTGTAACTCATCGAAATATCTGTCTGGGACCCAAAAAAGTACATATATCCATGATGCCCGATCGATTCTAAGACATTCTAGCGATGTCCGTCTGACCGTCTGTCCGTCTGTCCGTCTGTCCGTCTGTCCGTCTGTCTGTCTGTGGAAAATGCTGTCACGGACAAAATATTGCACAGAGATGAAACTTAACATATTTATTGGAAGTTCTCCCGAGAAGTTTGGTATTGCAATTGAGCGATATCGGTTCAGCGGTTCAAAAGTTATGAACGAAAATGTAAGCACACCTCAAAAATTTCAGTACATTCAACATAACCTAAATATACAAAATGCTTTAATTCGGCTTCTGGTTGACATATGTGAACATAATTGAACACCATATGGTATTTAAACAAGTACGAACATATTTTTTGACAAAAAAAAGAAAAAAATTGCGGATTTTTTTTTTACCAAAATTTTTTTTCGCGGAATTTTTTTCTTCAAAATTTAACTTTTTTACTTGTTTAGTATAAAATTTCATTAAATTTTGCTGCAAAATGTTTTCGTTCGCCAAACTTTCTACAACATAGTTTATACCCACCTTTTTGAAAAATACCCGGGTATTTACCCATTTCTACCCAATTTACCTATTTTACCGGGTATTTACCATTTGGGTATTTACCCATCTCTAAACATTGTTCTTCAATAAGTATAACTCGTTTGAGTATGCGCTTTAACCGTTGAAATGCCAATTGTCTTTTAATCAGGTATTTTCTGCCAAAAAAGTTTTTTTTTTGATAAGACATCATTGAAAGACAATTGGTGCCCAAAGGGTTAAGGTGACCGAGCAAATAAGTTCTGCATCTTAAAAAGCATTGATAAAGCTTTACTTTTGGCTTATTTTGAAGTCGCCATCACATCGGATTCATCCGCTTAGAGTTTCTAATAACGGCCCAAAACGGCGATTTTTGAACTCAATTTCTCAAAAACCTGATGTGTGATGGAAAAGTTTGGAGACCGTATTTTTGACCAGAAAAAGTATTGTAATCAGGTGTATTAGGTCGCGTCCCAGTCAAATTCTCAATGTTCAGTACTGTTGTTAGTAGGGATGAGATTTTCATGCACTAAAAAGTCAAAAATACGCGCTTAAAATATGCGCTAAAAAATTCAAAATATTCACTAAAAACCTAAAAATATGCACTAAAAAGTACAAAGTGTGCAACAAAAATCTTGTGTTTATAGGAAAAACTTCTTAAAAATCAAAAAACAACGCCAGGTCGAAATAGAAACATTTAAATCTTTATTTAGAAATTTAGACAATCTATAAATAAATTTACAAAGAAAAAAAAAATTTTTCTTATTTTGAAAATAAATTTTTAAACTTTAAAATAGTTTTTGTAACAAATAAATTTCAATTTGTGTTTTTGATAAATTATGCCAAAATATGCAAAAATATGCACTTAAAAGTTGGAAAAAAGCGCAAAATATGCATTTTCCCCAAAATATGCAAAAATATGTAAATACAAGTCGATGCCATTTTAACGCAAATTTCTTGATTCGGAAAGATAATTGGTCGATATCGTTTTTAGACTATCGACAAAAAACATGCATTTGCATGAAAATCTCATCCCTAGTTATTAGTATTAATCGTTTTAATTGTATAAAAAACCAAAAAAAAAAAAAAACATTTAAAAAAAAACTCTAGAAAGTTTTCTGAAAAAAAAGATGACAGCAAACTATTTCTGTAAAATTACAAAAAAAATCCGCCAAAAACATGTTCAAAAATGTGTTCAAAAATATATAAAAAAAATAGCGCTGTGATTAAAAAAAAAACTTAGACAATTTTCTTGAAAAATCAATGACAGCAAACTATTTCTGTATAATTAAAAAATAATATGCCAAAAATATGTTCAAAAATATTTCGAAATTCAGCAAAAAGAAGCAGTAAAATTTCTGTTATTTTCTCAAATTAAATGACAGAGATTTTAGTAAATATATAAATTTTAGCAGAAAAATCTGCTAAAAGTTTGCTAAATCAAATTGAAAGTCACTAGTTGACAAGTTGACAAAAAATGCAGAAGACAAATTGAATTTCTCAAAATTATAGACATTCCAGTTAGTGTTATCATCAGTTGGGTTTTAAACGGCGGTTTGTCTTGTCAATGGAAATTGTTTTTGTATATATGTGAATATTTATAGTTTCTGCAGAATAAATTTGAATCTCAAAGTCGTTTTATAGATTTTTTTTAAGTGTAGAATTAAAATATGTATTTTTTGTTAAAACAGTAGGTATAAATAAATTTTTAATGATTTTTGCTTTAAATAATGTTAAACTTTTTTTGCATAAATTAATTTTTTCACCTAATTGAATAATTTGAATATTTTTTTAAATTTTTTCCAACTTTTTTTTTTATCATTTCCTCTTTGTTATCTTTAGCATCCACCAACAAGAACAGCACTATCACCATCAACTGCATCATATTTATTTCAAGCAATTCCATGAATATTTTTTTTTGCACTATTTGTGAAAATGTTTCTTTTTTTTTTGGTTTCTCCTAGACAACCAAACCATATGGTTGCTATTTTTGTTCAAGGAAATGAACAACAAATAATGAAGTCAATTATAGTCGTAGACATAAGAATTGCACTTGCAAAACGTTAGGGATGCTTAACAAAAGTAATTAAATGAAAAAAAAATTACCATTTTTGTAATAACACGAAACTACAACAGGATGTACAATTTAAATTGCTGCAAAAAAAGAAAATATTTTTTTTTGTTTAATTCACTCAAAAGGGAGTTTTTGTTGCAAGAAATGTCTTGTTTTTTAAAGTTCCCCTATTTTGTGCATTTTAAAATAAATCTTTATTACGTTGTAATTTATTTCGTTGCTTTTTTTTCTAAAAACTTAAAAAAACGTTTTATTTTTTTATGCTGACTATATTAATTGATTTTAATTTAAATTGCTCGCTAGATAATAATATTTTTTTTCAAATTTTTTTTTTACTCAACCAACACTTTTGATTAAATTTTTTTTTTTATCAAAAAAAAATTGTTAAAAAAAAAATTTTATTAATATTGGTTTTTTTTTTTAATTTTTCGCCAATCTGAACTTTTTTTGACATAAAAATGTTCCATTTAGTTCACAAATGCACAAAAAAACACAACCAATACATTTGATGAACATTTTTTTTTTTCTCAAAAAAAATTGATAAAAATCTTTTTTCAATTGGTAGTTTTCCATTGATTAGTTTTTAAAATTTTTCGCCAAGCCTGAACTTTTTTTGATATAAAAATGTTCCATTTATTTCACAAATGTACAAAATGTAAATGAGAGCGTTAATTGCGTCTTGTTTTCTCATAAATTTATTTTATTGAATCTTCACTGAAATTATAAATTGCGTCTGTGCCGAATATTTTATACACTCCAAAATGTAAAAAAACTTTTTTGCAATAAAGTATTACAATTTTATCAGTTATTATATACACGCTTACAAAAGGGCGGATTGAAAAAGCTTAATATTGAAGTCCTCTGTTTCCATATGGGCGATTTTCAAAGGTTGGTTTAGTTCTTTAATCCGCCTGGTCCAATTTCGTCTGTTTAGGAAATTTACCAGCATACACTGAGAAAAATATGTAAGTTATTACATGTTAGTTGTTTGTATATTTTACAGTAGTTAGTTGTTTTCAACCACAAAGTCAGTTGTTTTTGTATGAAAAATACACTCAAAAAATTATGTCATTAACTGTTTGTAGTTTATTTAAAAAGTTTTCCATTTAGTCGTTTTTAAAAGAAAAAACATTTGTTTGATGTTCAGTTTTTATTAATGACTACTTCAGTCCTTTGTTTCAAAAATAACACACTAAAAAATAAAGACTTTCATTAACATGAAAGTCCGCCATGCGGATAATAAATCATACAAAATCATTTAATGGTTTTGTATGGTTTATTATCTGCTTGTGGGAAGCACAGCTGAGTGCTACCGGACGCGTCATAGGTTGCGGATAATGATACGTGCCGTAGATATACGGTGTAGCTGCTTTATGCAGTCGCGGACAATCAGCGGATTAGAGAAGAGGGTCTCAGAGAGGCACAGGTGGCACTGTGTTCTTATTAAATTCTGAGTGCCTTTGAGGCTCTAATTGACGTGGCGAATAATTGGCGCCACTAAATAGCCAGTCCCGCCAATCTTCAGAAGGCAACGGGAAACCACTGGAGATGGAAACAATTCCCATGATAATTACATACATAATGAACGAAGAATCAAATCAATGGCCCTCAGTCTCCGGCAATACGAGGGTGCTAAGAATCCCCGGAGGTAAAAATAAAAATGTTCTAAAGATTGGAACGTGGAATGTTCGCGGTTTGAGCGAAGATGGAAAGTTTGAGAATACAGTTAAAGAAATGCAAAGATTGAAAATTGATATACTTGGAGTAAGTGAAACCTGGTTACGAGAATCAGGACAGAAACAAACTACTGGCGCTAAAATGTTTTACTCTGGTAACGATACTACACGACATAGACGTGGAGTAGGAGTAATTGTGGCCCAAAATATATGTAACAGTGTTTATGAATTCATACCTATTTCTGACAGAGTTATATTGCTCAAACTACATTCTAAACCTGTCAGTTTTAATGTAATACAAGTTTATGCTCCAACAGCAGATAGCAGTGATGATGAAATTGAATCTTTCTATTCAGAAATAAACGATGTTTTGAAAACAACGAAATCTCACGATGTAAATATAATAATGGGTGATTTTAACGCAAAAGTTGGTGATGAAGCTACTATAAATATTACTGACAGTTTCGGGCTGGGACAAAGAAACGAAAGAGGGGACCGCCTAATACAGTTCTGCCAGGAAGAAAAATTTAAAATTGCCAACACATTCTTTAGTCTACCCCCCAGACGTCTCTACACCTGGAAATCACCCAGGGATTCTAGTCAAAATATAATACGTAACCAAATTGATTATATTTTAATAAACAAACGCTTTGGTTCATCTTTAAAAAATGCACAGACCTATCCGGGAGCTGATATCCCAACAGACCACAATCTGTTAGTGGCAAATGTCAAGTTAAAATTATCTTCAATAAAAATAAAACCAAAACCAAAACATCTGGATCTAGACAAATTGAAAAACGCAAATATTAAGCAGAATTTAGCCTCACAAATTAATGAAGAGATCTGTGAATTGATGAGCGAAGGAATTAACCCAATTACCCTTTGGAACCAAGCAAACAAAGTTTTAAACGATAAGGCCATCCAAAATCTAGGTGTCAAAAGACGGCGCGCAAAAGAAATGTGGATTTCAGAAGAAATCCTTGACTTAATGGATAAAAGAAGAACATTTAGAAACGTTAATCGAGAAGAATATAATCGTCTTAATAAAATAATAAGAGCAAAGGTTCGCAATGCTAAACTAACATGGATTAAAGAACAATGCGAAGAAATTGAAAAACTACAGGAAGTACATGACGATTTGAATTTACACAAAAAGCTTAAAGAATTATGTAACACCCGTAAGAATTTAAATTCTAATGTTCTTCTAAATAATAATAAAGAAATAGTTACAGATTCAAACGAAAAAATAGAAATTTGGGAGCAATATATTCGGGAACTATTTAATGACAACACCAGAACTAATCCAGAAAACATTAGCGATACATTCTTAATCGACGACAGTGCACTCTATATTACAAAATCCGAAATAGTAACCGCAATTAAGTCTGCGAAAAACAACAAAGCTGTTGGCTGCGATGAATTACCAGCGGAAATAATAAAACTAATTGATGATAATGGCATCGAAATTTTAAAAACTGTCTTCAACCACATTTACAACACTGGTGAATTTCCCGAAAGTTGGTTAAGTTCAACATTCGTAGCACTCCCAAAGAAAAACAACGCAAGAAATTGCAAAGATTTTAGACTGATAAGTTTAATGAGCCATACACTCAAAATCTTTCTAAAAATAATTCATCAGAGAATTTACAGTCAATGCGAAAACTCAATGGGTCGTACACAATTTGGATTTAAGCAGGCCATGGGCACGCGTGAAGCATTATTTTGTGTCCAAGTTCTTGTCCAAAATTGTAGAGATGTAAAGAAAGACGTTTTTATGTGCTTTATAGACTATGAGAAAGCCTTTGACAGAGTTCAACACGACAAATTAATTAATATTCTGAGATCATTAGGCTTGGAGCACAGAATAATTAGATGCATACAAAACCTCTATTGGCATCAAACGGCAGAAGTCCGCGTAGGGAACATTACAACTCGGAATATACCAATAAATAGAGGTGTAAGACAAGGCTGCATTCTATCACCCTTGTTATTCAATGTTTACTCAGAACAGATTTTTGGCGAAGCTATTGAAGATATAGAACTGGGTATCAAGGTAAATGGCCAGTATATAAATAACATTAGATATGCCGATGATACAACACTTTTGGCTGACAGTTTAGCAGATCTGCAGCTCCTTTTGGATAGAGTTTGCCAGTACAGCAAACAATATGGCTTAGATATAAATATTGCCAAGACTAAATATATGATAATAAGTAGAGAAAGTGTAAACCAATATGCAAATACATCCATGAACGTAGATCACACACAAATTGAAAGAGTATTTAATTTTAAATATCTTGGATGTTGGCTCAATGACAGCTGGGACTGTGACAAAGAAGTAAAATGTCGGATCGAAATGGCCAGAAATGCTTTCTGCAGGTTCAGAAAAATTTTAAGCAACCGAGACGTCAACATCAATCTACGTTTACGATTTTTAAAATGTTATGTTTGGTCAGTATTGCTATATGGGGCTGAAACATGGACGCTAAAAGTACTTAGCATGAACAGACTGGAAGCATTCGAAATGTGGTGCTATCGAAGAATCTTAAACATAAAATGGACCGATAGAGTACAAAATATTGAAGTACTAAGAATTCTTAATAAAGATCGTGAACTTTTAAAACATATTAAACGACGAAAAACAGCATATCTCGGTCACATAATCAGAGGACCAAAGTATGAGTTATTACAGCTCATTATCCAAGGCAAAATCGAAGGAAGACGTGGTATTGGTCGAAAACAACTATCGTGGCTAAGAAATATACGAAACTGGACTGGGTTACGAACGATCAATGAACTTATAACCACCGCAAGAAGCCGAGATGATTTTTTAAACATAATTAATAGTATAGAATAAGGTTGCAATTGTACATTAGGTAAATGTATGAAGTAGAATCAATGACATGTATTTTTTTTTATGTATTTGTGTAAACCAATACACAACAAAAAGTTATAAATGAAATTTTTATAAAATGTATGTAATCGCTTACATCCAGTAGTGGATATGCAAATAAAGAAGAAGAATTAACATTTAATTTTTAAAGTCATTTATTTTTGTTCTCTAAGTAAAAACTAATGATTATTCTTTTGATTTTTAATGATTTGTGTAAGTATTTTTTTTTTTATTGTTGGTATTTTTTAATGAAATATCATTAGTTTTTACCTACACAAGTCAGTTATTTTTTTTTGTAGAAAAAAAAAATCCAAAAATTATTTATATAAATATAAAAACATGTTTGTATCAAGTGACTTTGGCATTTTAAAAAAATATTTCAATAAAAAATTGTAAAAAATTACCTACGAAATCATTAATTTTTATTGTTTTCGTAGGTTTTTTTTTTTGAAATTTGTTGGTAAAAATAATAGAATTATCATTAATTTTTAATGTTTTCGTTGCTTATTTTTTTCGAATTTTTTGGTAAAAAAGAGTGAAAAAAAGTATTTTTTTAATGTTTAATGTTATTTATTTTAGAAAATTTTGTCAACAGTAAAAAATAAATGTTTATTTATGTTTGTTAAAACAAATGAATAACTACAGGGATGGTTTTCAATTGTTTATTCACTGGTTTTAAGTGTGTTTTTCATTTGTTTTTGCCTACAATATATTTTGAGTGTATCAATATACTATTTTTGTTAGTAGTTTTAAGTCGTTTTTTTAAACTACTAACAAAAACGTACTTTAGTGTAGTAACCGTTATTTAAAGTAGTTAATTTTATTTTTGAAAAATTTTCTAAGTTTTAAAAAATAAACATAATAAATTTTTAGTTTTTCATTTTCACAGTTTTTTTTAACTGTAAAAAAAATATTCTTAAATGTTTTTCTCTGAGTTTGTTAGTTAAAATAACTTACATTAATAATTGTTTTAACTGAAAAAGTAGTTGACCTCAAAACAACTTACAAAGTAGTTATTTTTACTGACATTTTAAGTTGATCTTATTTACATAATTTTCTAAGAGTTCATAAACAGAGAGTGTTGCTCTTTTGGTTTGAAATGCAGTATGCTTTCCACAGATGAACCGACAGACGAACATCACTAGAATATCTTAAAATCAGCAAGTGTCCCCGACCGATATTTCAATTCGTTTTGCATGGAATGAGAAATCAGTATGAACCTATATGTTCAGCAAAACATTATAATAGGTTTTTGTGGGACTTTTCAAAATTTGTCAAAAAAAAGTTACAACAAGCAGTTTTAATAAATTTTGTACCTGAAAACGTAATTTTTGAATTTTTCAAAACGCAAGAAAAAATTTAAAAAAAATTTTGGCCGGGACATGGAAATTTTTTTCGGAACTTCATAAATTTTTCAAAATTTATTTTTTCCTAAAAGCATACTTTTTTTCTCCAAAAACAAAAGATGTCCAAAAAACTGTCTATGGGACTTTGAAAATTTTCCAAAAAAATTTCAAGACTTTGAAAATTTTTAAAAATTTGTCCGGATATTTTTAGCCTCCAACCACAGTATGTGGGACCGGCCATATGAAAACCTATAAACCGTAAAATGGGTCCCAAGTCCAAACTTGGACCGATTTAAATTATCTTTTGTTAGATCTTCAATAAGTGTTGAACCACACAGCAACCAAATTTGAGTGGAATTGTCTCATTTGTGTTGCCAACCGATTTAACGAATATCGAGCGAAATTTTTAGATGGGGATTAAGTCCAAAAATGTTCCAATTATATTAAGATTTGATTATGTTACCAAAGTACACGTTTTATATCAGCAAACAAAATTTTAATTAAATATTTCCTGTTTTTATGAATTTTGTGCGAATTATGTGAATATTGGGAGGGTACTTTGTATGGGGACTACAAGAACGACTGATTCGAATTCATTAAAATTTTAAATGATGACTTGTGCATATAAAGTTGGATTACCTGTAAAATTTCAAAACGATACCTATTATATAACGGTTATTAGAGTAATTTAAGCCAAATTCAAAGGGGGCGTTTGTATGGGGGCTAGGTCTTAACATGGACTGATTTTTTTTCAATTTCAATTGGATTCGTTCTTGGGTCCATACATGCTAAAGTTCTAAATTTTGAGTCCATTGATTGAAAATTGCAACGCTAAATCGACTCAAAAAGTAATTCTGAGTCGATCGGTATACTTAAAGGTAGGTCTAGGACCAATATTTCAGGTAGTTACAAACATCAGCACACACTCTTTATACCACATGTACCAAAATCCATAAGGGTTGAAGATTGAGGATAGAAGTATTTTGGAAAAATGTTGGTACATATTGAAAAAGTATTATAGGTCGGTCATACATTTGACTCGTCTAGGGACAACCCTGGGACAGTTAGAGCGGTGGGAGCAAACTTCACAAAAATGTCATTATGTATGGGGGGCCCCTTAAGGAGTAGAGATAGGGAGAAGGTTTGTTTAGACAAAATTTTGGGGTGTAAAGTTTAATGGGGGTCGGTCTTACATCGCTCCCTTCTATGAGCAACTCTGTGAAAGGATTTTTGTAATTTTACTGCCTCCCTTTCTCCGTTGAGAAGCTATTTGCCCAACAATTTCAGAACAAATACTATCGTTTGCTCCAGCCCCAATTTCACTGTTGCACAGTATAACTAATGTTTCGTTCATGGTAATGTATATAGTAAGGTGTTTTGATTACAATTAAGGAAAACTGTTATAAGGCCACATTAAAACGTCTTGCTTGGTATGAATTAATTACACTGTGCTAGCCGCAAAAATTACCAAGCTGGGCACCCTGCTGGTAAAGCTAATTCGGGTACGCTGAATTCAATGGTGCTAGCGGTTTTTCGAAGTTAGCACTCTTATTCGCGATTTAAAATTGTTAAGCCTAGGTACTACAAAAAATTAATTTTTATGCTTTTGGGATAGTTTTTAAATATAAATTTAGAAAATCCGTTGTTTTTTCCCCGAAAAAAAATTTTACGCAAAAAAAAAAAAATTCTGCGAGAAAAGAAAAATCCGCAAATTTTTTTCTTTTTTTAATTTGTGTCTGTGATGTATCGTATTCTACTTATTTTCATAAATTAATAGCAAAATAAAAAAAAAAATCGCGAAAATTTTTTTTTTGTAAATTCATCAATTGTCTAAATAATATGAAAAAAATATTTTTTTTACTTAAAAATAAAAAACTAAAAAATCGCGAATATCGCTAATACATACGCTAACTTCGAAAAAACTGATATTACAATGGGACTTAGTGTACACTGTACACGTACTAGCTTTACCAGATGGCTGTCGTAAATTCAAATCAAACTAAAAATATTTGTTTTGAACCAATTTTTCACGAAAATAAAGATTTTTCGCGAACAAAAATTTTTCGCGACAAAAAATTCACGGTGTTATGGTTTGTTGTGTTAGTTTAACAGACTTAAATGGTTTTAAGTTTTAAAATTATCGCAAAAGTTTAAAAATATCGTTTTTTTTTATACTTTAGCATCAAAATTTTAAATCTCGAATATCGCGAATACGAGCGCTAACTTCGGAAAACGGCTACACTAAAAAAAAAAAGTTTGTAAAATGACATAAAATCCCCGTGATTTTACGGGGCAGGTTTTGTAAAATATGTACTAGCAAGAATCCCCGTAAAGTTACGGGGATAATTTGTAAATTGATTTAACAAAATAAAATGTAAATTTACAATTTTTTTTTGTAAAATATCATCTTCAAGGTGAACATTTTTTTGTAAATTTGCAAAAAATTTGGTAAATTTACAAAACAAAATTGTAAACTTACAGAAAAAGGTTGTTATTTTACAAGGAAAAATAGAAAATGAAAAAAATAAATTGTAGATTAACAAATTATTTGGTTAAACTACTGTTTTTTATTCAAAAAACTTGTATACTTATTTACAATAAAAAGTGGTAAATTTACAATTTTTATTGTATATGTACCATTTTTCCTTATTTTTTTGCCGTAAAAACAGTAGTTTAACCATAAAATTTGTAAATTTACAATATTGTTTTTGTATTTTCTATTTCATTTTTGTAAAATTACAACTTTTTTCGTAAGTGTACAATTTTGTTTTTTAAATTTTCATATTTGTTTTGTAAATTTACAAAAAAATTGGTTTATTTACATATTGGTTTTGTAAATTTAAAGGTTTCTTCCATTGGTGCATCTTATTTTTCCTTCTTCGGCAGCTGGAGTAGCACTTCAACAACCTGAAAAGATTTTTTTCACTTGAGCACTTTTAACAAACTTTTTAATGTATAACACTGCACTTTTTTATTTTTTTCGACATTTCGTTTTTCTTAAGTAGAACATATGAGAATTGCGAAGGAGACTACACAAGAAATTTCTTATATTTTCAGGAAAAATTAGTCAAAAATAATTTTTTTTTTTTGAATTTTTAATTATTTTCACGTATTTTCAAGTATTTTCAAAAAATCGGAAAAAAAAAATTTTGGATATTGTAGATTGGATGTTTAAGTACCAGTTAAAATAAGAAAAATTTGATTTTTCATGATTGGCAGCTTTCTATTGACATTTTAGGTACCAAATTTAAAAAAAATTTACCAAAAAAATATGGTAAAATCACCAAAAAAAATGGTAAAAATACAAAAAAAAAACTAGAACAATTATATAGTAGAAACACATAAAAATTGTGGTATTTTACTTAACACAAATTACCAAAAAAATGGTGTAAAAATTATTTATAAAAAATTATTTTTAAATAAATTTTTTACTCCAAAACGCAAAAAAAAAATCTGAACTTAGAAAATTTTTGCGTGTCCTATTGTTGAATAATTATTTTTTTTTTGTTAAACAACATTAATTCTAGTAATAAAATAAGTTTTGTAAAATTATATTGGAATTTTGTACTTTTCAATACATACATTTCAAACTGAAAACCATAGTGACATAGTAATCCATCGACCGTTTTGTAGATCTGGCATCACCAAAGATAATTGGAAAATTCTGGCAATGCCAAACTAAAGTTCAAACGTAAAGCAAAGAGAGACAAAAACAATCTGCATTCTCACTGTAAAACTGGTATCTTCCATCTCGCTCACTTTTCGATTTGTGATAAAATTTCGTAAACAATACCATATGGTTTTTGTTTACTACTTTTTCAAACGCCATTTGTTGTACTACTCTATGACTCTGCTGAAAACCTTGTAAACGATCTTAAAAAAAAAAAAAATGTAATAAAACATTTTTTTGGTAAAAAGACTAAATAACATCAAGTAAAATTATGTTGTACAATTTCAGTTTTCTTGTGTAAAAAAACTAAACACCTTGTAATATTTTTTTAATTTGTAAAATAATTCACTTTTTTGTAAATTTGCCTAAAAAATTTGTAAAATAAATTTACCAACATGTAATAGTAAAATTACAAAGCAAATTGTAGTTTTCGTTTTATTAAATATACAACAATTTTTGTAAAAAGACAAAAATATTAGTAAAATAGAATTACAAGACCTTTTACTTGTAAATTTACAAACTTTTTTTTTGAGTGTAGCAACATTGAATTCAGCGTACCCGAATTAACTTTTGTTAAAAAAAGTGTAAAATTCGAGCACAGTGATATTATTAAAGTTTGTTTTTTTATAATTTTTTTTTATAAACCCAATGTAACACTTCATTTATCCATACTTTAAAAAAAATATATTTTTTTATTTACATTTTTCTTATTTCCTCTCGTTCACAAAAAAAATGTCACATAATTCATTACCAAGTAACAGTTAAGACCACCCAATGTAAACACCCACTCAATAAATCCTAGTTGAGTAATTTTTATGCGTTTCTTGTTGCGTTTTAAGATTTTCCATGCTGTTTTCCTTTCGTTTTTGTTGTTGTACCCCAACATTCTCAGCATCGTTGTTACTAATTTTATTTCTATACACACAGAAAACAAATTTGCCAATATCCAACTGAAATTCAGTTGATGCAACAAAAATTCGGTTGATGCATTTGTGTTAAGGTTAAAACAACTAAATATTGGTAGTTACAACTAAATTTTGTTAATACAACTGTCTTTTAATGCAAACAACTAAAAAAATCGTATGCCTCAGCGAAATTTAGTAGCACCAACCGAATTTTGAGTTGATACAACTGAAATATTCAGTTGGAAATTTATTTTCCTCTGTGTACAGTTTCTTGGCAGTGGCTGGTCTGGTTTTGGTTGGCAAGATGGCTGACTTGGCTGGATGGCTTGCTAAGGAAAATGAATTGCGTTCCTAACATAGCTTTGGTTAAAATGTCTTGTAAACAGATTGAAATTTATTACACATAAATCTAGGCTTTTACACCTGTGCGAACGAGGGTTCCGCTGCTAATGTTGAGCATGTTTAAGGTATATACTTAGGTAGGTACATATATAATGCGGCATTAGTTTTGGTACATGTTGTTGATTTGTATACAATTTTTGTATGTACTCGTTGTAAGTAATGACGTCTTAAAGTTGGTACCTGTTGGAAAATTTTCTTTAGCTTTTTTTTTTATTCGGTTTCTGCTTGATTGTAAAAATAAGGTAACAATAAATAGCATATTCAGACCACGAAACACGTACGCTGGAAGCTTTATTTACTTACTATGCAACAAATGCCGCCGTTGGCGTCCACTTTTCAAGTACATTAACATATGTTGATATATAAGGGAGGCACTAGACGGGATTCCGGCTTGCCGAATGTATTGATATCTTCCACAATGTAAAAAAAAAAAAAACAAAAAAAAAAATGAAAAAAGTTTCCGCGGAAAAAAAATTGGTGAATTTTTTTTTTTTGTAAAAAATAATTTTTTACTTGTTTAAACAATATTCGGCATCCAATTTTGTTTACATTTGCCAACCATCAGCCGAATTAAAGCATTTTGTATGTTAAGGTTATGTGGAATGTACACGGAAAGAAAATTGCTTCATCATATTGATGAAACGGTTTCATCACTTGCTGTAAAAAATTTCAATGACAAATTTCATCATATTGATATGGCTTTTCTTAAATATGATGAAACATGTCATCAAAATTGAAGAAACAAATAATGACAAAAAAATTTATAAAAAAAATTTCTGGACTTGAATTGACCAATTTTTTAACTAAATAAAGTTGACTCTACACTCAAAATAAATTCTCTGTCCTAACAGCAATAAAATCTGATGAAAATATATTTAAAAATATCGTTTTGATTGCATAAAAAAACAAAAAAAAATTACACTTTGGAAAAAAAAACTTGGAAAATTTTCTTGAAAAAAGAATGATATCAAACAATTTGTATATAGTTAAAAAATATTCTGCTATATATATGTTCAAAAATATTTTGAAATTTAGCAAACAGAATGGAATGACAGAAATTGTAGTAAAAATATACATTTTAGCAGAAAAATTTGCTGAAAGTTTGCTTAATCAAATTTAAAGCCGTTTTACAGATTTTTTGACCGAGTTTATCTTTTGAGTGTAATCTTTAGCCGGTCTGCAAAAACAAACCCAATTTAAAACAACATCAAAATAATTAAAACATTTGAATAAATCACAGCCGAATCTTTTATACCCTCCAACCTTTAAAAACACAAGTAGAAAAGTTAAGTTCGACTTGGCCGAATCTATGAATACCCTCCACAATGCCCGTTTTAAGTGATAGAAAATTTTCTAACGCGAAAAAAAACATTTTTGATTAGAAATATTTTATTTTGTGTAAAAAACGTCTTTTTTTAGGCAATTACAAAAAAAAAATAATTTACTAAATTTTTTTTTGAGTGTAAATTTTTTTTTAATGTAAAATTTTTTTCGAGTGTATTTTTGTTTTTTTTTTTTACGTGTAAAAATATTTTCGAGTGACAAAAATACTTTGTAAAATATTTTTGTGACTTACCAATGTTTTTAAAACATGTTTAACGGGTTTTCAACACGTCAATTTAAGATGAACTAATCTGAAATTCACAGTTTTGCTAATAACTTTTTAACCACTTGACCGATTTGGCGGAAATTCAATACGAACCAGGCCAGGGGAACGACAAATATATATGCCAAGCTTCAGCATCCTAAGAATTGTGTTTCGAAAGTTAGCATGTTTTTATCTAATAAATTCACGAAAAACCCTTGCCGAAATTCAGTCTTTTGCTCATACCCAACAAAAACGTGGTAATGAGTAGTGGAAAGTAATCATTACCAAGTACATTATTTATAATGAGTACCCATTACCATTAACATTATTTTAAACCCAAAAGTAACTACTTATCAGCAATATGTTATAAAAGCACCTCTAAGTAATAATATCTTCTTGCACTTGCAGTTTTTAACCTTTACAATTCAATTAACTTAAAAAGTACTTAAAAACTTAATAAAAATTACGCAATTTTTAAGTTTTAGTAAAAACAAGTTAAATTTTAAAAGTTTTAATTAACTAATTATTTTACTTCTTATTGGTAATGGGTTTTTACTCCTTATTTGTAATCCGAGGCAGTAACTACTTATTTATCTCCATACTCTTCACTAGTTATTTTTGTCTCACGCCCTTGTTAAAATAATTAGTGTTTCATTCAATAAGTAACTACTTATTAACATCTGTTTCGGATTACAAAACCCATTACTAGTAATGCCAATTTTTGCTGGGTAACTTTTGAACCACATTTGGCCAATCTAGGACGACAAAAATCCAATTTTATTTATATTGACTGGAAATTCGGTATACATGTTCGTTTTGACTTCAAAAACAACATTATGAAAAATATAAGAGGCCAGTTAACGGCCACGCCCACTTTTAAAAAAAATTTTAATTTTGGTTGTAATTTCTTTAAACTTGGTATATATACTCTCAAGGGATGTAGAAATAATATCACAAAAAAAGGGGGCGGTCAGACAACTGCCACGCCCACTTTTTAAAAATATGTTTAAAAAGTATGTAAAAACAAGGTTTACATATCGCCCCACTGTAGTCGGCGTCGCAGACGCACTGTTGCCGAAATCACTGATCTAGCGGCGCTTAAGTCAAAATTAAAAAATTAAGATCGATAAATGTTTTTGCCCTGCATCGTTTACCTATACTTTACAGAAAAAATTTACGATTTTACTTTTGTTTTGCTTTCAATATTCGCACAGCTATAAGCAGTCAAATATACATTTTCTGCCGCAAGTGTATTAAAGGAATTTGGGGCCTAATTACTCAGTGAGTTTTTCTTGACACTTTTAAGTCTATTGTTTATACATTTTGAGCCAAAAAGTTTTAATTGAAAGTAAAAGGTATGTTTTAACTAAAAAAAAAATGTTTGTGGCCTGTGTGTATCTAGTTTATTATTAGTGCATTATAGAAGTTGACATTTGTGATATAAACTATAGTTTCATGGACTGCAACTTTTGAAATTCGATCGTATTCGGTCCAATTCCTGTTTTGTTTATTATTTTGGGTTATTTTTGTTGTGACGTTTCAGTATGGCGTGCTAGTTCGCGCAAGTTGTTCGGCTTTTTAGGTTCGGCTGTCCAAATATGCAGTATAAACGCGATACAGACCACAATTTTCAATCGATTTGGCTAAAATTTTAAATTTAAGATTTTTTATCCAAAGAACAAAACATACTGAATTTTTGACAAAATCGGTCCATGTTATCCCATAGCCCCCATGTTAATTTCCCCTTCCAGTTTTACTAAAAAGCCCTAACAATGGTTTTTAAACAAATATCCTCTTGAAATTCGACTGGTAAATGTTTTTTGTAGCAATAAATAATCACTCTAAATTTTAACGGAATCGGAACATTTTAACTTCTAGTCCTCATACAGACCACCCTCCCGATATTCACATAAATTTTCCAAAATACATAAAAACACTGAAATAAATAAATATGGTTAAAAATTAAATTCTTTAAAGTTTTATAATCACAAATATGCATTGGGCTTTATTATTTTACATTTCCGAATTAAGCGCCGCTAGATTGGATGTTTCGGCCACTGTGAGACGGTCGCAAAAGTTAGCCGTTGAAATAAGTACTGTGGATATTGGTCAATATGTCTAAAAAAGTCCGGCGACCAATAGGGACCAAACACAAAAGTTCTATTCCATCAAATAAAATAAATATATAATTTTCTTTTCAAAAATTTTTACTATGTTAAAAATTTGATAAAAAATAGAAAAAATAATTAAAAAAAAAGAAAAGATATGACTTAAAGCCCTTAAATATCCTTTAAAATTACCAAAAAAGAGTGAATAAAAATCTTTTTTTTTTTTTAAAAGTTACAACAGTTTTAAATCGGCTTAATTAATGCGAAATAATGAACACTACTTACAGGATTTTACAAGATGCAACTTTATGCACCCACATCTTAATAACGAATAGAATTATCGTTCTTATGTGAGTATTTCCGTGCTATTAGGAATGTTTTATAATACATACAAACAAATCATAAAAATCGGGGAACGATTTTACTGGATTGCAATAACAACCTGAATAGGTAAATGCCCAACATATAAATGCCAAACGTCAGGAGTCTCCGTAAAGTCTTTCAAATGTTAGGGTGTTTTCAACAGACAGACAGACGGACGGACGGACGGACATCGCTAGATCGCCTTAAAGTCGATCGAGGATCATGAATGTATATAGTTTATGGGGTCCTAGACCAATATTTCGAGGTGTTACAAGCGGAATGACAAACTTATAGATACCCTCTATCACTAGAGTGGAGGGTAAAATAAATGCTTGTTATTGATGACACGCTTCATCGTATTGATGACAGCACTTCATCATATTGATGACATCGCTTCATCATATTGATGACACCGCTTCACCATATTGATGAAACGTAAAATTGGACGAAAATTGATGCAACATTTCATTATATGGATGAAGCTTTTCATCAATATAAAAGAGTTTTTTTCTTTGAGTGTACAAACGGAATAACAAACTTACATATACTCTCTACCACAGCACTCAAAAATAAAATCTTGTTAAATGAAAAGAAAAACTTTATTGTCTGCTACCTCCTATTTTACGAGAAGTCATAGTAAAAATTACGAACTTTATTGTAATTTAACAAGCGTTTTACCAGCTTTTAACAAATAAAATTGTAAATTTACAATTTTTGACGCGATAAAATTTACAAGGCATTCTCGCAACTTTACTAGATTTTTTGCTATCTCCTATTTTTTGAGAATTCCTAGTAAAAATTACGAGTTTTTTTGTAATTTTACAAGCTTTTTACCAATAAAATTGTTATTTTAAAACTTTTTTGGCGTAATAATACTTTCAAGCAATTCTCGTGAATTTACTTGATTTTTTTGTAAAATTATCTTGAAAAATTGTAAAACTAAAAAAAAATTGTAAAATTGCAAAAAAAATTATAAAATTACAAAAAAAAAATTATATTCGGTCCATTTTTTTTTTTTTTAACAGGGAAAACTGTTAAATATTGGTAAAATGGTTTCTTCTAGTAATTTGACAAGTTTTTTTGTGTATAAATAATGGTTTTGGAAAGTATTTATAACTTGGCTAATTTTCATCCGATTTCATTGTTCTTTGGCTAGTTTGAAAGTTGAGAGCCTCCCTAATTTGTTTGGATACTTGTGTATGCGTAAATAGGTGTGTTAATGTCTATGTTGATATCGTTGTATTGGTGTGGGAATGTTCATCACTACCCATCCATATTGTATTTTCACACGACAATATCTTACGCTTTAAGGTATTTAATTTGTTCAGGTTGCTATGTAGATGAGTTTATATTCTAGCTCCCGGTTTAGTAATTTTCCACATTTTTGTTTGTGCTGTACAAATTCTACTGACTGTTGCATACCTTAAGGGATTCTGATTTTTTTTTTGTTGAATTTTTATTTTGTAATTTATACATTTAACAATTTATATTGTGTGTTACATTTTTATTTTAGCCTTATTTTAATTTGAAACGGCTGTCAGTTTGGCAGGAAATGTTGGGAAATATGTATACTCTAACAACAATGTTTTCTTAATAAATTACTTGTCATTATTTGTGGAACATGTAACAAGTTGTAACATTAATGTTATTACAAAGATCTGGGATTTCTTTTTAAAGAAGTGATTTGAATTTTAACTATTGATGAAAAGTATGGAGTAAAAAGATGGAGTGCTTGAGTTGTGATAATGAAGGGTTAAAGGGGAGGGGGTGTAGTCGGTTAGTCTATAATTTGTTTTAATTAGTTTTGTTACCCACACCACTCTGTGATACAGGTGGGTAATTTGGAGTTCAAATAATAACACTGTGATCGAATTTGACAATATTTTTTTTTTTTTAAAGCTGGGCTTTCTACTGGTAAAGTTAATTTGGGTACGCTGAATTCAATGGTGCTAGCCGTTTTTCGAATTTAGCGCTCGTATTTGCGATATTCGCGATTTTTGATGCGAAATTTTGATGCTAAAGTACAATAAAAACGATATTTTTTATAAGGGTTCAAGTTGAAAAAATGCAGAAGAAAAATTGAATTTCTAAAAATTATAGACATTTCTGGTATTTCCTATACCGGTTTCAAACACCCCAGTTAGTGTTATCATCAGTAGGATTTTCAATGTCGGTTTGTCTTGTTAATGAAAACTGTTTTTTATATATGTGAATATTTATAGTTTCTACCAAGGTTGGTTACCGAAACGAATAACGGTAGGGGTAACGGTAACGGTATCTAATTTTTATTTATTTCGGTAAAGGTAACGGTAAGTGTTTTCAAATCGTTTCGGTAACGGTATGTACCGGTACCGAACCAACCAAACCGGTACGTACCGGTATTATTAATTTAGTTAAAAATTTGAAAAAAGAAAGAACTGAAAGCTAAAAATATTTTATAGACCCAAAAACCAGTATAGATTTGATATGGTTATTATTTTTGTCATTTATTTTATGATAATTTGCAAATTATAAATTTAAACTTATGTTAGCAATTTGATTTTATTTTTTTGTTCGTTAAAATCCCTTAAAACAGGTAAAATTTTGAATACCGGTACAATACCGGTAACTTCTAATAATTAAAACGGTAACGGTAAGGGTAACGGTATTTTAAAAATATTTTTAGCGGTATCGGTAACGGTAACGGTATTCGATTTGAAAGGGCTTTGAATCGGTAACGGTATAATAAGGGTAACGGTAACCAACCATGGTTCCTACAGAATAAATTTTGACAGTTTCCAACACTACAATTCTATTTCTAGCAATCTCAACCTCACCTCATACTTTCTTTCAACTTTTTTGTCTCTTACATTATTTCGCAAGGGTTACCAACATGATCTGGAATTGCCGACACAAATGAAGGAATTTGCATTTTCTGTTTCGGAGACGTGCCTAATGGCGACATATTTTGTCAGTAATTTTATTTGATTTTTTCTGTAAGTACAGATCGAGCATATTTTTTAACGTTTGCGATAATTTTTTAATTTATAACCATTCAAGTCTGTTAAACTAACACAACAAACCGTAATACAGTGAATTTTTTTTCGCGAACATATTTTGTTCGCGAAAAATCTTTATTTTCGTGAAAAATTGCTTCAATACAAATATTTTTAGTTTAATTTGAATTTGCGACAGCCATCTGGTAAAGCAAGTGTGTGTACACTAAATCCTATTGTAATATCAGTTTTTACAAAGTTAGCATATGTATTAGCGATATTCGCGAGTATTTTTTTTTGTTATTTTTAAATAAAAAAAAATATTTTTTTCATATTATTTAGACAATTGCTTAATTTTTATTATCTAAAAACTCTATTGATCATACAAAAAAAATTTATTCGCGTAAATTTTTTTTCGCGATTTTTTTTTTGCGAATTTTTTTTTTATTTTCCAATTACTTTATGAAAATGAGGAGAATGCAATAAATTACAAACACAAAATTTTTGGAAAAAAAAAATTTTTTTCGCGGAAATTTTTTTTCTCTGAAAAATTTTTTTCGCGAGAAAAAAACAATATATATTCTAAATTTGTATTTAAAAACTATCCAAAAAGCATGAAATGTAATTTTTGTAGTACAAGGGCTTTACAATTTTAAATCGCGAATACGAGCGCTAACTTTGAAAAACGGCTAGCACCATTGAATTCAGCGTACCCGAATAAGCTTTACCAGCTTGTTAATTTTTGCGACTAGCACAGTGTAACGAATCGTCAACAAATTAAGTCGAAATTGGAAGTGCAGCTACACCATTTACAGATATAATTTGAAAAATATAAAATTTTTTGTAATGCGAAGATTTAATTTGTAGTTCAAATATTTTACTTGTAATTCGTAGATTCCATATGGAATTCAAATATTATATGTGTAATTCGAAGATATTCGAAGTATATAAACTGAATTTCAATTGATCTTCTGAATTACAAAAAGATTCTTCGAATTACAAAAAGAAGCTTCGAATTACATACACTCAAAAAAATACGTTAGTAGATTTACTAATTTTTTTTGCTAATGCTAGTTAGCTAACTTTTAGCAAATTTTTAGTTGAGATTAGCATGTTAGCAAAAAATTCTTGTAAACTTCATTTAGCACATTAGCAATTTTAAACAAACTTTGAACTAATTTCTTTTGCTAAATTTGAAATTGAGTTGACAACATTTTTACAAGATTTTTTGCTAACATTAGCAAAAATAAATGGTAAATTTTTTTTTATTTTCAGAAAATTTAAAATGGCGCTATCTCGGAAACTAAGCCAGATAGAGCAAAATGGAGGGCATTTTTGGTTCTTAGAATCTCCATACTTTCGCGGGTCCTCTTCACATGTGTAGACCCTAACGGGACCTAACTTTGGATCCAAAAAAGTTAACATTCCCGAAAATTTTAAAATGCTCATATCTCGGTAAATATTGCCGACACAACAAAAAGTTCAAAAGAATTTTTGTAGCTCTCAACACGTAGAATAAGACCGCAAAATAACCAAAAGCTCTCCGAGTAAAATTTTTGAAGTTATCGAGTTTTTTAATTCTCAAGACCCCAGTGATCCCCTAAAATCACGTATCTCAAAAACTAAGCAAGGTAGAGCGAAACGGACACAAATTTTGGATCAAAAACTATGACGATTTTTAAGGAACCCAACTAGGTCTAGGCCCATCGGGGTCTGGACCTATTGGGTCCGAACCCAATGGGGTCCTCAAATGTGTATGAACTAAGTTGAAATAAAAAAAAATTCAGTTAACTAATTTTTAGCAAAACGTTTTTGCTAACTTTACCAAAAAAATTGTGGGTTCAAAATCAGCAAATTTTCTTGTAGGTTTACAAGCTTTTTTTGCTAACTTTACATTTTTTTTTTTTGAGTGTATGCAAATGGTTATATAGTCGCAACAAAAAGTCGACTTATCGATTTTTTCAATTTCTAAAAAGTCGAGTTTTTGACTTTTTTCAAATTTTAAAAAGTCGATTTTTCGACCTTTCGATTTTTAAAAATTCTATTTTTTTCGACTTTTCGACTTTCGACTTTTCGATTTTTTTCGACTTTTCGACTTTTATCGACTTTTTTCGGCTTTATTCGACTTTTTAAATTGTTTCGACCTTTTCCAACTTTTAAAAAGTCGATATTTTTTTGTAATTAAAAGTTTTTACTTGTTGTAAGCATTTAGGTGCTATTTTTTAGTTATATTTTATTTATCAAAAAAAGGTTGAACAAATCGAAAGCAAAAGAGTAGACTTTCGATTTATAGAACCCTATCACTGAGGTGTTTACAATAATCAAAAATATCGGTAAATATTGCACTTAACACTTTCTAACTCATGAATTTGGCATTGGTTTTTTGCTTCACATACAAAATACATGGAAATACCAATAGCTTCAGTTGTTAAACTCGGCTCTCATTTGAAGTTTTGTTCAGAAGAAAGAAACTATTTTCATCTGGCAAAAGTAAAAAAAATAAAAAATTTGGAAAAAGAGTCGAAAAAAGTCGAAAGCAAAAGTCGACTTTTCGACTTTTCGACTTTTTAAGAACAAAAAAGTCGATTTCGACTTTTTGACATTTTCATACAAAAAGTCGATTAATCGAGTTTTCGACTATAGAATCCTAATCAGAAGTAACCGGTGTTTCCAAGAATCTATTAATTTCAAATGGAACTTTCGAATAACAAGCATCATTTCCGAATAACAGTTGATACTTTTCGTTTTACATCTCTAAATGGTGTTCCAACAATTTCATTTAAAATCTATTTAAGCGAAAAAATCATTTCTCGTTTCTTTTTCCATCAAAAACTTATTTAAAACTTTATGCAAATTTTGTAGAGAAAAAAAGGTTAATGTAAAATAATCATCATTAATTTTCAACTCAAAAGTATTTTGTAACAGCTGTTGAATTTTTTGGAATAAAATATAAAACAAAAAATTTATAAAAAACTAACAAAATTTTTCCATACAATCAATAAAAATGGAAATCAAAGGAAAAAATGTTTACCTTCGTTAAAAAAAAACATAAAATTCTATTTTAAACAATCAGCAAGCACACAGGTGTAATGCAAATGGTTTGAGTTGAAAAATATTATGGATATTATGCATATTTTATACGCCCACAGAAAAAATGTTAGGAGAATTATTGAACAATTTGAAAAACTTAGATTATTAAACAAAAATATGTAAATATTTGTTGATCAAATACATACAAATAAAATTAGAAAAACGCTAGAGTTCCTAAAGCCCAAAACAACACAAAAGCAGTTTTTTTTATTTATTTAATGAATTTTTAACATATAATTACAAATCAATCATAAACTCAATTAAATTAACCGAGACGGGTAACAGTAATCATTATCTCGTTGTAGCGAAACAGACCAAAGCCTCTGGTGGGAATCGAACCCACGACCGTCAGACTCATAGGCTAGCACGCTCCAAACTAGCCTACTGAGGTGCCAAGCATTTTTTTATATTTTTTAATTTTTAAAATCTTTATATTATTTCGATTTGAGTTTTTGTTCTATCTCCCAGCGATTTTTTTTTTGAAATCATGTTAAATGAACAACCAACTTTTTTTTTCGACTGTTTAACTTAACATTTTTTTGAGTCGTACACTGACTACTTTTTTCCAAACGAAGTCTTACTCCTTATTGCAAAAGTAGTATTTACTTAGAAAACATTGATGATGTTATCAATTTAACATATGAAAATCAATATACTAATATGTAGAAAAGTACATATGAGCAGTGATGCCAGATAAGGCGACTTGCCCCGATAAAGGGCAGGTGACAGTTTTTTTGTGGCAATTAATTACGGAAATTTTTAGAAATCTTAATGTTAAAAAACTTTTGTGGCACAGACTTTTTCAAAAAAAGTTTTATCGATTTACTCATTTTTATTCCCTTCAACCACAGTATGGGGTATTAGAGTTAAATTTTTTTTCAAATTCTGATAAATTAAATAAAAATTGTTTTATTCGACCCTTACACACGGTGAGCCTCAGCGATGTTTAGGTTCGACTTAAGTGTCGACGAAAAGTGTAAACGCAGTTCGATTTCTACGTGATTAAATGTCACAAAACAGTTTACAGCGAAATCGTAGCTGCTCGCATTCGCGAGATATCGCGAAATTAGTGTTTTTGTATTTTCTAAAATTTTTACAATGAAGTTTTTTAAATGTGTTCAAAAACTGAGTATGCAGTTTCAATTGTGTTTATTTACAGGTCACAAAACAGTTTATATCAAAATCATATCTTTTCAATTTAGCGAAAAATCGCAAAGTTAAAAAAAAAATTTGGAAAAAAATATTTTTCGCGAAAATTAGCAGTCAAGATATTGATTTAAGCAGTTTTACCACCTTCAACCACATAAAATTTAAACTGCATACAATATATTTGTCGTTTCTTGATTTTTTCCTTTATTTTAGACACTAAAGAAAAAATAAATTAATTAATATAAAAGTTTGAACAGTAATTTTGCAATTTCTCGGTAAATTGATCTTCTATAATTTTTATGCTTGCAGTTTTGTCAACTTTAATAACCACGAATGCAAACTGCATTCCACATTTTTGTCGTTAGTTGAAGTAAATATTTTTACAGACCAAAAATAACACAAAGTAATGAATAAATAGTATTTTAGCGAGTTTTTTAGCAATATCTCAAAGAATTGAGCAACTAGAATTTAAATGTTATCAGCCTTATCACCTTTAATCGATAGCAAATCAAACTGCATTTCGTGTTTTTCAACAATGTTAAAGAAACTTCTTTTATTAATCAAAACAAAAAATACCCCCAAAAAGCTGTTTTTCGCTATTTCTCGCGAAAGTGAGCAGCTATAATTTTTTTGGTGGCAGTTTTAATTTCTTCCAACATGCTCAAATCAAACTGCATACCACTTTTTTTTAATATTACTAAAGAACCGGTTTTAAAAAATAAATAAATAATAAAAAAAAATTATATAATTACGCGATATCTCGCGAAATTTAACACATACAATTTCGATGTCAACAGCTGTGTAACCTTTGATCAAGCACAAGTAAAACTGCATACCATGTTATTACGAAATTTTAAAGAAACATATCTAAAGATAATAAACGAAAACAAAAACAGCAAAAAATTAATTTCGCGATTTCTCGCGAACTAAAGAATATAGGATTTTGATGTTTACTGTTTTGTGACCTTTAAATAAGTACAATTAAAACTGTATACTCAGTTTTTGAAAATATTTAAAAAACTTCAATGTGAATATTTTAAAAAATACAAAAACACTAATTTCGCGTTATCTCGCGAATGCAAGCAGCTACGATTTCGCTGTTAGCAGTTTTGTGACATTTAATCTTGTAGAAATCGAACTGTGCTTACACTTTTCGTCGACACTAAAGTTCAACCTGAACATCGCTGAGGCTCACCGTGTAAAATATAATATTTCGGGTAAGTTTATTCTAGCTCGAGGTCTTTAAATCCTTTACTAATGAAATTCTCATAGAATAATTTTCAAGAAAATTATTTTTGTGTTTTATATTAATTTATGTTGATAATTTTTATTTAATCGACAGGCGTTTCGGAAGTTGGCAGAAGCCATTGTCAAGATTATTTAGCAAATATAAAAACCCTATACTGCAAGTAGCAAAGGGAATTTAAATGGCAAATCGCTTATGTTCAAACTTAAATATTAATATATATTCGACTCTATTCCCATTGAGAATTAGAGGACGAAAACTGTAACATCGTACTTAGTAAGATCATGGTCGTCAAATAACCAACAAGAATTATAAAAAAAATTTTACATATGATTTCCATTGGTAATACTAGATGCCTTTTGGTTTTGCAAACTTTTGTATTTGCGAGTCTAATACCATATATTTGGTATTCACCATGGTGTTATAATCATTTTGCTCAAATTATAATACAGTGCAATAACCAAAATCGGAATGGGATGAAACTAAAAGCAAATGAAAAGTGGTATATTCCATAACTAAACCCTCAAGGCTTTTTTTTGTTCAACGCTAGATTTTTTTACAAGCATTTAAAGTTGATGAATTTTTATTATAATTATAATAACAATTGCTTGAAAACTGTATAAGGCGTATGATTAATATTGTAATTGCCTTTTAATAACAATCATACGCAACGGTGCACAGTTGTTTATGAAATTTTATTGTAATTATAAGAACAATTGCTTGAAAACTGTATAAGGCGTATGATTAATATTGTAATTGCCTTTTAATAACAATCATACGAAACGGTTCACAGTTGTTTATTTTTAATAATTTTGCTGTTCAGTAAGTAGGTACTGACGTAATTTCGAGCTTAAGTTCGAAAGATGACCCCACATGTCCAATAATGGCCCCACCAGGGGCTCTAGTAGTTGGACATGTTTCGGACACAAATACTTTAAATGCTTTAAAATCACACACTTTAAATACGCGTAAAAAAATCTAGCACTAAAAGGTCGAATAGCATAAAAAATTTACTCTTCGACCTTTAAAATATTATATTTTTAGTAGGTTTATTTTAGCTCGAGGTCATTATTTTCATTATTAATAAAACCGTCATATTCTCATAGAATAATTTTCAAGAAAATTATTTTTCTATTTTAATTTTTTTTCAATTTTTAATTTTGCAAATTTTGGGTAAATTTTTAGTTGACTAGATCTAAAAGTTATGTGTTACAAATTTGAGATCAATTTAATTAATTAACCAGTGGCACCCGGCGATCAATGTTTTAGATTTTTAGAAATTATTTTTTTTTAAATATATATTTATTAATTTTAATGCGCTGAACACAAATGTGAAAAAAATAAAAAAAAGTCAACCAGTTTTTGAGATATCGCTATTTGAAATTTGCAAAAAATTCCTTTTTTTTCAAGAAATTTAAAAAAAAATAATCTTTAAATTTCTCTCCCATGACCCTTTTAAAGAGCTTAAGACAATTTTTTATTTAAACTTAATTTAAGCCAAATCCGATCATTTTAACCCGTAGCACGAAAATTTGGAATTTTTGGAAAATTTCCACAAAAATTAAAAAAAAAATAAAAAAAAAAAATGGTGAAATAGCTCACGAAATGGGAATAACAGGGAACGCATTCTGGCATTTAGTTTTACCGGTAACGGAGAACCAGACATGGATGCTAGTAATAAAATCTAATAGCGTTGCAGAGTTACATTTTTTATACAAATTTTGAATTTTCCTAATTTCACTTTCTAAAAGCAGGTCATAATTCTAAATTCATTTGGCAACACTGCTTTTAAGTTTATTTGTTTTCTTTAAAATGTTTAAATGTATATTATATCACACATCAAAGAAAAAATGTATCAAAAAAATATGGCAACACTTGTTACTTTAGTTTAGGAAATTTCCACATAAGACTTTGAACATATGAAAAAGGTATCTTATTCTGCATTTATGTTGTTGTTACTGCAGCTCCTGTTTGTCGATGGAGTTGTAAGTAAGAACATTTGCTAAAAATAGGGTAATTTATAAAATATTTTTTGTTTTAACATCCCAGCAAAAACTAAATAATAATTATTGATTTGATTTCTAGGTACTTGTTATGTTCATTTGTAATGAGGAAAATAAATGACCTGGAACTAGAGTAAACTATTTGAAAGGTCAAATGAATAAAAACGTTTTTTTCAAATTCTGAATAATTCCTATAAAAAAATTAATATTTTTTTTTTTTTGACCTTTAAAATATAACACTTTGAGTAGGGCTATTCTAGCTCGAGGTCAGTTTTTTTCTTAACTAATTAAAACCACAATATTCTTATGGAATAATTTTTAAGAAAATTATTTTTCTGTTTTTAAATTTATTTATGTTGGTAATTTTTGCAGGATTTGCAAGTGTTGCAAAAGACTTGCAAGTTTATTTTTGAATTGCAATTCATAAATAGTTTTAAAAGAGAAAAATAAATTTTCTTGAAAATTATTGTATGAGAATATCATAATTTTAATTAGTAAAGAACAAATGACCTTGAGCTAGAATAATCCCACTCAAAATATAATATTTCGAAGGTCAACATTTTTTTTTAATTTTTTAATAGAAATTGATTATAAATTTTATTGTTTTTAATAAAAATTAAACAAACTTGGTGAGTTTAAGTAGTTTATAATAAAAATTGTTGCTTGGATGTATTTCTACGGTCGCTTGCATTTCAATACCGATGATGATCATCATGTGTGTGTATATTTTTTCGTTTTGTATGTGTATTAGACCAGCATTTTTTTGAAATGGCAAACAAGTTTTTCTTACGATTTTGAACATTTGGGTAAATTTTTATTTTCCTCAGCCTAAAAGTTATGTGGTTTAAATTTCAAGCCAACCGGATTAAATTAACCAGACTTTTTGAAAATTAAAAAAGAAATGTGTCGTGCTACACTCTATTTTTATTAATTTGGATGCTCTGAACACAAATATCGAACAAATATTAAAAATCGATTGAACGGATTTTGAGACATCATGATTTGAAATTGGCAAAAAATGCGGTATTTTTCTACATTAAAGAAATATTTTAAAACAATTTCTTTCCTTGACCCAACTTAAACTTAATTTGAACCAAATCCGGTTATTTTAACACAGAAAGAATTTAAAAAGAATTTTAAGCCTGAAAAACGCGGTTTAAATACATTTTTTGATTAAAACTACTCCGATGAAGAAAATTGTTATCATCAAACTTTTTTTTTCACTTTTTTTTTTTTTCATCAAAAAATTTTTTTTAACATGATAATGTTTTTAGGCTGGTGTCTAATTATAAAAATGAAGCAGAACCCAGCCTCAGTTTGACTATTTAAGCTACCGACTAATAAAAAAGAAAATACTGTTTTCATTTTCTTAAAACCAAAAAGGTTTGTAACTTTGATTTGTAACTTGGATAATAATTCACCTACTGGTGAATAAAATGTAACATAATTATTTTTCAACAAAAAATTTTTTTTTGTTCATCAAATTTTTTTTTCATCAAATTTTTTTTTTTCATAATTTTTTTTAAACTTTTTTTTCATAAATTTTTTTATTAAATTTTTTATTACATAAAATTTTTTTTTCTAACCAAAATTTTTTTTTATAATTTTTTTTTTATAAAATTTTTTATTACATAAAAAGAAAATTTTAATTCTGTTTTATATATTGTTGGACTTTATATTTTATAACTGAAGTTTTTATTTATTTCGGTTTGAGTCCATATTAATTATTTCCGAAAATAATAATTAATGTTTTCATTTCTTAAAGCCAAAAAGGTTTGTTACTTGGATAATAATTAATCTGCTGGTGAATAATTTATCAAATTTTTTATTACAGAAATTTTTTTTCATCAATTTTTTTTGTAATTAAAAATTTTTTTCATAATTCTTTTTTTTTCATAAATTTTTTTTAACAAAAATTTTTTGTTTTAATAATTTTTTTTTGACATCAAAAAGTTGTCCTTTTCATCAAAACATGTTTTTTTCATAATTTTTTTTTTTTTTTTTTGTCTTCAATAATTTTTTGTTCTTCTTTCATTTATTTTTTTTTAATTTATTTTTTTAATAATTTTTTTTCTTCATCATTTCGTGAAAAAAAAAAAAAAAATCCATTTTTTTTACCAAAACTACTTTTTCACCAAGTCTAAACTTTTGACATAAAAATGTTCCATTTGTTTAACAAATGTACAAAAAACAAGTGAGAGGGTTAAATTCTTCGGTGCCGAATTTTTTATACTTTCCAAAATGTATAAACACTTTTTTGCACTTAACTATTACACTCATTTACTTACCAAATTTATTGCTCTTTTGGTGTGGACTGCATCTTGCTTTCCACAGACAGATGAACGGATGTTTATAGCTATAGTGTCTAAAAAAATGGAATAACCATATATAAACTTAATGGGGTCCCCGACGGATATTTCAGTTCGTTTTGCATGGAATTGCAAATGAATATAACATTATTTTTTCTAAAAAGAAACTTTGCTTTCGCAAGTACACCCAAATCTTCAGCAAAACATTATCATGATTTACCCCCAGTTTTTGTAACAGGGTAATTCCAAAAATTTTCGCCCCACTGTTCGGAAACATGCCTTTGGACGCCTCTGAGAATTTGGCTCATAGATATCCACGTTTATATGAGATATGTTGCATTTTTGGATTTTCAAAATTTGCTGTAGTTTTCAAATTATCGCGGGTCAAAGTTCGACTTTTTTAGCAAAAGTCAGAAAAATACATGTCGTTTAACGTGCTCTAACTTTTTAACTAGTAATCCGATTATCACAAGTAATGGCTCATATGAAAGCTTAATTCTTCTTCTTTTAGGAAATATTTTCAAAAGGATACGGTTTTTTTTCAGAAGTGTTGCAAAAATTCAAAAACATTTTATTTTTGCGAATATTTAAAAAAACACATCTCCGATTTTTTTAAAAAAAAGTTTGGTGATAAACAATACTGTTTTGTACAACATATCCAAAATTCAGAGTGGGATCCCAATGGGATCAACAAATTTTCTGGTTTTAGTACGAAGTTCTTAAATTTTACCTTAGAAAATTAAAATTTTATGTTTCTTCAATATAAAAATTTTAATTTTCAAAGAAAATTATACTATTAAAATTTTGAAAAACATTCAAAACATTAGAAATTTAAATTTTCTAAGGGAAAAATATGAGAACCTCGTACTTAAAACAGAATAGTTTTTGATCCCATGGAGATCCCACTCTGAATTTTTAATATGTTATACAAAACATTGTTATTTTTCACCAGAATTTTTTTAAAAAAAATCGAAGATGCGTTTTTTTAAATATTCGAAAAGAAAAAATGTTTTTGCATTTTTGCATCATTTCTGTAAAAAAAACTGTGTTATTTTAAAAATATTTTCTAAAAGAAGAACCCCAGCTTTCACATGAGCCTAAATTTGTGAAAACCGGGTCATTGGTTAAGAAGTTACAGCTCTTTAAACGTGATGTATTTTTATTACTTTTGCTTAAAAAGTCAATCTTTGACCCGCCATAATTCGTTAAATACACCAAATGTAAAAAAACGATATATGGTACATATATCATATTTATGAGGGCTATCAATGTGTCAAGGTTCAAATTAATCTGAGACACCATTTCCAAAAATGACTAAAATTTGAGCTAAATTTTCTGGAATGGCCCAACACAAACGTCATTCGTTTGCGGCGAATTTGCATGTATTTGGTTTTTGTTACAATAACAAAATACATGCCAGTTCATGGCGGACGAATAGCGTTGGTGTTACAGAAACTGGGGGTTAATGTTTTGGACAAGAGTACACTCAAAGAAAAATGCTTCATCATATTGATGATACGGTTTCATCACTTGCTGTCATCCATTTTGATGACAAATTTCTTTATATTGATGAAGCTTTTCTTCAATATGATGAAAAATGTCAACGATATTGAAAAAACAAGTGATGACACATTTCATCATATCATCAAAAAGTGTCATCAATATAACAAACAATTATAAGTAAATAAAAATAAATTAAATAAAATCAATTAACAAAAACAAAATTTATTTTTTTATTTTTTTTTCTTATTTTTCAAATAAAAAAATGTTATTGATGACACCGCTTCATCATATTGATGACAAGTTACATTGGACGAAAAATGATGTAACATTTCATCATATTGATGTAACTTTTCATCAATATGTAGAAGCTTTTTCTTTGAGTATACAAAATTAGCAGGCATTTTTATTTGTAGTCAATCAAAATAGTAGTCAATCAAAATGTAGTCAATGAAAATATGTTTACAACAAATTTTATCAAAACAGTGATTAATTCATTTAAAATTTGTTGATCAATAAATTTAATTAAATTTTTTAGCCAATTAGTTTTTGTGAATCCGTGGCGCCTTCAATCAAAGTCTTCAATTATTTAAAAATTTTCGGCACAATTTGGATATTTTAAATTATCTTGCTATACATTTTTTATAAATTTAATATCGCTCTTTGAAAGTTTTTTTTTTTAAATCTCAAACTTTCATTTTAACTTAATTTGAGCCAAAGCAAATCATTTTAACCTGAGCAGCCGAAAACATTTTGAATTTTCCAAACGTCGGAAATCGGAAATTGTTATTAAAGCTGTGTTTATATCATACCACTAAGTATTAAGACTTGTTGACAGTCAAATAAGACTAATACAAAAACCATACAAACAGCTGTTTTTAAAAATGTCTGTTTGTTTTTGTTTATGATTTTTTTGGCAGTATTAAGATGTTGGTAATATTTTACTTTCTTAAAATGCAAAGACTCGGTGGGATGGCATAAACATACGAGTTTAAACTCAAACTCTATAAAAGGTCAAGGGGAAAAAAGTTTGAGATTTTTTTTAAAAATTTCTTGGACGTAAGAGACACTGTCATTTTTAAAAATTTTAAATAGCAATATCTTTAAAACCGCTCAACTGATTTAAAATTTTTTTGATATTCGTGTTTGGCGCTTCAAAATTAATACAAATGATGCGTCGTAAGACTTTTTAATTTTTTTTAAACAAATTTCAAAAATCTTAAACTTTGATCATAGGACGTCCAAGGAGATTAAAAACACTTGGAAAATCAAAAATTGAAAAAAATGCCGCTCTAATATGTATGCACTCGTAAATATCTAAGGTACTTTGTGTATTTGAAAATTTGTTAAAAAAATGTTTTTGATTTTAAAAGAACATTTTTGAAATTCACATTTTCTTGTATGTCATAAGTTGATGTTACAATTTCTACGAATTTTTCTTGTTATTGTAGCTGCCGTTGTGCTGCAATGCAGCATGGTAGAGTATCATCATTATTATTATTATTATTATTATTATTAGAATATAAGTTTCTGTATATCTTTAAATTTGCATTTTGAGTTCACTTGTATGTTTTTTCCTTTAAAGTACTAAAATATATTTTGAATATGTTCTTTTGTTTTTTTAACAACAGATGTTAAAGGGAATGAATTTATTAAACTTTTTAGTGAATTTGAAAAACTTATGGAAAAGATTTCTTTATTTTAGTTTATTCCGAAAATTTTCCCTAAATTTGATTTCTTTTTAAGAACCAAATTCCCAGAATCTGATATTTTTCCATAGATATGAGATTTTTTCATAGTAAAAATGTCTGTTGTATCTGGCAGTAGTTTGATTCAATCAACTTGATTGTGTTGAAAGTGATTTTAAAAACACACGTTTTAGACTTGTGCTTAATCGTTCTGCTTAATCGATCATTTTCATTCATTTATAATAAAATATCTAGTTCGTTCTTCTAGTTCAATCGGCCATTTATTGTTTTTCAACAGTTCTTGAGCGAATCATTTTGATAATTTCTGTTGTTTATTCATCTAGTTCAAATCGGTCAAATTTTGTTTTCGTTATAAAGTTCGTGAACAAATAATTTTGATCATGTCTGTTATTTGGGCTTTCGTTCAAATAAAAACAGCGAACTAGATAAACCGCTCAGTTAAGTGAATGGTTCAATTGAACTACTTAGTTCGTTCGTGAATGACTTAACTCTAATTTGGTTTGTCCAAAAATAATTTTCTCCACTGAGTTGCAGTTTCGCTATGCGTTCATTACTTTAATTCTCTGCCATGTGAAGTTATATGTAGCTTGTGTTGCTTGTTAAATGTGCTAAAATAAAATGTGTATTGTATATTCCAAAAATAATTTGCAAATATAAAACTTTAATATATAGATGTTGTCAACAGCATACATTGCATGGGGGCGCCAAATTTTTTTTTTTCAAAAATAGATTCGAAGTAAAGTAGTCAAAGCAAATGCATGGCATGCATGTGAGTGCAAAAGATACAGGAAATCAGAAATTGTTTAACAATTACTTGACATCTGAATGACAGTAATTGGAATTTCATAATGAATTTGGAAAATAAAAACACAAAGGAATTTAGTTTGAATTAATAAACTTTAAACAGAATTAATATACAAACGTATTTTCGATTTTTTTATATCCGTCAAACAGGCACGTAGCCAGGAAAAAATTTGTATGAAAATGTTTTCAGAATCTGAACATTTTTCTGTTGGAAGATTTTGTGAATTTTTCTTATAGGACAATTCTTAGATTCTTAGACTTCTTTCTATGTAAATAATCTAAGGTACTAAGTCAGTCTTTCTTTAAACAAAATTTCAAATTCTGATGCATTCTTCTCATAGAAAAAAGAAAGAACATAATAAATATTTTCTACGACAATTTCTAAGATTCCGAAATATTTTTCACAAAAATATCAAGTTATATTAAACACTATTTCAAATGAAAAATTTACAGATTCAGAGGTACATTGCATTTAAAAAAATTCTCAGAACCTTCCAACAGAAAAATGATAATGTTCTGAGAGACTTTTCATACAAAAATGTCTCAGATTCTGATATATGTAGTTTTCTATATAAAAGTTCCAGAAAATGTTTGCCATAAAAAAAAGTAGTTTTTGATATATTTTTCCAGATTTTAAAAGATTGTTCAAACATAAAAATTCTCATATTAAAAATTTTTCCAAAACAAAAATTCTAAGATTTTGTTGAAAAGTTATCCGATACACGCAGAAAAAAATTATGGTTGAGGTGATCATGATTTAGGAGCGTCATATTATGATTGGGAATATGATTGTAACAATACTGTTAATATGATTGAAAGCAACAAGGAATGTTGATCATTATATGATGGCGGCAATAATGACCTAAATGTTATATAATTATCATAATGTGATTCCAATTTTTTTTTTTTTTTTTGGAAATTGAGAAAATACCTTATGTTTTAATACCACCCGTTTATAGAAATTATTCATTACTTTCTTCCAAAAACACTGATAAAGTTCACACCAATAATTTATTTTTTGTTTATAAATGTTATTTTTATAAATATGAAACCATTTTTATTAATTTCGTTTCAATTTAGTGACAACCTGTATACCATATTTGCTGCAATCATAACATATTTGTTACAAAATTTAAATTATTGTCAGCAATTATAACACATTCAGTATACAAAAAATGCACAAAAAACGCTTTAATATTTTCGATTTGAAGTTTTTATTTAAAATGGAAAGGGATTACTGCAAGAACTTGATAAGCAACATTTTATGTTTTCGTGTTTTTCGCCTTCTGCTGATGGTCCCTTGACAGATTTTTGGCAGAAGTCTTGCTTTAACCCTTCGTACAAGTATATTGAGAATAAAAGTTCTTCAAAAGTTCTATTTTCTACATTATTTCAAAAGTTTTAAAACAAAAGCCCCCATAAAATGAAATGTTGCTTATCGAGTTTTTACAATAAGCCCCTCATATAAAGTAAATTTTTGTATTTCACTTCCTTCTGCGTTGATCCAATTTATTAACTCAAATTGCCATACCTTTTTTAAATAACTAATTGTAAGTGGCGTCTTTGCGACTAAATGCTTGCTGGCAAAACACTGAACTGATGAAAAAACCTGACAATGTTTGCAAAAATCAATTTTCATTTAGTTGTGATTATCTAATGATTGCTATAATCATATTATGTTCAAATTTTTGGTGTGTCGAGAATATAATTAACTATAACATTGTTACAACAACCATATTGTACTTTGGGATGTAGCAATCATTTTATCATGATTGAAGCGACTATTAAATGTCTTAAACAACCATATAAATGTTTAAATACAATTTTAAAAGTAATAACTTGATTGCTGTAATCATAACTGGTTTTAGAGATCATATTATAGTTGCCGTGATCATGTCGCAACCATATTTTTTCTCTGCGTGTACTTAGGAAATTTTTGCAGAAAAATTCTTTCCACATTCTGAAATATTTTTTCTAAGGAAAAACTCTCAGTTTCTGAGGAATTTTTCTATAGAAAAGTTATAATATTAATCATTTTTCATTTATCCAACAGAAAAGTTCTTAAAATTTGAAATAATTTTTCACTTAAAAAATGCTTACATTCAGAGTCAAATAAGTATCAAAATATTTTTTTTTGATAAATATTGAGAATGTAAAAACTTTTCTTTTCAAAAATGTCTCAGAATCTGTGAATCTTTCTCATTCAATAAATGACTTACAAGGAAAGTCTCCCTGGTGTCACGCTCCGATCTTCATAAAATTCAGATATTTTGTAAAGAACAAAAATTAATTCAACATGTATTGTTTTTAGCGGCCCAAACTCATTTGTAGGAGGGTCGATTTGTACGGAGGGAAATTGAAATTTTTCAGTTTTTTACGATTTGCGCCTATTGAGTTAAAATTAACATCGGCATTAGGGTGGCACGAATTATGACTTTTTCGAATTTCGTAGATCGCCGGACAAATTATTGTTCGTTTAAAGTTTTGCCAAAAAAATAAAAAAATATCCATACAAACCAAAAAATTTGTTTCAATTTTTTTTTTTTTTTTAAATTATTATTTTACTTGATAAGCTTATTAACGACTAAAAATCTCATTTTGGTAGGATAAACCCTTCCACTTCAAAATTGAGTTTGAAAAAAAAATAGGGCCGTTGGGGTCCTACTCTAAAAATTTAAAATTTTTTTAGTGTTTTTTCGAGCTCGTTATAAGGACTCAAGTTGAAAAAATGCAGAAGAAAAATTTAATTTCTAAAAATTATAGACATTTCTGGTATTCCCATACCAGTTTCAAACACCCCAGTTAGTTTTATCATCAGTAGGAATTTAAATGTCGGTTTGTCTTGTTAATGTACTAAAAAAAACCTTGTAAAATTACAAGAAATGTTTGTTACTTTTTTTCTTGTTACCTCCTATTTGGCAAGAATTCCTTTATATTTTCAAGCTTTTTACCAATAATTTTGTAATTTTACAAGCTTTTTACCAAAACTATTGTAAATTTACAATTTTTTTGACGAGATAAAACTTACAATAAGGTTTCGTGATTTTACCAGATTTTTTGCTACCTCCTATTTTACGAGAATTCCTAGTAAAATTTACGAACTTTTCAGTAATTTTACAAGATTTTTACCAATAAAATTGTAAATTTACCACAATCCCCCCTCCCCGCCCCTTTCAACACACCCCTTTTCATGAGGTATCACTATGGATCAGGATCTGGTCTTGTGGACACTATGTCAACCTCTCCACCTAACCTTACATCTTTTTGGCGAAATTGAACTTACAAGAAATTTCCGTAAATTTACTAGAATTTTCATGTAAAAAATCTTTGAAATTTGTAAAATTACAAGAAAAACTGTAAAATTACAAAAAAAAAAATTAAATTTCGATCGAAAATTATTTGTTAAAAAGCAAGGAAAACTATAAAATATTTGTAAAATGGGATAACGAGACTTTTTCTAATAATTTTACAAGGTTTTTTTTTTTGAATGTGGAAATTGTATTTTTATATATGTGAATATTTTTAAATTCTACAGAATAAATTTTAACAGTTTCCAACACTACAATTCTATTTATAGCAATCTCAACCTTACTTCATACCTTCTTTCAACTTTTTTGTCTTGTACATTATTTCGCAAGGGTTACCAACATGATCTGGAATTGCAGACACAAATGAAGAAGTTTGCATTTTCTGATTCGGAGACGTGCCTAATAGCGACATATTTTGTCAGTAACTTTATTTTTTTATACCCTCCAACCACAGTATGGGGGAATACTTACTTTGTCATTCCGTGTGTAACACATCGAAATATCGGTCGCGACCCCACAAAGTATATATAATATTGATCCATGATAGAATCTAAAAGCTAGACCCCTGAAATTAGGCAAGAATATCTTTTATGTTACTGGTAAGGTTAAGTTCGAAGATGGGCAAAATCGGACAAGGGGAAAAAAAGTTCCCCCTTGAAGAACTAAAATGACCCTTGAAAAATACAATATTTTTACGAGTTTTTTCTAATTTTTGCTTAACAAATATAACATTTTTATGCCATTTTATGTTCATAGACCTGCGCTTGGACCAAGGGGGTTAGGAAATTCGATTTTTTTCAGGCCGCCCCCCTTTGGGGGTCATGGTTATAGAAATTAGTTAAAAATAACGATAAAAATGTATTAATTTAGCGTAAATATAATAAACAAATAATTTGTAAACACATATAGCGGTGGTAAAGATGTCCCCCACTGATTCCGCGGACCCCCCGTAAAAAGATAATACGCCCCTCTGATTTTTTTTTTTAATTTGAAACGTGTTGGAGGGACAGGCACAGGCGAATTTAACACTCTTACTTGTTTTTTTTTAAGTTTGGACTTGAAAGGATGTTGAGATGTAGCTTTTAATGATATATATCCACAAACAAATATTATTCTTATTCGTGACATCTTTATCGTGTTCTGAAATGCATCAAAAAAAACATTTTTTCTTACCATTTTTTTATACCCTCCACTTAGTGATAGAGGGTATATATAAGTTTGTCATTCCGTTTGTAACTCATCGAAATATCGATCTGGGACCCCATAAAGTATATATATTCATGATACCCGATCGATTTTAAGACATTCTAGCGATGTCCGTCTGTCCGTCTGTCCGTCTGTCTGTCTGTCTGTCTGTGGAAAATGCTGTCGCGGACAAAATATTGCACAGAGATGATTGAAACTTAACATATTTATTGGAAGTTCTCCCGAGAAGTTTGGTATTGCATTTGAGCAATATCGGTTCAGCGGTTCAAAAGTTATGAACGAAAATGTAAGCACACCTCAAAAATTTCAGTACATTCAACATAACCTACAAATACAAAATGCTTTAATTCGTCTTCTGGATGGCATATGTGAACATAATTGAACACCAAATGGTATTTAAACAAGTACGAATAAATTTTTTGACAAAAAAAGAAAAAAATCGCGGATTTTTTTTACCAAAATTTTTTTTCGCGGAATTTTTTTTTTCAAAAATTTTTTTTTTTCAAAAGTAATTTCCTTTTAAATAAAGTTTTTTGCAATAATCTTTTTGAAATTGTGGAGGGTATCACTACATTCGGCAAGGCCGAATTTAACTTTTTTACTTGTTATATTTTATGTTTTATCACAAACAATTATTTTTTGTCGGTTGCCTGGCGAAAAATCCTTTGTTTTGGTATAAAAACCAGAGACCATAACAGTTATGAGATTTATTAAAAAAATCAAATTTAACTGTTCAAAAATATTTTTTCAAATAAAAATTAAAAATAACAGTTTGAAATGATTTATATAAATATCTGTTCAAAATAACAGAAATAAAAAACTTTTATTTTTTATAACTGTTATTAAAAACTCTTTCAGCCTTAAAAAACTCGAGTTATTAAAATAATACAACAATAATAAACACATGCAGAAGAATCCTATTGATATCTAATACTTCAATCATTGATTTAAATATATAAACTTTGATTGATTTTATTAAAAATAACTGTTATAACAGTTATTTACTCAAATAAATATAAAATAAAAGTTATTTTAGATTGTTTGAACAAAAAGTTTTTAATAACTGTTATTTTTTACTGTTATTGAAAAAATCAAAAAATAAATGTTATTGCAAATGCTAACACGGGACATCTCTAGAAGTCTTTTCATATATAAAATACTAAGTTTGGACAAAATTCGTTTCATGATTTTTTTAAAACAAAAAGACACATATAACTGTTATATTTGGTCTCTGATTTTTATCATCTAAACTCTATTAAATATATACAAAAATAAATTTTATTCGCGAAAAATTTTATTCGCGAAATTTTTTTTATTTTGTTATTAATTTATGAAAATGTGTAGAATACGTTACAACGCAGACACAAAATTTTTCGAAAGAAATTTTTTTCGCGGATTTTTTTTTTCGCGAAATTTTTGTTATTTAATTAAACTAATAAATTATAAATTTTCAACATGTCAGATATTTTCGCTTCAATTTATTTGAATTCATTAATAAAAAAATGTACTTTATTTATACTCGGGTTTAACTTTTTTTTACTGTTAAATAATCATTTTTTAATTGACTTTAAATAAAAAATTTATCAATTTATCAAAATTTTTGAGAAAGATTATTCTAGCTCAAGGTCATATTTCTTTTACTAATCGTTACGATGATATTGTCAAAGTAACAATTTTCAAGAAACTTTTTATAAAGTTGTTTGTTTTAAATTGATTGGTTTGGTCATTTTGCAAGACTTACTCGACACGTGTTTCGGAATTCGTCAAATTCCATTATCAAGAGTATTTAGCAAATTGACAATCGTTTGTGGCAAAACATAAAGACTTATATTCGTATGTAAATAGTCATAACGAGAAATGTACTAAATACACAACATAATACAGCTCTAAATTTCAAACGAAAAGTCAAAACCAAACCATCACTATTTAATTCAAACATACCTTCATATATACAGCTTGTATTACAAGCCAGTATATACATACAGACAGTAGATTTCTTACGCGAGTAAGATGTTCACTGCTTTTGTTGTATTCCTCGTTATGACTATTTACATACGAATATAAGTCTTTATGTTTTGCCACAAACGATTGTCAATTTGCTAAATACTCTTGATAATGGAATTTGACGAATTCCGAAACACGTGTCGAGTAAGTCTTGCAAAATGACCAAACCAATCAATTTAAAACAAACAACTTTATAAAAAGTTTCTTGAAAATTGTTACTTTGACAATATCATCGTAACGATTAGTAAAATAAATATGACCTTGAGCTAGAATAATCTTTCTCAAAAATAGAATTTTAAAGGTCGAATAATAAATAATTTTTATTAATTTAAAAATTAAAACAGAATTTATCAAAATTCAATAAACCAACTACAATTTGATGATTGATATAACAATTTTCTTCATCGGAGACGTTTTAATTAAAAAATTAATTGAATCCGCATTTTTGTTGATTGAAATTCGTTTTCAATGCTTTCTGTGCATGTGTTGAAATTAATGCACATATATCTGTAATTATTGCCGACACGACAAAAAGTCTAAAGCACATTTCTGGATACTGGTTTTTACAACACAATTTTTATGTGTTTTCGACATTTATTACTAAACACACCTACAATCTTTAAAACAACTTCCTTTGTTCTTTATATTTCTATATAAAATTCGATTAGAATCTTAACAATTTTCCATAACCTATATTAATTTAATAGTACTTTACATTCATTAGACTTTTGAATTGTTAATTTATTCCACCATTAGATTTTCTTTTTTCATAAACTTCATCCTTTGCAGTGAATTAATGTCAATATTGTTCTATTGAGTCTTTTATATTAACGCTAAAATGAAAGTTGTTTTTTTTTTTCTTTTTCATTTTATTTGAAAATTAATGTCAAACATTTAAATGCACATATGCCAATATTTTATGTACATACAATACAACACACCCACACAGACACTCACACACAAACAAACACTCAACACAAAGTTCAAAAACACCCACCCAGAAAAGCGAAATGAAAAACCAACATAAACTTCCTTTATTAAAATCATTTTGTACACAGAGGCAGACAGACATAAAAAACACAAACACTCACGCAAATACATTTCACTGCATGTAGTGCTTTTTTACAGATATAAAAAATACTAAAAACAAAAAACTGAAAAATATTAAAGTTTTGTATTTTGCATACGCCAACAAAATCAAACGACATTAGAATGTCACATTAAAGTCAAACATTCATATAAAGACAATACATATAGGGAAAAAGAAACATAAAAAAATGTCACACACACATCCATACACAACAAGTTTTTTATTTGAAGTTTGCGATATTTTGGTTTTGGATGCACAATGGAAGAGAGGCAAATAACTCAAGGAGATTTTTGGGATAGAAAATATTTTCGATTTTAAATGTTTCCATATTCCATATTTTCCTACATAAAGAGTTTGACATTTTTTCCTATAGAAAAACTGTATAGATTTTGGATTATTATATCCTATGAATTTAAAAAAAAAATCAAAAATTGTGTTTTAAAACAAAATAGAGGTATTCAGAGTCTAGTTGCCACCCCTGGCAATGTAGCAAAAGAGTACTTCTTTCAAAAAATACATGTATTTTGAAAAGTGCTCTTTTACCACAAGTTCCAGGGCTGGCAAGCAAGACTCTGAATACCTCTAATATTTCTATAACAATTTAAAACAAGTGAGAGTGTTAAATTCGGCTGTGCCAAATCTGTTATACCCTCCAACACGTTAAAAAAAAAAAACAGTGGCGTCTTTTTTTTTGGGGGGGGGGGGGGGTTACGTCGGTGGAGAAAACCTTTCTGTATCCAACTGCAAGACTTTGAACTTCTTTTGACATAAAAATTTGCTAAGCAAAAGTATAAAAAACCTATAAAAAATTTAATTTTTTTATACGCTCCACTCTAGTGATAGAGGGTATATATAAGTTTGTCATTCCGTTTGTAACACATCGAAATATTGGTCTAGGACCCCATAAAGTATATATATTCATGATCCTCGATCGATTTTAAGTCGATATAGCGATGTCCGTCCGTCCGTTCGTCCGTCCGTCCGTTTGTCCGTCCGTCCGTCAGTCCTCAGTCCGTCAGTCCGTCCGTCTGTCCGTAGAAAACACGCTAACTTTTGAAAGACTTTACAGAGGCTACAGAAGTTTGGCATATATGTTGGTCATATACCTGGTCAGGTTGGTATTGCAATCCAGCCAAATCGGTCCAGTGGTTCAAAAGTTATGAGCAAAAGAGTAAATTTCGGCAAGGGTGTTTCGTGAATTTGCTATATAAAAAACACGATAACTTCGAAAAACAATAATGAGACTACTGAAGCTTGACATATATCTTTGCCGTACCCCAGGTCTATTTGGTACTAAATTTCAGCTCAATCGGTCCAGTTGTAACGACGAGTTTCCTCCGTTAGCTGGGGTATAGCTCGCGGGGGTAGGGATCGTCACAGAAATTTGTATTTGCTGAGACCGAGAGTAAAAGACTGGTTGTTAAAATGTTATAATAAATAATTCATTTATTGAATAAACTTACACTACAAAATAAAGAGAGTAAAACTAAAACTAGGGAACGGCGACCGGTGATCGGGCTGGCGGGACGGAGGCGGCGATGTAAATTCCAAGCTAGGGCACCTGGCGACAGCACTCCCTAGACGCGAGCAGCGGAAATAATCCAAGCTAGGGCACCTGGCGACAGCACTCCCTAGACGCGAGCAGCGGAAATAATCCAAGCTAGGGCACCTGGCGACAGCACTCCCTAGACGCGAGCAGCGGAAATAATCCAAGCTAGGGCACCTGGCGACAGCACTCCCTAGACGCGAGCAGCGAAAATAATCCAAGCTAGGGCACCTGGCGACAGCACTCCCTAGACGCGAGCGGCGGAAATAATCCAAGCTAGGGTACCTGGCGACAGCGCTCCCTAGACGCGAGCGGTGGAAATAATCCAAGCTAGGGCACCTGGCGACAGCACTCCCTAGACGCGAGCAGAGAAAATAATCCAAGCTAGGGCACCTGGCGACAGCACTCCCTAGACGCGAGCAGCGAAAGTAATCCAAGCTAGGGCACCTGGCGACAGCACTCCCTAGACGCGAGCAGCGAAAATAATCCAAGCTAGGGCACCTGGCGACAGCACTCCCTAGACGCGAGCGGCGGAAATAATCCAATCTAGGGCACCTGGCGACAGCACTCCCTAGACGCGAGCAGCGAAAGTGATCCAAGCTAGGGCACCTGGCGACAGCACTCCCTAGACGCGAACAGCGAGGGTAAGTCCAACTTGGGCACCTGGCGACAGCACTCCCTAGACACGAGCTGAAAAATCCAGAAGAACTTGGGGCACCTGGCGACAGCACTCCCCAATCGCGATAGACTTAGTAAACTAGAGACTTACCCAAGTGTACTGCTTCACGGCCACCAATCTAGGGTACCTGGCAACAGCGCTCCCTAGACGAGAGCGGTGGAAATAATCCAAGCTAGGGCACCTGGCGACAGCACTCCCTAGACGCGAGCAGAGAAAATAATCCAAGCTGGGGCACCTGGCGACAGCACTCCCTAGACGCGAGCAGCGAAAGTAATCCAAGCTAGGGCACCTGGCGACAGCACTCCCTAGACGCGAGCAGCGAAAATAATCCAAGCTAGGGCACCTGGCGACAGCACTCCCTAGACGCGAGCGGCGGAAATAATCCAAGCTAGGGCACCTGGCGACAGCACTCCCTAGACGCGAGCAGCGAAAGTGATCCAAGCTAGGGCACCTGGCGACAGCACTCCCTAGACGCGAACAGCGAGGGTAAGTCCAACTTGGGCACCTGGCGACAGCACTCCCTAGACACGAGCTGAAAAATCCAGAAGAACTTGGGGCACCTGGCGACAGCACTCCCCAATCGCGATAGACTTAGTAAACTAGAGACTTACCCAAGTGTACTGCTTCACGGCCACCAGCAAACTGAACGAGTTCGTTGTTTGCTGTTACTTATATACTGGTTGAACAGCTGATACCTATACTCAGTATGGTGAGAATAACATATGTGTGGTGGATTTTATATCCAGCCAGGTTATCCCACTATGAGGTTGTTATTAATGGCGTTTACGATTGTCGCCATTTAATTGATGTGGGTTGGTAAGGTTTATTATATTTATATATAATACGATAGTGTGGACAAAAACGAACGTGTGACTTTTGTCCTCACACATGATCCCCCCTTCGGGAACATAAATGAGCTGGTTGAGTTACTGAGCTGACGATGACGAGGCTTCTTCTACGAATGATTTTATATCGCTTATATGTGCTGTCTTGATCTAGTTGTTTTCCCGGTCCCGAAGTTTTACGATAACTGGGGACGGAAAGTTTATGACTTCGTAAGGTCCAGCGTATTTTGGAGCCAGTTTAGCAGCAAAATTGTCCACTGCTTTTGATAAGGGATGTTGCCGGAGTAGAACTGCGTCGCCTATTTTGGGTTTCCTTGGTCTTCTGCGTAAGTTGTAGTGACGTCGTTGGTCCTGTGCTGCCTTGCCGAGTTGTTGTCGGACGATTTGGAAGATTTCCTTTAGTTCAGTTGCCCTTTCTTCTGGGCTTTGGTTTAGTGAACCTGTTCCGGTGACTACCTCGTCGTAAAGAGCTTTAGGTAGTCTGGGTTCCCGACCTTGAACGAGATAGGCGGGGCTGTATCCTGTTGATTCGGAGCTACTGGTGTTTATGGCCAACGTAATTTCCGGGAGGTACTCATCCCGTTTGTTGTGGTGGTTTTGGGAAAACTGCGCAATCGTGGTCTTGATGGTACGATTAGCTCTTTCTGTAGGATTCTCCTGAGGACAGTAAGGGGCTGCGAACTGATGTCGAACGCCAATCTCTTGTAGATATTTTTTTAACTCACGACTCTGAAATTGGCTACCATTGTCGGTGATCAGTACTTTTGGTGTCCCAAACCGGGCAAGGATCCTTTCCCGGAATGCCTTTACGACACATTTTGCTGTGGCTTTGCGGAGGGGAATTAGTTCGACCCACTTAGAAAACCGGTCGAAGAAAACCAGAAGGGTATTGTTGCCATGTTTTGAGCGAGGTAGTGGCCCGACAAAGTCTGCGCAAACAGTTGCCCATGGTTCCTCAGGAATTTGTACCAACATTTCACCAGCTGGAGCCTGTTGACTAGGTTTATACTTCTGGCAGGATTCACAACCTCGTACGAATCTCGACACGTCGCGGAACATTCCTGGCCAGTAATAACGATTGCTGACTCTGTTGATGGTCTTTCGAACTCCGAGATGTCCGGCCGCTGGTTGGCTGTGGTTCTCCTGTAAGACCCGTTGTCGCTGTGGACCTGGGACACACAATTTCCACGGCGTGCAATCCTCATCATTTGGGTGTCTAGGGATGTGTCTGAAGAGCTGTGATCCCACTATCATGTAATCGGCATATTTTTGTGGGTTCCGCTTAACATCGTCTATTTTACGCAGTAGCCATGCACAGGGGGTTAGATCCTTCTCCTCCACGGCTCGTTGTAGCGTTTCTGTAGGTTGACGGGAGAGGGCATCCGCGACCACATTCTGCTTACCTTTTCGATATTGCACTGTAAAATTATACTGTTGGAGCTCAAGGGCCCATCGAGCCAAACGACCAGTCGGGTTGTCTATAGAGTTCAACCACTTGAGAGACAGGTGATCAGTAATTACCTTGAAACAGTATCCTTCTAGGTAGGGCCGCATCTTTCGGATGCCCCAAGCGATGGCCAGGCACTCCTTCTCTGTCGCGCTGTAGTTTCTTTCAGCCCCATTTAGGCCTCGGCTCGCGTAAGCGATTACCCTTTCGCCTTCAGCCAGATCCTGTGTCAGGACGGCTCCTAGCCCGTGATCGCTGGCATCAGTTTGAAGTGTAAAAGTTTGTGTAAAATCTGGGCATGCTAGGACAGGTGCTTCCGTCAATTTTGACTTCAGTAGCTCGAATGATGATTGTTGATCGTCGGTCCACTTCCAGTGTTTTCCCTTTTTTAGCAAGGAAGTCAACGGTTGCGCAATGGTGGCAAAATCCGGTACAAAGCGACGATACCAGGAAGCGACTCCAAGAAATCGTCGAACCTCCTTCACGTTGCGGGGCGCCGTCATGTCTCGAATTGCGGCGACCTTGTCCGGGTCAGTATGAATAGCCAAGATATTTGGTTTCCTTTTTGAAAAACTCGCATTTGTCTGGGTTTATTTTTAGGTTAGCAGCTCTAAGTCTACGGAAAACTTCGGCTAGATTTGCTAAATGCTCGTCCAATGTCTTTCCAGTAACGATAATATCATCTAAGTAAGCAAAGGCATGGGGTTCTAAGTCCGGTCCAATCGCGCTGTCAAGCGCTCTCTGGAAAGTTGCTGGGGCAGAGTGCAATCCGAAGGGCATAAACCGCCATTGGTATAATCCACGACCGGCAACAGTAAAGGCGGTGCACTTCTTGCTATCGTCTTCTAGGGGTATCTGCCAATATCCATCTTTCAAGTCCAGACTACTTACATATTTGGCCTCCCTGAGGCGGTCTAATATCGTTGAAATTCGAGGAAGCGGGTACGCATCGGGATCAGATTTGGAATTCAGGTGTCTAAAATTGATGCACAACCTCCAGGTTCCGTTCTTCTTCTGCGCGAAAGTGATCGGGGAGCTGTACGGACTTCTTGAAGGTTCTATGCAACCATTGGCTAAGAGCTCATTGATTTTTGCATCGATTATAGCCTGCATAGCTGGGTTTCGAGGTGCATATCTAAGTTTAAACGGCCGGTCGTCAGTGACTACTATCCGGTGTTTAGCTGCGGTGGACAAACCATGTAACTCTCGAAATTTTTGTAATTCTTTTTCGATAAAACTCTGGATTGTAGCTTGATCCTCGGGGCTATGTTCCTCGACTGGTACATGACTTGGTGTGGGAATGGTATCTTCTACGGATGATGTTCTAGGTGATAAATCTTGGGCGGGCCTACTGCTGACAGACTGAAGGGAACGTGCGGGTCCGGCGAGTAGTTGGCCCTCGGTGGACCGGCGTGGTTGGCCAACATTGCTGCTGGGGATTGGTTGGGTATACCTTGCGTTGACCGTGAGTGGCTGGAAATTTGAGGCGGCTGATGATGTTTGCTGAGTGCAGTTGACGTCCGAGGGGACTTTTTCGATAGTTACGAGTCGAAGTCGTTCTTCCGTATGGTGAGGAGAGGCGGGAATGCACTCAAGGTCTCCAGCAAGTTCCAATAGTTCGTCCAGTGTGGAAAAATCCTTTTGGCGGATGTACCAACGATATTTGGGCAAGGCATTTCGATAGATCCGTTCCAGTTGTTGTTTCTTAGGGAAGTTGCCGTGTCTCATATTTTCATTATCATTTTGAATAGACAGGACGTAGCTTTTAAAGTCTTCCTGGGAAAGTTGATACCTTTGGCGAATGGTGTCCTCCAGGTGATCAAAGTAACGCCGAGGTAGAAAGAATTTTAGAAAATCTCGTTTGAAGGCGGACCAGGTCTTCCAATTGCGACGATTGTTTCGAAACCAGATTAATGCTTTCCCTGTGAGGAACAATGCCATTAATTGGGGTAGAACGTCAACATCCATGGCGTACAGAGGCGCTAATTCCGTAAGTCTATCTATGAACTCGAAGGGATATGTTTCACCGTCGAATTGTGTATTCCATTTCCGTACTCGGTCAGCGTTTGTCACTATGGACATTTTCCTTACCTAAACTTGAATTCCGGGAATACTTCTTTTTATCCACGTATTTTTATCCGTTTCACTCTCTTTTCCCGGAACTATGTAGTTTATTCAAAAAATTAACCAACTACCTTTTACCGTAGTCTTTCTTTTACTCTCAAGTCCCTGTTCGGGCGCCACTGTAACGACGAGTTTCCTCCGTTAGCTGGGGTATAGCTCGCGGGGGTAGGGATCGTCACAGAAATTTGTATGTGCTGAGACCGAGAGTAAAAGACTGGTTGTTAAAATGTTATAATAAATAATTCATTTATTGAATAAACTTACACTACAAAATAAAGAGAGTAAAACTAAAACTAGGGAACGGCGACCGGTGATCGGGCTGGCGGGACGGAGGCGGCGATGTAAATTCCAAGCTAGGGCACCTGGCGACAGCACCCCCTAGACGCGAGCAGCGGAAATAATCCAAGCTAGGGCACCTGGCGACAGCACTCCCTAGACGCGAGCAGCGGAAATAATCCAAGCTAGGGCACCTGGCGACAGCACTCCCTAGACGCGAGCAGCGGAAATAAACCAAGCTAGGGCACCTGGCGACAGCACTCCCTAGATAATTTTCTAAGTAAAAATATTTCATAAAACATCCTCTATGATTAAAAAATACATTGTAGTTATTACTTTCAATAGTTTTTAGAAATTAAATCAAATTTTGAATTTTGGTCACTATTGGCCGACGTTCAATATGGGTTAAAAGTCTCATGGACTGGTAAGATTTGAAAAAATGTGTAATAGTAATCAAATGGAACAATATTTAATTGAGCTTTAGTTTTTTTTCCCCAAAATGTAGATCAAAACAGAAAAAATAAACAATAATGGTTAAAAAAGCGCTTTTTCTTGAAAATCGCTAAAATTAAATCGCTACAAATCCTAAACGGAAAGAGCGAAAAATACTTAAAATTAAACATTTATTCTCCAAGATGTATTCAATGAAATTTATCAATAAAATTTGAAGATTTTTAAATTTAAGTGAATACAATTTTGAATACCATGAAATTGTGGCTTTGGGCACGATTTCAGAAAAATTACATTTTTTTGACCTTACATAGCGAAGGGTTAAATATGTCCAATAAATCTATAAATTTTAAATTAAATACTAAGGGACAATTACTAAACAAAACAGGTTTCATAATGACTAATTTAAATTTTTTTTTATATAATTTTTTATTTTTTTTAAATACGTCTTTTTTGTCTTAGGTCCCGAATTTCAAGCGCCCGGTGCGACCTTAAGAACCTTTTCGAAAATTTCAAAAAAAATTTGGCATTACTTTTTCATGAATCTTAATAAACTGAGGGGGCGTCCCATACAAAAATCCAACATTTTTTTTTTTTAAGAAATACGCTAATGCCAGGTGTTTCACAAGTTTTATAAGCATTGGTGGTAACTTAACAATGCTTGTCAAACTTGTTTAGTTTTTAAGCAATGATCTTTAAACTTGTTTACTTTTAAAAGCATTGGTAACTTAAAAATTACACTCGAAAAAAATTTTACACTCAAAAAAAATTTTACACTCAAAAAAAATTTAGTTTTTTTGTTACAAAAATTGCAATATTTTGAGTAAATACATACGTGCATTCACTCAGAAATATTTTAACAGTAAAAAAAAATATTACACTCGAAAAAATTTTACACTCAAAAAAATTAGTTTTTTTTTTTTTTTTAAAAAGAGTTTTTTACTCAAAATAAAATATTTCTACAAAATTGTTAATTTTTTCACGTTAAAAAATTTACTGACCTTTAAAAAAAGCATTGTGGAGGGTATTCATAGATTTGGCAAAGTCGAATTTAACTTTTCTACTTGTTTAGAGGTTTGTTTAGTTCTTAAGAGGGGAACTTTTCCCCCCTGATCCGATTTTACCCATGTTCGCATTTAACCAGCCCAATACCATAAGACATATTCTTGCCAAACTTCAGGAGTCAAGCTCTTTTACTTTGGATTGTATCGTGTCTTCCACAGACGGACAGACGGACGAACGGACATCGCTAGAATGTCTTAGAATGGATCACGGATCAATAATATATATACACTCAAAATATTTTGTAGGCAAAAACAAATGAAAAACACACTTAAAACAAGTAAACAAACAATTGAAAACCATCCCAGTAATTATTCATTTATTTTAACAAACATCCACATTTATTTTTTACTGTTGACAAAATTTTCTAAAATAAATAACATCAAACATTAAAAAATTAAGTTTTTTTCATTCTTTTTTACTAACAATAACCTACGAAAACATTAAAAATTAATGATAGTTCTGTTATTTTTACCAACAAATTCAAAAAAATAACATACCAAAACATTAAAAATTAATGATTTCGTAGGTTATTTTTTACAATTTTCTATTGAAATATTTTTTTAAAAATTTTTAATAAAATTTTGGGGAATCGATTCCGCAATTAACTACATTCTGGCCAGACACTCTATCCATCGTGCCAAAGTCACTTGATACAAGCATGTTTTTATATTTCTATAAATAATTTTTTGAATTTTTTTCTACAAAAATATAACCTACTTGTGTAGGTAAAAACTAATGATATTGCATTAAAAAATACCAACAATTTAAAAAAAATGATTTACACAAATCATTAAAAATTTAAAGAATAATCAGTAGTTTTTACTTACAGAACAAAAATAAATGACTTTATAGATTAAATGTTAATGAAAGTCTTTATTTTTAGTGCGTTATTTTTGAAACAAAGGACAGAAGTAGTCATTAATAAAAACTGAACATCAAACAAATGTTTTTATACCCTCCAACCACAGTATGGGGGTACACTCACTTTGTCATTCCGTGTGTAACGCATCGAAATATCGGTCTAGGACCCCATAAAGTATATATATTATTGATCAGTGATCGATTCTAAGACATTCTAGCGATGTCCGTCCGTCCGTCCGTCCGTCCGTCTGTCCGTCTGTCCGTCTGTAGAAGACACGATACAGTCCAAACTAAACGAGCTAGACTTCCGAAGTTTGGCACGAATATGTCTTATATTCCTAGGCAGGTTAAGTTCGGAAATGGGCAAAATCGGACCAAGGGGAAAAAAGTTCCCCCTTGGAGAACTAAACCAACCCAAGAAAAACCGCATTTTTTGCAGGGATTTTTGTACTTTTGCTAAGCAAATGCAACATTATTATCTCAGAAGAAGTTAAAAATCGTAGGGGGAAGGTGCCCCCTAACGCCTCCCCCCCACCAAAAAAAAAAAAACGCCCCTGGATTTTTTTATATAGTTTTTTTACATTTTGGAGGGTATAAAAGATTCGGCACAGCCGAATGTAACACTCTCACTTGTTTCTTTTAAAAACGACTAAACGGAAAACTTTTTAAATAAACTTCAAACAGTTAATGACATAATTTTTTGAATGTACTTTATGGAGTCCTAGACCGATATTTCGATGCGTTACACACGGAATGACAAAGTGAGTATACCCCCATACTGTGGTTGGAGGGTATAAAAATATTTTTTTTGTTGGTACTTTTTTATGAAAAACTATTTTGGTACCTTTTTTTAGAATATATAATTATAGTACTTTTTATAAAAAAGTACTTTCCTGGTACATACTTTAAGAACTATATAAATGCTTTTTATGAAAAAGTATAGATTTGGTACTTTTTTTTATAAAAAATTAACGGTTTGGAATAAGTATGGCCATTTTAGTACTTTTAATTAAATGTAATTGTTAATTTTAATTTTTAATAAAAAAAAGTTATATTTTGATACTTTTTATAAAAAACTGACTATTTTGGTACTTATTTAAAATTTTTTATTGTAGTACAGTAGAATCTCGCAAATTTGTTCCTCGGGTAGTTCTAATTTCTGGACATTTTTTTTTTTTCAAAGAAAATGATAAAATAATAATAAAAACAGTTACGACTGCTTTATTTTAACATAAAACTATTTTTTTGTTAATATTAAATTACTATAACACATTAAATTTGTAAAAAACACTTTCAAGGGCTTTGACATGAGAAATAACAGGCGTTACATCGATTATATCATCGTCACTGCTATTTGATCGGTCATTAAACCCATCGTCATTCCACTTTTCGATTTCTCTTACACTTATGGAATTGTGAAAATAAAAACAAAGAAAAAGTCCAGAAATAAGGACCACTGGTTCTAATTTTAGAGCGTTAACTACATACAATTCGGGTTTTCCCCTATTTAGTTAAAAAAAAACTATAAAAAAAATATTTGGTAGTGTAAATAAAAACAAAAAAACTTCCAGAAATTAGAACCAAAGGTTCTAATTTTAGAGCGTCCAATACATTAAAATAGCCGGTTCTAATTTCTGGAGAGTTCCAATTTGTGAGAGTTCTAATTTGTGAGATTCTACTGTACTTATAATTTAATTGTTTATTTTTTATTAAAAAGTTTAGAAATATTATATTTTGAGGATGTTTATTCTCGAGGCTCGAGGTCATTATTTTTTTTAATTAAAACCATGATATTCTCATAGCATAATTTTCAAGAAAATGTTTTTTTGTTTTAAATTTATTTATGTTGGTAATTTTTGCAAGACTTAATCGACACGTGTTTCGGAATTTGTCAAATTCCAATGTCAAGGTTATTTAGAAAAAAATAGAAACGATGTACTACAAAGTAGCAAACGAGTCTAATGACAAATCGTTTGCGCACAAACTAAAATATTAATACATATTCGCCTCTATTCACAATGAGAATTAGAAAGACGAAGAAATTGTACCATACTAATAAGGCAACGATTGTCAATAACCAACAAAAATATTTAAAACAATTTTCATTTTGATTTGTTCTAATTTTGATTTGTTCTTATAAAGGTACCATTTTGGTACTAAAAATACTATTTTTTATAATTTTTTTTTTGTTAAAAAGTACTATTTTGGTACTTTTTTTTAAAAAAAGGCTATTTTGATAGTTTTGATTACTTTTGTAAAGTGTTAACATTAGTACATTATTCTATTACTTTTTACAAAAAAAAATACTTTTTTCGGTACTTTCAAAAAATAATACTATTTTGGTACTTATAATTAAAAGCTTTTATTAAAAAAGTATGTGAATATATATAAGAAAAGTCGTCATTAGAAAAAGTCTGAAATTCCGAACCACTGTGCCACCGTTTTGATTTTTGCCTGTATTCATTTGAGTATATGTATTGGTTATGACATACATACAAAATGAATTTCCTTTTTGTTTTTAGTGGTTTTTATATCATTTTTGTGTTGTTCGCATACTTTTACTATTTTCATTTGGTGACGATGACTATAAAAAAAAGATGACGATGAAAATGATCATGACGCTGATGATGAAGATGATGATGATTCAGTAGAACATTTCATTGCACTTTATTTTTGGTGAAATTATATTATGGAGTACATTGAACTCCCATAAAATGACACCCACTTCGAAGACACAACATATAATGTCATTTGCATATAGTCTTTCGATTTTACTTTAACATTTGCGAATAAATATTCATATTAAAATTTGTATGTACAGCAACTGACATTCATGGTTGTGTATTGAAATTTCGTTAAAGAGAAAATATTTTTATTTAAATTGAGACGTTTCAAAAATTTCTTATTTTAAGTAATATTTTTTGTGTAATGGATTTAACTGGGAATTGAACCTGCAATGAAATATATAAGAAATGGTAGACTTAAGAATACATCATGTTAGTTTTTTCAGTATCCTTGTACGGGGATTGAACTTGTAGTTTTATACCCTCTACTCTACTCAGAAAAAAAGCTTTTTCATATTGATGAAAAGTTACATCAATATGATGAAGTGTTACATTATTTTTCGTTTAATGTAACGTGCCATCAATATGATGAAGAGGTGTCATCAATAACATTTTTTTTTATTTGCAAAATAAGAAAAAAAAAAGGTTCAATTTCCGCACTCAAATTAATTTGTATTCAAAATGATTTTGGCATTGTGAAGGGTATTCTTGAATTCAGCGTCGAATTCATGTTTTTTTTTCACATCTTTTATTTTATTTCAAAATTAAAAAAAAACAAGTAGAAAAATTAAATTCGACTTGGTCGAATCTATGAATACCCTCCACAATGTTATCTAATAGTAATTTTCTAAATAAAATTTAAAAAAATTGCATTACAAATTTTTTATTAGAAATATGTATATTATTTTGAGTCAAACTTTTTTTAATCAATCAAATTTTTTTGAGTGTAAAATTTTTTGACTGTCAACATTTTTTTGAGTCTGCCATTTCATTAAAAAAAAAAAAAAATAATAATGTGTACATTTTTTTTTGAGTGTAACATTTTTTTTGAGTGTAAATATTGTTTTTAGTGTACAATTTCTTTGAGTAACAAATTACTTTGTAAAATATTTTTGTTGTTTTATACCTATATGTAATACAAAAAATAACTATTTCACATATTTTCCTTGTTTATATTACCATACTCTTCTTTAAAAACCAAAAACAAATTAACATTAATCATACACATACTTTATTTGATTTTTTCCCGTTACATACAGTTACACTAACAATAACAAACAATAACAAATATTTACTTGTCTAACAACTAAACTGCACCCCACGAGTCGTGGGCCACGACAAGAAAACAAACAACAACAAGTTTTGCAAAACTGGTATTTCACCATGCTTTTAAAACTTGTTTAACGAGTTTTCAACAGTTTAAGGTGAAACAAATCTGAAATTCAGTGCTTTGCTTATAACTTTTGAACCACTGAACCGATTTTGCTGAAATTTAAACCCAAATAGCCTTGGGGAACGACAAATATATATGCTGAGTTTCAGCCCCCTCAGAATTGTCTTTCGAAAGTTATAGTGGTTTTAATCTTGTAAATTCGAAAAATACCCTTGCCAAAATTTACTATTTTGCTCATAACTTTTAAACCACTGGACCGATTTCGCTGGATTGCAATACCAACCTGACCCGGTAAATGGAGAACATATATGTCAAACTTCAGGAGCCTCCGTAAAGTCTTTCAAAAGTTAGCGTGTTTTCAACGGACAGACAGACAGACAGACAGACGGACGGACGGACGGACGGACGGACGGACGGACGGACGGACATCGATAGATCGACTTAAAATCGATCAAGGATCATGAATATATATACTTTATGGGGTCCTAGACCAATATTTCGATGTGTTACAAACGGAATGACAAACTTATATATACCCTCTATCACTAGAGTGGAGGGTATAAAAATATTAAAGACGAAGGTTATTTAAACCCAAACTTAAATTTTCTTTAAGTGTGTTTGTGACCTCAAAGAAATATAAATATATTTTTTTTGCATTATCTAAGTACATATCGTATTTCTAAAAATCAATTTTTTGCCTTTTAACCTATAGATTTTAAGTCAATCTCTTTTACAACTACGGTACCAAATTTTATATTTACAAAATAAATACTTTCTTCATTTTCTTTGTCTAAGACATACACAATTTTCTTTTAAAATTTTCTACATAGAAATTTTCTTAAGTTAAAACAAATTTCTTTTACATACATCATACATTAGAAAGACATTTTTTGTATGGCAAAAAAAGATTTTCTTCTGATTTTGAACGTCCAGGAAAATTCTTATTATCGCAGACCCAAAAATTATGTGGCACAAATCTGAGGCCAATCGAATTTAATTAACCCGTGGTGCCCTGCTTTCCAAATTTTGGATTTGTAAACATTTTGAAAAAATAATTTTAAAAAACATATGTTTTGCTACACATCATATTTATTACTTTTGATGCACTAATACCCTGTTCTCACGAGCATCTAAAAACGGTTTTAAACGACATTTGTTTTAATTAAAAAAAAAGTGTTCACACGTAATTTCACTCGTTTTATTTTGGTTTTTATGTTTTTATTTTGACATTTGCATTATCAGCTGATAAACATGTACACATTTCAACAACAAACGAAATTGAAATATGAAAATTATATTCATTAATTATACATATAACTGTTTATAATGTTCAAGAATTGTTTAAAGATAAAAATAGCACGATTTTTTTTGTATTATTTACATTTTAGTAAAAAACAATGTTGCCAATATTAATAAAATGCTTTAAAAACGCTGAACATTCAAAAATACTCAATTCAACCCCAGGAATTCCGCTCGTTTTAAATCGTTTTAATTTTAAAACGAGCTAAAAACATTTTTATTTTGACATATTACAACAAAAAAATGTATGGTAAAACGAGTCATAAAAATGGTTTTTAAGCATAAAACGAAAAATGTTGCTAAAAATGGTTTTTAAGTGTAAGTGAGAACAGGCTATAAAGCACGAAAATATAAATTGGGCGAACAATTTTTGAGATAAAACCATTTAAAATTTGGAAAAAATTTAGTTTTTTCCTACGTTAAAATATTTTATATTTTGAGTAGGTTTATTCTAGCTCGAGGTCATTATTTTTTTTAATAATTAAAACTATGAAATTTCCATAGAATAATTTTCAAGAAAATTTAGCCCTGCAAAAATGACCAACATAAATAAATTTAAAACAAAAAAATAATTTTCTTGAAAATTATTCTATGAGAATATCATATTTTTAATTAGTAAAGGAAATAATGACCTCGAGCTAGAATAAACCTACTCAAAATATAATAATTTAAAGGTCAAATAACAGAAGTTTTATTATTAAATAAAAATTAATTAAAATTAGAACAATTAAAAAAAAATATATAAAACTTTTTTCCCTTAACCCATTCATAAAGCTCGAGACAGTCTTTCATATAAACCTAAATTGAGGCCAATCTGATGATTTTTAATTTCAGCCAAATCAGTTAAAGCTTACAGTTTTTGATAAAAATTTTCTAAAAAAAACAAAACTTTCAATGGCTCAAGTTAATTTTAATTAAAAGTTTATCTAAAGCTCTATAAAATTATCAAGTTAGAGAAATTCGTGATTTTTTTTTAATTACTTGAAATTAGAATAAACCGAAATTTTTTGCAAATTCAAATAGCGATATCTCAAAAACCGTTTGACCGATTTTTTTTGTTGATATTCGTTTTTAGCGCATAAAAATTTATAAACATTTATATTCGCAAGACAATTTTTTTATACCCTACAACCACTCTGTGGTACAAGGTAGAGATGGGCACATGAGCAGATCAGAGCGTGATTCATGTGATTCACGAGTGATCACGCGTGAGTGTGACTGATTTCAATTTTACTCACGTGATTGTGAGTGAGTGTGAGTGGAGAAAAAAATTGCGTGAGTGAGTGTGCGTGAGTAAGATTTTTGCGTGAGTGAGTGTGCGTGAGTCGATTTTTTTGCGTGAGTTTGCGTGATTTATTTTTTCTTCATATTTCCTTTCGTACCAAAAAAAGCAACAAAAAAATTGTAAAATTTGACTTATTTTAAGATTTGGTCCGAAAAAAGCAAAAAAAAAAATTTAAATTTCGCTGAACTTTAAATTTTGCTGAAAATTTTGAAAGATTTTAGAAATTTTAGTTTTTTAAATTTTTTTGTATAAATAAGAGTTTCGTGAGTGTGAGTCAACGTGAGTGTGAATGAAGCTTGCGTGAGTGCACGTGAGTGTGAGTTGTATTTAATTTACTCAAGTGATTGTGAGTTAGTGTGAGTAGAAAAAATATGCTCGTGAGTGAGTGTGCGTGATTCAAAAATTCCTGTCGTGAGCGTGAGTGAGTGTGAGTCAAAAGTCACTCACGTGCCCGTCTCTAGTATAGGGTATAATGAGTTTGTGCTGATGTTTGTAACTACCCGAAATATTGGTCCTAGGCGCTCTTTCAAGTATACCGATCGACTCAGAATCACTTTTTGAGTCGATTTAGCAATGCCCGTCCGTCTGTCCGTCCGTACGTCCGTCCATGTAAAAGTTGTGCGCACAATACATGTCGCAATTATTAACCCATTTGTCTGAAATTTGAAACTTAAGCTTCTTTTGACCCAAGGACGAACGGTATTAAAATTGGAAAAAATAGGTGCACGTGTTGACCTAGCCCCCATACAAACGTCCCCTTTACATTTCGGTCAAATGACCCTAACAACCCTATTTTAATAGGTATCCTTTCAAAATTTTGCAGGTAAACGTTTTTACACAAATCACCGTTCCAAATTTCAAAGGAATCGGACCAGTTCTTCTTGTAGCCCCCATACAAACCACCCTCCCGATATTCACATAAATCTCTAAAATTTCATGAAAATAGAAAATATTTGATTAAAATTTTGTTTGTGTGTGTGTTTAACGCATACTTTAATAACCTAAAAATATGATTATAATCGGATCATTTTTGGACTTATTTCGAAAACTTAATATGAAAATTTCGCCCGATATTACTAAAATTGGTTTATTGGCAACAAATAGAAGCCAATTTCACTCAAATTTGGTTTGTGAGTGTTTTCTACACTTATTTAAGATTTGACATAAGATAGACCCAATCGGTCCATGTTTGGACTTGGCACCCATATTCCGGGAAAGACTGGTGTAGGGTATTATATGGTCGGTCTGGACCGACTATAATTTTCTAACTTGTTTATTTTAAATTTTTATAAAAATTTTCTAAAATGCAGAAATTTGATAGCCACGGGTTAGTTTGATCCGACTGGCCTTTAACTTTCACCACATAGCTTTTAGGTCTACAGCATTAACAGACGTAAGACGAAAAATATCAATTGTAATTCGAAAATTCAATTACACTCTAATAAGGGAAGTATCTCAACCCTTATGAACCGATTGTAAGGTTGGGTGTCTCGGCTTATTGGCCATATCAGTGTTTAAAAATTTCGTTGTCCCCTTATGAAACAATGTGGACCTCCTGTAAAATTTCGATTACTCCAGAACTAACAGGAATTTCGTCTAGAGCAAAAATACATGACGACTATAATTTATTAAAGATTATTTCGTATTCATGTGAATATCCTAGGTCTATGTATTCTCATAAATATCACCCAAAATTTACACGTTTTCATGAAAAAAATATTTAACAAAGCCAAATATTTATAAGGTTATGCCACCGTTGGCATTAAAAAAACTTTTCCTTTCATTTCCAAACTTCATAAAGTTTCCTAGAAATAAATGGCTAAAAAATCTAAGAAACATTTTCTTTGCCATTTTTTGACCGATTTTTAGAACCCTTAAATCCCCGATATGGCCGATAAACCGAGACACCCCAACCTTAAAATTGTCTCTTTGATATATATTTTAGGTTTCATGCAAATCGGTTCATAAGGGTTTAGAAGTGAACTTAATTTTGGTTCGTAGAATCCAATGGCATTCTCCGTTTTGCCAGGTCAGGTCAAACTCAAGATGTTTCGTTTGAAAATTTTGCGATTTTCCTAGGAAAATTTTTCAAAATTTCTTTTAAGCCGAAGCTTTACTTTAACAATGATGACCGATTAATTTACGAGAGTAAAATAAAATCTTTTTCTTCAATTTTTAAATTTTCTTAAAAAAACATTAAAAAATCACTTGAAAATCACACTTAAATCACTTAAAAATAAAATATCTCTTAATATTGACCTAATCAGTCAAAACTGAGAATGCCACTGTGTTCTACGGCCTAAAATTAAGTTTACGTGTCTCGGCGATTTGGTGTGTCAATTTCATGTACTAACAGTGTTATAATTCGAAAAAGATCAATTGTAGTTTGAAAAAGATTAATCGTAGTTTTGAAAAAGATCAATTGTAATTCGATAAATATCAACTGCAATTCAAAATAGATCAATTGAGGGGGTTAGAGCACAAGGGGTTCAAGTACCTTATATTTAATAATGAGAAAAAAGAGGTTAAAGTTAAATTGCAATAAAAAATGTTAGCTGCTATCTAGAATATTATTTTTTAGTTAATAGAGATCCTGAGATATATTTTAATCTAACAAGTTAAAAAATACCATCTTTTGCGAATACAAGCACCCACAAATTGCACTTAAAGTAAGTCGCACTTATACCCCTTGTGCTCTAACTTTTTTTATAAATTTCTAAATTTATGAAAATAATGTTAGTTATACGTAAATGAAAAACAACATTTTGTTACGAAAATCTTTAATGGTTCTTTGTTTCATTTTTAAGTCCTCACAATCAGGTTCCATGACATCATCGGGCTCATCTTCATCTTCATTAGAGCGTCCCGTCAAATCTAAATTTTCAAATTTCGTTCCGTAATACCTGCAGAACGATGGCCACGGAGTAGCTAATTGTGGGAAAAATTATGAAAAATTTTTGCAAGGTCATCTTTAGTTTAGTCGGCAACCAGCAGCCAAAGTTAAAAAAACTGACGTTTTTGGACCAAAATTCATATCCGAATTATTTAACCAAATTTGGGCGAAAAATATGGAACTTTTAGGTACTTTATCAGAAAAATATTTAGAAAATTCCAAAAAAACGATTTTGGTCCACAGATGCTGATTTTCAAACATAAAAAATATTTTTTAACCAAATTTGTCTTAAAAGTCGAAAAATGTTGAGTATTATGTGTAAAAAATATAAGAAAAATAAAAACACGATTTTGGTTCAAAAATGCTAATTAGCATCTGTGCACCAAAATCTTTGATCAGCACTTTTGAACTAAAATCGTGTTTTTTAATTTTTTTTAATATTTTATAGATAACATGCCTTACATTTTCCAACTTTTGGGACCAATTGGAAAAAAAAATATTTTTATCTTTAAAAACCAGCATCTGTGGACCAACATTTATTTTTTGTATTTTTTTTTTTTTTATTTTTCGTATAAAGTAACAACATTTCCTAATTTTTGAGCCGGATTTGGTGAAAAAATTTGGACATGAATTTTGGTGCAAAAACGCCATTTTTTCATACTTTGACCGCTGGTTGCCAACTTAAGATGTTCTTGCAAAATTTTATTACTATTAATACACGAACTTCTCGGAATTCAACCACTTTGTCCACGTGAAAAATTAAATTTTAATAATTGATTGGAGCACAAGGGGTTTAAGTGCTTATTTAAGCACTTAAACCCCTTGTGCTCCAAGCAAAACAGGTATTTTAATAACAAGAACTAAAAATGGTCGCCATATCTCGCTAACGGATGAGAATTTCACATTAACCTCTTGTGCTCTGAACTTCTGTGTACTTCACCTACTAATTCCATATGTTAACTCAATTTTTTTAAAAAAGTCACTTGAACCCCTTGTGCTTTGAGCCCCTCAATTGTAATTCGAACAAGTGAAAAAGTTAAATTCGGCCATGCCGAATGTAGTGATACCCTCCACAGTTTCAAAAAGATTATTGCATAAAACTTTTTTTAAAAGGAAATTACTTTTGAAAAAAAAATTTCCGCAAAAAAAATTTCCGCGAAAAAAATTTTGGTAAAAAGAAAATCCGCGATTTTTTTTTTTGTCAAAAAAATTGTTCGTACTTTTTTAGATACCATTTGGTGTTCAATTATGTTCACATATGTCAACCAGCAGCGAAATTCAAACATTTTGTATTTTTAGGTTATGTTGAATGTACTAAAATGTTTGAGGTGTCCTTGCATTTTCGTTCATAACTTTTGAATATATCGCTCAAATGCAATACCAAACTTCTCGGGAGAACTTCCAATAAATACGTTAAGTTTCAGTCATATCCGTGTAGTATTTTAATCGTGATCACCATTTCCACAGACAGACGGACATTGCGAGAATGTCTTAAAATCGATCGGGGATAATGAATATATATACTTTATGGGGTCCTAGACCGATATTTCGATGAGTTACAAACGGAATGACAAACTTATATATACCCTCTATTACTAAGTGGAGGGTATAAAAAGATCAATTGTAATTCGAAAGATCCTAAATTGTGATTCGAAAACTAACAACTGAATTTCCATTGATCTTTTCGGAATTACGATTGAATTCTTCGAATTACAATTGATGTTTATCGAATTACAATTGATCTTCTTCGAATTACAATATGATTTTCGAAGTACAATTGATCTTCTTCGAATTTTGACGTTTTTTGAATTTTAGTTGTAATTCTTATTCGAATTACAATTGACCTTTTCCATACAATTGACGTTTTTTCCATAACAATTGATCTTTTTCGTATTACAATTGATCTTTTTTTGAATTACAATTGATCTTTTTCGAATTACAAATCGAATTTTCATATTACACATTGAATTTTCCAATTACAAATGAGGGGCTCAAAGCACAAGGGGTTCAAGTGACTTTTTTAAAAAAATTGAGTTAACATATGGAATTAGTAGGTGAAGTTCACAGAAGTTTAGAGCACAAGAGCTCAATGCAAAATTCTTATTCGTTAGCGAGATATGGCGACAATTTTTAGCTCTAGTTACTAAAATACCTGTTTTGCTTGGAGCACAAGGGGTATATGAGCACTTTAACCCCTTGTGCTCCAAGCAATTATTAAAATTTAATTTTTTGCGTGGACAAAGTGGTTGAAGTTCTAGAAGTTCGTGAATTAATATTAATAAAATTTAGCAAGAACATCAAAATTCATGTCCAAATTTTTTCACCAAATCCGGCTCAAAAATTAGGAATTGTTGCATACTTTATAGGAAAAATATAAAAAAAAATACAAAAAAAAAGGTTGGTCCACAGATGCTGATTTTTGAACATAAAAATTATTTTTTTTATCCAAATTGGTCTCAAAACTTTGAAATTGTAAAGCATGTAACATATTAAAAAAATATAAAAAACACGATTTTAGTTCAAAAATGCTGATCAAAGATTTTGTTCCACAGGTGCTAATCACCATTTTTGAACCAAAATCGTGTTTTTATATTTTATATATTTTTTACATAAACTACTCAACATTTTTCAACTTTTAAGACAAATTTGGTTAAAAAATATATTTTATGTTTGAAAACCAGCATCTGTGGACCAAAATCACTATTCTGGAATTTTTTAAATATTTTTCTAATAAAGTACACAAAAGTTCCTTATTTTTGAGCCAGATTTGGTTAAATAATTTAGATATGAATTTTGGTCCAAAAACGTAATTTTTTTAAACTTTGACCGCTGGTGGCCGACTAAACTAAAAATGACCTCGCAAACATTTTTCATAAATTTTCCCACAATTAGCTACTCCGTGGTCATCTTTCGGCAGGTATTACGGCACGAAATTCAAAAGTTTAGATTTGACGGGACGCCCTAATGAAGATGAAGATGAGCCCGATGATGTCGTGGAATCTGATTATGACGACTAAAAAATGAAACAAAGAACCATTAAAGATTTTCGTAATAAAATGTGGTTTTCATTTACATATAACTAACATTTTTTTCATAAATTTAGAAATTTATATAAAAAGTTAGAGCACAAGGGGTGCTTGTATTCGCAAAAGATGGTATTTTTTACTTGTTAGATTAAAATATATATCAGGATCTCTATTAATTAAAAAATAATATTCTAGATAGCAGCTAACATTTTTTATTGCAATTTAACTTTAACCTCTTTTTTCTCATTATTAAATATAAGGCACTTGAACCCCATGTGCTCTAACCCCGTCAAATGCAATCTTTGAATTACAAGTAGAATTTTAGAATTACTAATGGAATATTCAAAACACAATTGAAAGCTACGAATTACAATTGAAAGCTTCGAATTACAATTGATCTTTTTCGAACATCTGTAAATGTTGTAGTAGAAGAAAAAATTTTCCCGGATACTTGGTAAAATTAAAAGTTGAAGAAAAAATGTCACTCTAATCATACATACATTTGTTGATATTGGTATTTTATTTCACCCTACACATAGTGATATGGGTATACTATAGTTTAATATGCAGTTTGGCATTATATAAATATTATGATTTTCCGTAGGCATATTAACAGAACTTTACTTCTTAAATCACATTGAAGTGTACTGGCAAATTCGTCAAATCCCTCTTATTTTAGAAAACAATTCCATTTAGACATTTTTTTTTTTAATATGTGGTGTGGTTTTTTTAGCCTTGTTTTCAAACCAATTTTTTTATTTTCAATGAATTCTTCATTTAGTTAAGATTGTTTTTTATTTTTTGTATTACTTTTGAAAAGGTTTGAAAATGTAAACAATATCTGAAATGCTTATAGATTTTACAATGAACTTCTCTATTATTATGTATGTCTATTTTGAATTGTATTTTGGTAGAATTCGTATACATTTGTTTTGTTTAGTTTGTATTTAATACAGATTTCAAACTCATTTTCATCGAATGGGAAAGGATGTTGTCTTTCATTATTTTTTTTATTTTTTTTTCAAAAGGATATCTAAACTTTCATAGATTGCTGTAATGATGTGTGTTTTGTTATAGTCTCAATTTTGCTTTATATGAGTTTTTTTATATTTTTTTTGGAAATTTTGTATGTCCTTGAATAAGATTTCAATTTCATCTATTACATATTACAAATTTATTCAAATCTTTTGACAATTTTTTTTTTTTTTGGATAATAGAGATGCTAAGAATGTGATAAGTAATGTTATTTTATGGTTTTAAATTATATACAATTTATTTTAGTTAAATTTTTAGGCATGTAATTGAATTTGATAAAAGAAGATTTAAATTAACATACATATCGTTAGCTTAATGTGAGAAGCAGATAAGTCCGATTTAATAAGTTTTACAGGAAATGCATTAAATTTGCTAAAATCTTTTACTTGATATAGTTTTTTATGTTTTGATGCATTTGCTTGTATCTGTGACTCATTTTCTAATTACAAAACATTCACAAAATAACTTGCTATCGCCTTATAGGTTCTTTTGTGAATTTTCTGATTTATATTTGTTGTGGACTTACAATTAGCGCATTCTCTTATTACCATTTTTTAACTTGCAATTAGTGATAGAATGTATACACTCAAAAAAATAAAACTGTAAAGTTAGCAAAAATTTAGTTAAATTTAACTAAAAAAAGCACCTGATTTTGAACCTACTAAATTTCTAGTTAATTTAACTAAAAATATTTAGCTAACTTTTCGTAAAATGAATGTAGCAAAAAAAAAAGCCGTAACTTTAACTAAAAATTCAGATGAAAATTCTGTAACATTTTTATGTACATATTAACAATAAAAATTAGTTGAATTCAGCTAAACTTTTTGTTACTTTTTTGTAAAAAATTGTAAGTTTGTTAAATATCGCTTTTAAACCCTAACACTTCACTTATTTTTTTCTTTTTTTTCACAGCATTAAGTTCAGCTTAAGTAGAACTTATGAGATTTGCATAGGAGGCTACACAAGAAATATATGAAAAATGTTCACTTAACAAATATGTGACGAGAAATCAACAAATTAATTAGTAAAAATTCGTAAACTCAGTTTAAAATTCAACAAAAAAAATTAATTCAAATTTTGTTCAACACTAGAATTTCCGCAAATTGAACTTAACTCAAAAAAGTAGTTAAAACGCTGATTTTAACTAAAAATTTGCTAAAAAGCTAGTAAACTCGAGTTAACAAAAACAAATTTGTTAACTGTACAGTTTTATTTTTTTGAGTGTATTAGTAAGTCCATGGAAAATTTAACTGACGGATCACCGATTTTGGTAATATTTGGTTATTTGAAAAAACTTCATAAATGATTAAAAACTATTTTCAATATTAAAACAGCGTTTTTTTTGGCAATATTGAATTTTAGACATAATAATAATTTTTTTACCCGAAAACCGTAAGTCGCTCAGTGTGTTTTTTAAACTTGTTGAGTGATCAAAAATAGGAAAAAGTTGAAAATTTCTTGTTCAATTTTTGAATTTAAAAAATTTATTCTAATAGAAAAATATCTGAATTTTCCAAAAAATCATTTTTTTACCATACCTAAGCTTTTAACTATGATGCAACCGTCGGCAAGCTTAGCTCTACATACAAGATATTCTCTGATATATTCCTAGCAATAATTTTTGCATTCCAGCTGCAAACTCCTGCAAACTAAACTGACTTTAGGTGTTTGAATGCATTAAAGTCAGTAAAATTATTGTTTTAATATCGATTTTGAATATTAAAAAAAGTAATAATATAAGTGAACTGTTAAAAAATTTAAAAATATGCCAGCGTCATATTATCTATTAAAATTAAATTTTAGCTTATAGTAATGCTTTAAAAATAACTGGTATGAGGATTGATAGCTCAAAACAGAAATTTGGCAATACTAACGAATGTAAAAGTTCGAGGCGATTTTCGAGTATGTTAATCCCATTCAATCAATTACAAAAATTATTGCTCATCATCTGCAATTATTTAACAAAATTTTTAATGCCATAAACTGTCGCCAAATCATCGCTTTAAAAAATTTTGAAGAACTTGATTCGAGAAAATTAAAAATACATTATGACTAGAGTTTTTCACGGGAATTCCCGGGACGGGATTTCCCGGGAATTCCCGTAAATTTTCGATCCCGAAATCCCGGGAAATAGAGCGGGAATTCCCGGGAATTTTCATTTCTTTGAAATTGTTGATTTTTCGACTTCTATTGATTATTTTGTAATTGATTTTTTAGAGATTTTATTAAAATTCTTGATAATTGATGGCAGAAACGTACGCAGGGACCAGGGGGGCTTTGAAAGTATTTCAAGAGAGACCTTATAACTAAAATATGTCATAAAATCTGAGACTTACGAAATGAAAAAAGTTTTACAATATCTTAATCTTCGAAAAGATATAGTTATCAGAACCTGATACTTTTTTCAGAAGCTGAAAAATTTTCTTTCTGACAATGAGACATGCATTTCTGTAGAAAATATTTATGTCTGTGGGCATGATTCTTTTTAAATCTATAAATTGATATAAAATCTGTGTAAGGAATGACTCTGAAATTAATGGTTTTTTCTTTTAGAATTTTTTTAAATTTTTTTAATAATTTTTTGCGGTAAATCTTCTTATAATTTTATTTCTCTGAAACAGTTACATTCAGTTTCAGAGACATAATTGAGAAGTTCCTCTGAATCAGTTTCATTGTGTTTTAGAGGCAAAGCGTTGAGAACCAATTGTAAAAATGAACTTAGATGAATTAGAATAAATGATGAATTTCAATTATTAAAACAGATAAAGCGATGTGAAATAACATATTCCCTTAAAAATACTTTTAAAAGACTTCAACATATTTGGGCCGATTTTTTTATAAAAACTGTTTAACAAAAATTTTTCTTTTTTTTCTCGAAACTTATTTTTTTTTGTTTTAAAGGTACTCAATAAGATTATAATGGTGTTGATAAACATTATAAATAGTGTATTCGCAATCATAAGGTTTTTATATATTTTTTTGAGAAAAAATTTGGATTTTTAGTTTTAGCGGGAATTCCCGGGATCCCGGGAAATTTTAAAATGAATCCCGCTTTCCCGGGAAATGAAAATGTCCGGGAAAAGAAAAACTCTAATTATGACCTATATTGATTCTGGATAAATTTATCTCCAACAATCCATAAGGTTCTTTGTTAAGATGAACAAAATTTTAAACATCACTTCTTTTCCATTGGTGAGTTATCGGAAGATGCGTACGAAGCAAAAATAAGGAGTATAGAGAATTTAGATTAAGACCATCTTGAAAATGCAGCCGAATGCTGCTAAACACAGATTTGGTGATTTTTTAATGATATCAGCTGACTCTCTGATACCATTTCTACTTTATTCTGTTAAAAAGAAGGTATAAAAAAGAATTACGAAAAGATTCAGAAGATCTTTAAAAAACAAAAATTTTTCTTAATTTTTGTTTGCTTTTATCGTATTTTGTAATGGTGCCACCCTATTTGATGTGGTTTATAGCTATATTATTGAAGAAACAAATGCAAAAAACCGCTGGCCAAAATATTGAACCGTTCCAAAGTTACAGATTTTTGATCACTCACACTTCCAAAAAATCACAGTGTCGTACGAAAAATGTCTACGAAGTTTGTACTCTTGCAGAAATGATAATATTTTTTGTATAAAGATGTGTTTTCCAAAGCAACATTTTTCTAGAAAAAATAACGCTACATTAATTTGACATTCCTTGCAAAACGAATTGAAATATCTGTCGAGGACTCCATTATGTGAATATGTTTTTGATTCGTAAATGATCAAAAAATTTTGATGAAAAACAAAATATTGACGAAAAAAATTTTCATAAAAAAGAAAATATTGATGAAAAACAAAATATTGATAAAAAAATATTGATGAAAAAAATATTATAATAATATTGATGAACACAAAATATTGATGACAAAAAATATTGATGCCAAAAAATATTTTTGAGAAACAAATATTGATGAAAAAAAAAAAATATTGATTTAAAAAACAAAATTTTTAAAAAGAGAAAAAAAAAAAATATTGATGAAAAAATACTGAAATAGAAAAAAAAAAATATTGATGAAAAAAAATATTGATAAAAAAAAATATTGATGAAAAAAACAATATTGATGAAAAAAATATTGGTGTAAAAAAAAATATTGATGAAAAAAAATATTGATGAAAAAAAATATTTATATAAAAAAAATATTGATGTAAAGAAATATATTGATAAAAAAAATATTGATAAAAAAAATATTGATGAAAAAAATTTTAATGAAAACATACTGACGAAAAAAAATAATATTGATGAAAAAAATATAGATTAAAAATATATTGATGAAAAATACAATTAATGAAAATAAATAATGTTACGTTTTATTCACCAGCTGTTGAATATTTTTTTATTCACCACGATGTGAGTTATTATACAAGTTACAAACCCAAGTTACTAAAATTTTTGGTTTTAAGAAAATGATAACAGTAATTCTTATTTTCATTTTTGTTAATCGTTATCTTATAAAGTCAAACTGAGGTGGCGTCCTGCAACTTTTTTAAAATTAGACACCAGCCTAAACACACTATCATGTAAGAACGATTTTTTTCTTAAAATAAAAATCTGTCTGTCAAAACTTTATGACAGTTTGTTACAATGAAAATGTTTTTAAGCTGTGGTCAAATTTTATAAGTGTAAATAATTATATAAATAAGTATAAATTTGAAGTAAAATGAATGTCACCTTACCCAGGAAAATTTTTCAGAACCGATTCTGACAACACTTGTTCTAGAACAGGTTCTTCGGTAACCATACAATATTACACTTTAATTATTCAGAACAAGTTAAGTGAAAATTATTGTGAAGCTTGTTCTCTGCAATCAAAGTTTCATAACATTTTGGTTCTCAGGAATTAAAAAAAAAATTATGTGTCAAAAGAATTAAAAAAAATTATCAATTTATTTTTGTTAATCAAGAAAAAACGCGAAATTGTATTAAAATAACAGATTATAATCGTGAAAATTGTTGAAATAAAGGTGAGTAAATTAAATTTTCATTGTCTGGGTCGGGTGAAATACTAATAATACTATGTTTTTTATTTTTGTTTGCAGAAAATCCATATTCTGGTATGTCTTATTGTAAGGCTTATAATGCAACTTTGGAGGCGAAAAAGTATAAATGTGTATTAAAAAATTTAAAAATTCCATGTTGTATATGATTGTCTTTATCTTTGTTTAATAAATTAATGCAATTCAAAATATTTCTTTAATTCTCATTTCTGTTCCAAATTTTACTTCTAGAACCGATTCCGAGGAACAAAAATATGTTCTAATTTTGCTTACAAACACCTGTTGCTTTTGGGACAATCCCTTTGTAAAAAGAATCGGTGTTGCACAAGAACTAGAACAGGTTCTAGGGAAGTGTAAGTTGTTTCACAATCGGTTCTTTGCAACCGAAAATTTTGCTGGGTAAATATATTTTAAAAACTAAGGGTTTTTTATTTTAAAGAGTAATTTTTTTAATTAGTTTTTAAATTGTGCTACTTATATTAAATTTTAAATTCAAAAATATACCTAGATTCTACTTTACATAAAATAACTAGGTCCTTTAAAATGTCCTTTTATTTTTAGAATGTTTTATACCCTTTGGATATTAAGTATATAAAGAATGCTCTTTGCTTTTCAGTAATACATTTCAGTTGTTTATTTATTTGTTATCAAAATCCTCTTTAAATTTAAAGTAAAGAAAAATTATTTTGCAATATTTCATTTAAAGGATGTCTTTTGCTTATACATTCGTACAAATATTTTTTTATTTTTTTTGTTGGTATTTGTTCAATATGTGCTTGTCAAAATGTGTTGTAAATGTCTTTAAATTCAGGTTTTTGCTGTATGTTATTTTGTGTGTTATTTTTTTCTTTATCGTGAACCCAAAAACGTTTTCAAACTCATTTAAATTCAGAAAATGTTCTAAATAACAAGCAGCACATATACAAAACATGTCCTTTTTTTGTTACCGCTATTGCTGTTGCTGCTGCCGCTGTTGTTTATTATGTTTGTTGTTGTTGTTGTTCATTGCTCCTGGTGTTAGTGCTTGTAAACAACTCTTTCTTTTATAACTAAAAAGAAAAACATCCTTATAGACATAAGTATTTGTATTTGTTAGTATTAGAGTGGTATTTTTTCCCTATGACAAATGAATTTTCCCTAGTAAAAATGAATTAAATCTTATATGATCTGTTTATATCTATTCATACACAATCATATCTGATTGCATATAATTATATCAGAAATGGCCAAAATCGAGATTTCTAAGATAATCTTGCTACATACATCTGTCCATCTGTTTGTGGAAAGCAAGATGAATACTAAACCAAAAACTCTGTTAATTTGGCATTTTTTTTAATTTCTACTTGTTGATTTTCTGAAGTGTTCTGGCAAATTTTTAGTCTATTAGACCTTAAAAAATCGTTTTAAGTTTTTGAAATTTTTCAAAAAAAAAAAAAAAATGTCTCTCAACTCATCATATTTAATAACTTTAATGCGCTGAAAATGAACATAAAAATCCGATTATTTTAAAATGCGGCACCCTTTGATCAATGTTTTGGGCTTTTTGGAAAACTTTCACCAAAACCTCTAATCTTTGATAATAAGTGAAAATGTCCTGAATTGGTTTAAATGAAAATTTGTCCTAACCTTTCTGAAATAGTCAATGGAAAAACATTTTGAGATTTTTTTTAAAAAATTTCTTGAACACACAAAAAAAACTTGTCAAATTACTAGAAAAATTCTCTTGATCCCATTTGACCAATATTTGACAGTTTTCTTTGTTTTTTAACAAAAAATTTTCGATCGAAATTTACATTTTTTTTGTAATTTTACATTTTTTTTTGTAATTTTACATTTTTTTGTAATTTTTCAAATTTCCAAGGTTTTTTTTTACAAAAAAATCTAGTAAATTTACGAGAAATCCTTTTAAGTTTCATTGCGCCAAAAAAGTTGTAAATTTGCTTGTTCTTATAAATTAATATTCTAGCTCGAGGCTTAACGATTTTTATTTTAAATTTTTTTAAATCCAATATTTCAACTCTTTTTGAAAGTCGTCTTTATTTACAATTTTATTGGTAAAAAGCTTGTAAAATTACAGAAAAGCTTGTAGTTTTTACTAGAAATTCTCGTAAAATTGGAGGTAGCAAAAAATATAGTAAAACAACGAATCCTACTTGTAAGTTTTATTTCGTCAATTTACAATTTTATTGGTAAATAACTTGTAAATTTAAAAAATAATTTGTAAAAAGCTGGTAAAATTACAAGAAATTCTTGTCAAAAAGGAGTTAGCAAAAAATTACAGGGTTTTTTTTTTTTAGTGCAGAAAACCGCGTAATTTTTGTATTTTTTTTTGACAAACTTCACATAGCGATATCTCGAAAACCGCTAGACCGGTCTCAGAAATTTTTTGATATTTATTTTCAGTATGTCTTATTTAAAACAAAACCTTTCAACTACAGTGTGGGGGTATACTCACTTTGTCATTCCGTGTGTAACGCATCAAAATATCGGTCTATATATCACTGATCATAAATATAAATATATATATTTATGATCAGTTATCGATTCTAAGACATTCTAGCGATGTCCGTCCGTCCGACTGTCCATCTGTCCGTCTGTTCGTCTATCCGTCTGTCCGTCTGTCCGTCTGTCCGTCTGTCCGTCTGTCCGTCTGTCCGTCTGTCCGTCTGTCCGTCTGTCCGTCTGTCCGTCTGTCCGTCTGTCCGTCTGTCCGTCTGTCCGTCTGTCCGTCTGTCCGTCTGTCCGTCTGTCCGTCTGTCCGTCTGTCCGTCTGTCCGTCTGTCCGTCTGTCCGTCTGTCCGTCTGTCCGTCTGTCCGTCTGTCCATCTGTCCGTCTGTCCGTCTGTCCGTCTGTCCGTCTGTCCGTCTGTCCGTCTGTCCGTCTGTCCGTCTGTCCGTCTGTCCGTCTGTCCGTCTGTCCGTCTGTCCGTCTGTCCGTCTGTCCGTCTGTCCGTCTGTCCGTCTGTCCGTCTGTCCGTCTGTCCGTCTGTCCGTCTGTCCGTCTGTCCGTCTGTCCGTCTGTCCGTCTGTCCGTCTGTCCGTCTGTCCGTCTGTCCGTCTGTCCGTCTGTCCGTCTGTCCGTCTGTCCGTCTGTCCGTCTGTCCGTCTGTCCGTCTGTCCGTCTGTCCGTCTGTCCGTCTGTCCGTCTGTCCGTCTGTCCGTCTGTCCGTCTGTCCGTCTGTCCGTCTGTCCGTCTGTCCGTCTGTCCGTCTGTCCGTCTGTCCGTCTGTCCGTCTGTCCGTCTGTCCGTCCGTCCGTATGTCCGTCTGTAGTTAACATGATGCAGTCCAAAATAAAAGAGCTAGACTCCCGACATTTAGCACGAATATGTTTTATGTTCCTAGGCAGGTTCAGTTCGTAAATGAGCAATATCGGACCATGGGGAAAAAAGTTCCCCTTTGAAGAACTAAACCAACCTCTGAAAAATACCAAATTTTTTTATATGATTTTTTATGTTTTTTTTTAACAAATGCAACATTTTTATGCTACAAGAAGTTCAAAGTGCTGAATTTGGACCCAGAGAATTATAAAATGTCGTTTTTTTGGTTCGCCCCCTTTTGTGGGCGTGGTTTAAAAAAAATAGTTTAAATAATGATGAACTTGTATTTCTTTAGTGCAAAAAGCAAAAGAATGAATTTTTAAACATATATTTCGAGAGGAAATTTGTCCCCCACAATAACCCCCCCCCCCCCCAAAAAAAGAAATAAAACTCCCCTGTATTTTTTTGCATGTTGGAGGGTATACAAGATTTGGCACAGACGAATTTAACACTCTTACTTGTTATTTCTTAGTTGTTTAAGAGCTCAAAATTTTGAAGGAAATTTTCCAAAAAAAAAAAACTTGATCGAAGAATGCCACGGGTCAAAGTGATGAAATTTGGCTCAAGTCAAGTTTAAATGAAAGTTTAAAAAGGTCAAGGTAGAGAAATTTTTAGACCGTAATTTTTCGTAGGAAAAAAACGCATTTTTTTATTCGTGTTCAGAATTAAAAATTTTGATGTTTTTTAATTTTTAATCTTCAAAAATCCAAAACTTTGATTGCCGGGCGCCACGTGTTAGTTTACTCCGATTGGCTTCAAATTTGCCCGGAATTCAAAATCGAAAAAAAAAACTTTTTTGCCATACAAAAAAATGCCACTCTAATGTAGTATATAAACTACTTGAACATGTATTGGTATGCTCCTTTTTATGTTTAATTCTATTTAGCCACACACACATATATACTTTGGTATTTTATTTATTTTACCTATACGAGTGTATTCAAAATATATTAGGGTGATAGTTATTTGCAAAAATTTGTTTAAAAAACTGAGTCAATGAGTTTAATGCTTTTCAAAACATTTTCCTGCAACTTTTTTAAATTTTGTATATTAGTATTGTGTAATTTCCCAGATACGGTTAATGTAACAATTTTTTTAACATTAGTGTCACCCTAGTTTTCACCTTTTATATCTTTGCTATTTTTCTTGATTTTTTCTATTTTTTTTTTGCTAACATGGGGAATGAGAAATAAACCATAGTATTGACTTATTCATCATTTTGTTTAGATTTTCTTTAACTGCTTTAAACATGTGTTTGTCAACTCTTCTTTTCTATAAATTTATGTAACGTGCGTTGTAGAAAAATGATTTGAAATCTACAAATATTTTAATACAGATTTTTATTTTTTCATTTACTAACAAAGGTCGATGGATATGGTTAGTTTGAAGATTTTTGAGACTGGATGTGAAAAGCAGCTCACAGTATTAGTATAAGACTTTAAGAACAATAAAAAAGGCAAAAATTAATTTTTATAAACATATGTATAAAAAATGCTGTTTTTTTATCATGACAATATTTTTAGATATAATATAAATAATATTGTTAAAAATTGAAATTTCTTAAAATCCGGGTACCCTAATAGCTCAAGAAACAAATTCAGACGGGGATACCGTCTGTATGACTTTATGTACGAAGGTATGTTTGAACTTAATGAAGATGGTTTCGTCAGACATCTCTTTTGAAATTTAGAGTATTATGTTGTGCATAAATTCTCATTATATTACGAATATAAGACTTTATGGTTTGCCACTAAGGATTATGAATTTGCTACCCAACAAACATCAATTCAAGCCTTTGAAAAAAATTTTAATAGACACTATAAATCAAGCGGTTTTTTCAAATTGTTTTCAGTTCCAAAAATGTAAACATTCAAATTAAATTTGAAAAATGTTGGACAAATTTGTTTTTTTCTATATTAGCTATTTGTTATAAAAACTTATAACCCTAAATTTAACTTCATATGTTTATCTCAACCCAATATCAAACATTGGTTATGGACTGAAATTTGAAATTTGAACATTAATGTGTTTCAAATTTGCTTTTTCAAATTGAAAACTCTCAGCAAATTTACTTTTTTTTTAAGTATTTTTCAAATTTATTTTTTTTAATTTGAAAATTGTCAGAAAAATTTTACAAAACAAATAAATAGTTCAGAAAATTGCGTGCGCGAATTGTATCTGCAAATTTTTAAAATAAGCCGTTTAAAACCCCGATTAAAAAGTGATTCTAAGTGCGCAAAAAAAGGTGAGTAAAATGAGTTCATCAAAAAAAGCTAGACGTGAATGTGAACAAATTATTAATAATTTGTGACATTCATCACCGTCTATTCCCGAGTCCATTCCAAATTTGAGGCATTCCTCGTTATCTGTTTCTGTTATCTGTTATATAATTACCATATCTCTTTACAAAATGTTTTAGTATTCAAGAAGGATCAAAAAGAGTTCTCACAAGAGTACTGGAAGAAGTGAGAAGTCAAAAAAAGGCCGATATGAAACAAAAGTCGCACATAACATTACTGCCCAGAACTCCATTTACATCAACTGAAGATTTCTTTAAATTCGAAGTTGATATACGAAATGATGAGGATAAATATTCGCAGCTGGTGAGTACAATATTTAGTTTAGCATCCTGGTGAAAATCAATATATTAAACCCTTTTTCTTTTAAGGTGTCAAATTTTGAAGAGCAGACTGCTGACTGCATACAAAAATACATAAAAAAATTGGAAAATTCTTTTGCTTGATGATGCTGCCCAAAACATATGCTGGAAAGGGACGACATCTAAAAAAGACGTTTGTTCCCTAACTAATACACATGCATTAAAAGGTATGTTAAAAATACATTAAAAAAATAATGATTCAATAACACATACATCTATAAATTTCATTTATTTGTAGCTGCAAGTATCGCGAAGTTTAATATTGATGAAGTGGACAAACATTTTGAAAAAACTTGCATCAATTATTTCCAGCAAGCGAAAGGGCGGCATCAAAAAAAATTAAGCTACGTTAAAAAAGTGCAAAACTAATATTTTAGCACTTTTGGGAGTCCACTGTTTCGTATTCTTTCGTTTCTTCCACAAAATGGGACTATTTTATATAAAATGGATCTCCTGATTCCAAAACTTCAATCAAAATTTGTGTATCATGTTCCGTTCTAGAGGTATTCGCTTTTGAAAATATTAGTGTAATTTATTATGAATATACATAAGTGCGTGACAGTGGATTTTTCAATTTTCAAATGCCAATATCCTATTTTGTGTGAGCAACTTAAGAATGCGTTACAGGGGAGACCCAAAAAGTGTTAAATTAGCGTATTTTTCAATATTTATACGCGAATATCTTAAAAATTTTGGAACGCAGATTTGGAATCAGGAGGTCAAAATCTTTTTAATTCGTGTGTTCTGATTCCTCGTGTATTCTGATTCATCGGAGTCCGGATTTCTATTAATTTGTTCAACATTCATTTTCCTTTTTTAATTATTAACTTTATACTATTTGTTGTTTTTTAACCAAATTTAAATTTCATTTAATATCCATTTTATTTTTTTTTTTAATTAATTTGTAACTTTTCATGTTAATTTCGCTTTTTTAATCACTTTGTACTATTTGTTGATTTTTAAACTAATTTTTGTGTAAATAAATATTAATAAAATTAAAAATAAAAGTAATTTTTATTTCATGAAAAATAGTATTGATGTATATTTGAAAAATAATGTTGAAATTAACATAATAAATAAGGTTGATAATACTTTGAAAACTACACATGAATTCAATTTGATATCAATCGTATTTTTCTAGTCAACAATAGGTCTATAAGTTAGAGAAACATTATACATTTAAACAAATCTTAAACATTTTATCAAGTCTACATAAATTTGAAAAATTAGCTTGAGAACTAACATGCCGTTTTCTTTGAGAACGCTATTGTTTTCATATTGAGAACTATGCTATTCTCAATTAGTTTTCAAGCCTAACGTTTGAATTTTAAACTAGCTATCAATATAACATTCAATGTTTTTCAAAGGTAAATGTTTGTTGGGTAAATACTCTTGACAATGAATACTGACAACTTCAAAAACATGTGTCGAGCAAGTCTTGCAAAATAAAATCTTTACTAATAAATAAAATAAAATCTTTACTAAATCTTTACTAATTGAAACCATGATATTCTCATAGCATAATTTTCAAGAAAATTATTATTTTTTTTAAATTTATTTATGTTGGTCATTTTTGCAAGACTTAATTGACACGTGTTTCGGAATTTGTCAAATTCCATTGTCAAGATTATTTAGCAAAAAATTGAAACGATTTACTACAAAGTAGCAAACGAGTCTAATGACAAATCGTTTGTGCACAAACTAAAATATTAATACATATTCGCCCCTATTCACAATGGGAATTAGAAAGACGAAGAAATTGTACAATACTAATAAGGCAACGATTGTCAATAACCAACAAAAATATTTAAAACAATTTTACATATGATAGTCCATTGGACTACAACAATATGTTATTTGTGTTGTTGTGAGTAATAATCCATATTAGGGTTATTCATCACTATGGCGTGCCAACCATTATGTTCAAATTCTGATTAATTTTTATTAAAAAATAAACACTGTTTTATTCGACCTTTAAAATATTATATTTTGAGGATGTTTATTCTGGTTCGAGGTCATTATTTTCTTTACTAATTAAAACCATGATATTCTCATAGCATAATTTTCAAGAAAATTATATATTTTTTTTTTTGTTTTAAATTTATTTAAGTTGGTCATTTTTGCAAGACTTAATCGACACGTGTTTCGGAATTTGTCAAATTCCATTGTCAAGATTATTTAGCAAAAAATAGAAACGATTTACTACAAAGTAGCAAACGAGTCTAATGACAAATCGTTTGTGCACAAACTAAAATATTAAAAAAAAAAAAAGACTTTATAAATAGTTTTTTGAAAATTGTTACTTTGATAATATCATCGTAATGATTAGTAAAAGAAATATGACCTAGAATTATCATACTGAAAATAGAATTTTGAGTGTCGAATAATAAATAATTTTTATTAATTTAAAAATTACAACAGAAATTAAAAAAATAGTAAAAATATGTACATATATTTCAAAATCTATGATTCAAAATTTTCCAAACCTACCAGTTTTACGTATAAAATTACAATAGATTTTATTATTTCCATTTTCTTCTTACACATCCACACACTCGAACATACATTTCGTTTGCATAACAAATGTACATTTTGATTTTATTTCCGTTTTAGACTTTTATGTGTTAAGGAGTTTTTGTATTTTAATTTCGCATAAAATTGAGGGTCAGGTCGTAAAATGTGTGATTTTACTCTATTGTATTTTATGCATAAAATCTAGACGAGGATCTATGTATCCAATACATATATTACTGCTGAGATTTGTGGAGGTTAATGTTGTGTTCACATAAAAGAAATTAAAAAAAAGGATTTATAGTTGAGATTTAATAAATGCAATTTTGATTTTGTTTAACGAAATAGGGAGTGGTGACCGTTTTACATATTGATTTGAAATGGAAAGTATGAAATGTGTTATGGTTAAAGGAATTTTTGTAATGGGAATTATAAAAAAGGTCCCAGCAGAATTTGTGGTTTTCAGAAGATAATAGACAAGTTAACTTTTTTTAGCAATATGTTTCTTAGTTTATTAATTGTAAGTTAAAATTTTAAGTCGAGATTTCTTTGTCTTACTTCACATGTAAGGTATCATTTTATCAAAATTCCATATGTTTGCTTTTGTTCAACAGGGCGTATAATTATTTACTAATATCGAAATATCACATATACGCAATAGTGAAAATAGTTAACCTTCCTCTCATCTCCATGGGCAATTTCTTTGGAAAACCCCTATTTTTTTGACAAGCAGAATCTTAGAATTGTTTTTATTGAAAAAATATTTTTGAAGTAAAAAATAGAATGTGGCATTCTAAAAAATGCAGGACGCCACCTCAGTATGACTACACTCAAAAAAATAAAACTGAAAAGTTAAAAATTTTTTTTAGTTAAGTTGAGTTAACTGGCTTTTTAGCAAATTTTTAGTTAAAATCAGCGTTTTAACTACTTTTTTGAGTTAAGTTCAATTTACGGAAATACTAAATTTGAAAAAAAATTGAATTTACTTTTTTTGTTGAATTTTAAACTGAGTTTACGAATTTTTACTAATTAATTTGTTAATTCTCCGTAACATATTTGTTAAGTGCAAATTTTTTATATATTTCTTGTGTAGCTTCCTATGCAAATCTCATAAGTTCTACTTAAGCTGAACTTAATGCTGTGAAAAAAAAAGAAAAAAATAAATGAAGTGTTAGTGTTTAAAACAAACTTACAATTTTTTACAAAAAAGTAACAAAAAGTTTAACTGAATTCAACTAATTTTTTTTGTTAATATGTACATAAAACTGTTATTTTTAGTTAAAGTTACGGATTTTTTTGCGACATTCATTCTACGAAAAGTTAGCTAAATATTTTTAGTTAAATTAACTAGAAATTTAATAGGTTCAAAATCAGGTGCTTTTTCAGTTAAATTTAACTAAATTTTCAGTTAAATTTAACTAAATTTTCCAGTTTTTTTAGTGTATTAGAAACCTTTAACCCATTTCGATCCTCTGTTCGATTTTTCGAACAGTAGAGATCACTTTTTCAAAAAATATTTATGTATGAAAAAGATGGAATTTCTGGTAAATTTTGATTTGAATTGTAAGTAAGTCTCATCTTTCTGAAATTAAAAAAATATCCTCCATCACCGCCGCAACTTATATGTGAATTAAATGCAATATGCATCAGCACTAAAATTGTTTAATGCAAAAACGATAATTTTGCATTTTTTATTTTCGGCTTTTATTTGTTTTTAATAATATAATTATTTTTTTTTTTAGATTTAATATATTATCAAATTCTGCTAACTTGAATTATTTTGAAACCAAATATTTTAAAAATAAAGAAATAAATTTATAAAATAGCAAATAAAGCCAAATATTGAAAGTGCATAAAAAATTAAAATACTGGCTTTTCTGGGATAACGGAACATTGATCATTTTTTTTGACAAGATTATTGAAATCAGCGGGTGCTAATTACCCTAAAAAATTACACTTTCACAAAAAAGAAAAATAAAATTGAATCTTGGTTAAAAATGGGTTAAAGATCCATAAAATATAAACATAATGGGCTCCAAGACCGATATTTCAATGCATTTTGCATGAAATGACAAATTAATATAGCGTTATTTTTTCTAAAAAAAATTTCAAGATTACAAACTTTGCAGAGATTTTTCCTATAGAAAAGTCCAAGATTCTGAGAAAATTTTAATAAAGAAAAAGTCTCAGATTCTGAGAATTTTTTTCTATGGCAAAGGTCTTTCGTTTTGAGAATTTTTTCCTATAGTCTTAGATTCTGGAAAAAAATTTTCTATAGAAAAAGTCTCGAATTCTGAGAAATTTTTCCTATAGAAAAAGTCTCAGATACTCAGAAATTTTTCCTGCAGAAAAAGCCTCAAATTCTTAGACATTTTTATATAGAAAAGGTCTCAGATTCTGAGATATTTTTCTAACAGAAAACGTCTGAGATTCTGAGGCATTTATTTTATAGAAAAAGTCTGAGATTCTGAAACATTTTTCCTATAGAAAAGTAGTAAAAATTGGAATGCCTCAGATTCTGAGAATTTTTCCTATGGAAAAGTTCTGTGGTTTTGAGAAATTTTTCCTTTTGGAAAGGGTTTCAGATTCGAAGACATTTTTCTTATAGAAAAGTCCTGAAATTCTAAGACATTTTTCTTTTAGAAAAAGTCTGAATTTCTGAAACATTATCCTATGCAACAAGCCTCAGACTGTAAGAAGTTGTTCATCAACAAAATGCTCAGATTGTGAGACATTTTTCAAAGAGAAAAAGTTAGAGAATCTGAGAAATTTTTCCTATAGAAAAAGCCTCAGATTCTAAGGTTTTTCCTATTGAAATTGCCTCAGATTTCGAGACATTTTTTCTGTAGAAAAATTTACAGATTTTTAATTTTTCATCAACAAAATGTCTCAGATTATAAGATATTTTTCTTACAGAAAGTCTGAAATTCTGAGACATTTTCCTTTACAAAAGGTCTCAGATTTTGAGACATTTTCCTATACAAAAGGTCTCAGATTGTGAGACATTTTTCATCAACAAAATGTCTCAGATTTAAGACATTTTTCCTATACACTTAAAATAATTACTCTGTTAAAAACTCTGTAAAATGACTGTAATCTTAATTCGACAGACATTTGACAAAGTTATCTGTCGAAATACAGATTTTAAGAATATACTTTGTATTTTCTTGTAACCGAAAAACAAAATTTTATCTGTAATTTTAGTTTTTACTTTGTAATCTCTATTTTATAGATAATAAACAGAGTTTTTTGGTAAAATACAGATTTTATACATTTTCTCGTAACCAAAATACTAAATTTCAACTGTAATTTAACTTAGTGCTCTGTAATTAGGGTTGCCAGATACTAGAATTCAAATAACTGGAAAATGGAAAAAAATCACCTGGATTTTAAAAAAATAACTGGATTTTTTTTTTTAATAACTTAAAACAAATCGACCGATTTTCAAAAGTAAGATATTTTGGACTACTTTTAGAATAAAACATCAATCAAATGACTGCATTTATTGGCCACGGCAAATTGTGCCCCTTTTTAAGCATTTCCGCTACATATTCGATCATCTCGAAATGTTGATGTTGACGTCAATGGTCTAAGATTGATAGCGTAGATTTTTCTTTTCAAATGACCCCACAAAAATAAGTCCGAAGTGATAAAATCGGGAAATCTAGTTGGCCAGTTGAAATCCCCGGGCGACAATAACTGGCCCTTATCTGCAGGTTTGACCGCTCCAGACTTATTTTTTGGCTTTATTTGTTCAGCAAAATGTTCATCAAACAATTCTCAGATCATCGAAGATCTCAAGGAAAACATTCATGATTTCAGCACCACTAGAATGCGATATGCTCGAAAAAGTTATAAAAAAAAGTAGTGAAAATGCAGCAAAAAGGGCACATTTAAAAGTAGTGAAAAGATTTATGTTTTATTCAAAAAGTAGTCAAAAAAAATTAAAAATTTATTAAATAAATAAAAATATTGTTAAAATTAAAGAAATCTTTTTTAACTGGATAAATTATACTTTAACTGGAAACTGGACCAGACCCAAAATAACTGGAAAATCCAGGCCATTCCCGGCCGTCTGGCAACCCTTAATATAGTTTTTAAATAATAACTATATTAATACAGTTTTTAAATAAAAGCTCTTCAAAAAACTCCCAAATATTTCAACCGCTCTTTAAAAAGCGTCTTAAATTACAATAAAACCTGGTAAATTTTACGAGGATGTCGGTTAAAATTGGAGGTACTCGTAAAATACATCGTAATTTTCACAAAAATAAAAAAAGTAAATTTACAATTTGGAAGCATTAAAGCGGGCAAATTTACTCGGTGGCATTTTCCAATTGTCAACACTACTTACACATTAAGGAAAGAGAAATTGATCAGAAACAAATAGTAAATAAAATAGTAAAATTCTGGTCGCTTTTATCAATATTTTACAGATGATTCTGTAAATTTACAGGTTTTTTTTTTATCGAAATCATTTTACAGAGTTTTCTTCGTAAAATAACTAAAAATCTTGCTGGTTGGAAATCTATGGTATTTTCTGCTGGCTCAGCAGAGTATCTCTGTAATTTAACAGAGTGATTATTTTGAGTGTAGAAAATGTCCCAGACTCTGAGACATTTGTTCCATTGAAAAAGTCTCAGATCCTGAGACATTTTTTCAGATCCTGAGATATTTTTCGTTTAGAAAAAGTCTCAGATTTCGAAGTCTGAGTCATTAGGGCGTTTCACCAAAAACTTTTTTTATTTTCGCAACTTGTGAAGCGGAATATGTTTTTTTAATATAATTTTTCTATTTAAATTTTTTTCAAAAATTAAATTTTTTATCGATTCCCTGGAAACAGTAGAGTAGTGGAATACATTACTGGGGTATCTATTTTGGAATACATTGAAAAAGAAACAATTCAAAAAAAAATTTGTTGAGATCACTCATACGCAACACAGAGCAATACAATGTATGGAGTATTGGAATTGATGACAAGTGGCTAGAAAAACTAAAAGAAAAACTAAAGTCTATTTTAACAAAAGTTTTATTTTATATTTCAAATTTCCCGTACATTTTTTGATTTATCTATTTTAAATACAAAAACACTTTTTATGGAAATAAAATTAAATGTCGATTTTAATTTTATTTTTTTCTTCTATGGTAAGGCTGATTATTTTTTAAACTAAAAATTTACAAAAAGCTAAATTCAATTTGATAACAGAGTGCAGCAGCACATTTAGGGCCTCAACCAAACCAAGACAGTTTGAAAGTACTTATGTGTAGTAGTAAAAACCCCAAAGGGTTTAGCTCTGTAACGTCTCAAATTTTTTTTATAGCCCACTGAATTTTTCAGTTTTTTTTTTTCAAAGGCGTTGGAAAAAAGTCGAAAAAACTAATGTTAATGTTTTTTTGAACTTAAAATAGTGTTTGGATGTCTTCAATAGAATTTTATGGGGAACATTTTTCTAGAGTACGCTAAACCTCTATCTCCCGTTTTAATGGGTCATTTACGTCATTTTTTCAAGAAACAGTTACAATTGTATACAATTTCTGGCAAAAATATAAAAAAATGAATGACAATTTACAATTTATCTTTTTTTCTGCATTTTCCTTATATCAGTCGAACTTTCTGCCTTCAGTAACCCCTAGTGAAATTTGATGTAGAGTATATTCGTAGAACATTTTAACCCTTTAAACGCAAGTTTTCGTAGACTTTTGAGCCATTTCTTAAGAAAATTACTTAAATGACCAATAAATACGTCAGATAAAGGGTTAATATATTCTAGAAAAAAATTTCCCATCAAATTCTATTGAAGACTTCCAAACACTATTTTAAGCTCAAAAGAACAGTAACATTATTTTTTTCGACTTTTTTCAATCGCCTTTAAAAAAAAAATGACATATTTAGTGGGCTTTAAAAAAAATTTGAGACGTTACAGAGCAAAACCCATTGGGGGTTTAACAGCTACACACAAGTACTTTCAAACTGTCTTGGTTTGGTTGAGACCCTAAGAAATGACCCTTCAATTGTGTCACAGTGTAATTTATCAATTTTCAACAGTATATAAGATTGTTTCTGGGAATTGATTTTGTTCGAAGACCAAGATAATATCGTTATAATTTGCATATTTCAAGGAAAATATATTTCTTCTATTTTCTAACACTTTTGATTTTTTCCAAGAATATTCTAAACAAACATTTAATTTGTTAATTAAATCCTTCACTAATATCTTAATTTTTATTTGCTGTTTATCATATTATTTAATCTTTCATAATCATCGTTTCTCGGAACAAATTAAGTTGCTTACCATTAAATGGATTTTTTTTATAACTAAACTCAACTACCATAGTTTTGAATAATAAATTCTAAAATGTTTTTTTTTGTTATATTTTTATATTTCTCTTGTACCTACTACTTATTGTGCTTATTCTCACAACTATAGTTAAATAAATTATTCAAAAACATTTTTCATGTTCATTACCAACACCACTGCTATCACCTTTTCAATCTTAACACACACATACACGTGCATAATGTATAAAGTACCCAATTATTATGACCTTTTTATTAAAATACTCTTTTTCCCTTAATGGTCTGTTATTTTATTTTTCCCCATTTTTTTTCTTTCTTGGATTAATAATATGAATTATAATATGCATAATTTATAACATAATTCATACTTATATTTTAAGTACCATACTAAGGTAAAAAACAGCAAAATACAACACTGGAGAATTCTATGAATGGTTAAGAATACTTTAAATATTTATTTAAAGTTTTTTTTTTGTTCTTTATAAATTTAACCTTTTTTAAATCATTTAAATTGAAAATTTTGATTCAACTATTTTATTGTGATGTGGTTTTTGTTAAATAAATAGAAGTTTTAACCACATCAAAATTCTAAATTAAGAACAAATTTAAAATAAAAAACATTACTAATTTACAACATAACTACAATTAAAAAAAAACTTGTCGTCAAATTACTAGAAAAAGTTTCGTATCGCGTCAAAAAAATTATAAATTTACAATTTTTTTGGTAAAAAGCTTGCAATATTACAAAATTATTCGTAAAAAGCTTGTAAAATAACAAGGAATTCGTTTCAAATAGGAGGTAGAAAAAAAGGTAACAAACTTTTCTTGTAATTTTACAAGGTTTTTTTTAGTGTAATGTAACGCAAGGCTTTTTCGAAATCTTAAAAAGATTTTTTTAATCTTTTAGTGTAAGTTTGAAAAATGATATAACTAATTTTTTTGCTGGGATAATTGTGTTATATGTAATTATACCATAGCAATCAGCTTTATATCAAATGCTTTTAATAATACAAGATTAAATTATTTTTGCTTAAGTTATTTGTATTTACTAAAATGTTGTATTTTGTTTATCTTTTTTTACAGACTAAATTCCTAAAGGTATTTGTGGTTTTTGTGGTAAGCTACTTAATTATTTTAGCAAAATATTATATATTGTTGTGTAAACAAATTAACTAATTTTTTAAAATTTTTCTTATAATAAAGACTTAGATTCTAAGATTTTTTCCTGCAAAAAAGTGTCAGATTCAGAGCAGTTTCTTCTTTACACTCAAAAAAAAAAACCTTGTAAAGTTACCAAAAAATCTCGTGATTTTACGAGGCTATTCTCGTAAAATAGGAGGTAGGTAAAATTCTCGTAAAAATCCTCGTAATTTTGAATGCACCAAAAATTGGTAAAATAACCAATTTTATTGGTAAAAATATTGTTTTAAACCGGAAAAATAAAAAAAATGGTAAACTTACAAGAAAAAATGGTAAATATGTTTAAAAAAATGGTAAATTTACAAGCCAAAATAGTAAATTTACAAAAAAAAAAAAAAAAATTTGTTAAACAACATAAATCCTCGTCATTTTTGTAGAATAACTATTTTTTTATAAATTAACTAGAATCCTTGTAATAAATTTTTTAAAATTTTGTCAACTTTTTGTTTAAATATTTTTAAAAAAAAAAAAAAAATTGTCCGGAAAAATTTTTTTAAAAAAATTGTTTAATTTTTTGTTAAACAACATAAATCCTCGTATAACATAATTTTTGTAAATCAACTAGAATCCTCGTAAAAAAAACTTTGTTGTAAAATTACAGTTTTTTTTTTTTTTTGTAAAATAAAGTGTTATTTTTTCGTTACGAATTTTTGGTTAGTAAAATTGTTTTTTATAAAATTGCTGTGCAAGATTTTATAAACCTTTCAAAATGGTAGAATACAATTACGAAAATAAATTTGTAAAATTACGAATAAAACTGTAGTTCTCGTTTGAGCAAAGTACAAAATTTGTTGTTAAAAAACAGGGAAAATTGTTAAATATTGGTAGAACGGATTACAAGGCATTTTACCAGGCGTTTTACCAGTTTTTTTTTTGGAGTGTAGAAAAAGTGTTGAACTCCGAAACAATTATCCTATAGAAAAAGTCTCAGATTCTGAGAATTGTTTCCAGAATAGAAAAAATCTCATATTCTGAGCATTTTTCTTGTACACACTCAGAAAAATAAATTTCCAATCGAATTTTTTAGTTGTATCAACTCAAAATTTGGTTGCAGCTTCTGTTTTGGATGTTTAAATGTTTGCTGTATCAACCGAATTTAGTTGAGACTACCGATATTCAATTATGACAAATGTATCAACCAATTTTTAGTTGTATAAACTAAATTTCAGTTGAAAATTTGCAAATTTGTTTTCTGTGTGTAGTAAAACTTTTACTGTAAAAGTAAAGTAAGCTAGTCTCTGATTCTAAGAAATTTTGCCTGTATAGAAAACATCTCGGATTTTGAAACATTTTAACATGATAATGTTTTTAGGCTGGTGTCTTATTTTAAAAATGATCTAGGACGATAGCTATATAAGCTACCGTCTTAAAAAAAAAATAAGACTTACTGTTTTCATTTTCTTAAAACCTAAAAGGTTTGTAACTTGGATAATAATTCACCTGCTGGAGTATAAACACGTTTTTTCACCAGGTGGTGAATTAATTTTCATCAACAATTTTTTTTTTTCATGATTTTTTTTTTTCATATATTTTTTTCATCAAACTTTCCTTTCATCAATTTTTTTTTTTCATCAAATTCATTTTCATCAATTTTTTTTTTTTTTTTTCTTCAAAAATTTCTTTTTCATCAATTTTTTTCATCAAAAAAATGATTTTCATAATCAATTTTTTTGTACCAAAAATTTGTTTTCTTCATCAAAAACTTGTTTTTCATATAAGCTATCATCTTATAAATACGAATAACTGTTTTCATGTTCTTAAACGTTTTTTCACCAGGTGGTGAATAATACGGAACATTATAATTTTCATCAACAATTTTTATACCCTACACCACTCTGTGGTACAGGGTATAATGAGTTTTTGCTGATGTTTGTATCTACCCGAAATATTGGTCCTAGACCTACCTTAAAGTATACCGATCGACTAAGAATTACTTTTTGAGTCGATTTAGCGATGTCCGTCCGTCCGTCTGTCCGTCCGTCCGTCTGTCCATCTATCGGTTTAAGCGCGATACAGGTCGCAATTTTCAATCAATTGACTTGAAATTTGAAACTTAAACATCTTTTGGAATCACTTTTCCAAATTTTAAAGAGATCGGTTCAGTCCTTCTGGTAGCCCCCATACAAACCACCCTTCCGATATTCACATAATTCCCTAAAAATTCATAAAAATGAAAATATTTGATAACAATTTTATTTTTATTTGTTAAACGCATGCGCGGGTACAAGGGGGGGGAAAAAGGGGAAATTTCCCCCCCCAGACCAAATTTCAAAAAGAAAAAAAAAGAAGAAAAAAAGAAGAAAAAAAGAAAAAAAAAGAAAAAAGAAAGGAAAAGAAAGAAAAAGAAGAAAAAAGAAAGAAGGAAGTTTTCTAAAAAAATTTTCCGAAGGAAAAAAATCTCGAAATCCAAAAATTTTTAATAGCAAAAAATCAGAAAATTTTTAAAGGAAAATTGTGCCTTAATCTGAAAATTTTCTGTGAAAAAATATCTTTCAATCTTATTATGAATTTTAGTATAAAAAATTACTTAAATAGAATATGTTTTTTTTTGTCTAGAAAACTGTAACAGGATTTAGTTTACATAAAAAATGTTTGTCTACTGCATAGGAATAGGAAAAATATCTTAAAATCTTAAAAATATTTGTAGTCTAACGTTTGAAAAACTATTTTGGAAAACTTTTTTAGAATGTCTTAGAATCGGTCACAAAATCTGAGAAAAAGGTACAAAAAAAACTCTAAGATTTTTCACATCCTCAAACATTTTCTTTTTAGGAATTTTGCAGAAGAATTCCCGAATTCTAAGTCTCAGAATCTGAGACTTTTTCTACGGAAGAAAGGTATCAAAACTTGAGACTTATTTATAGGAAAAAAGGTCGCAGAATCTGAGACTTTTTATTGTTAAAAAAAAGTCACAGAAGTTGAAACTTACTCAATTGGAAGAAGGTCGCAGAATCTGTGACTTTTTCTATAGGAAAAAGGTGTTTGAATCTAATACTTTTTCTATAGGAATAAGGTCTCAGAATTTCAAAATTTTAGACTTTTTCTATAGGAAAAATGTCTCAGAATCTATGAATTTTTCGATTGGATAAAGGTCTCAAAATTTGAGACGTTTTCTTTAGAAAAAAGTGTTTTTTATATTAGAAGAAGGTTTTAGAATTTAAGACTTTTTCTATAGGGAAAACGTCTCAGAATCTGTGACTTTTTCTTTTGGAAAGAGTCTCAAAATCTCAGACTTTTTCTATATAGGTCTTTGAATCAGAATGTTAAACTTTTTCTGAAGGAAAAAGTTCTTACAATCTGAGACTTTTAATAAAGAAAAAATTTTTCAGAATCTTCTTCTTTAGGGGAAAAAGTGCCAGAATTTTAGATTTTTTTTTATTTAAAAAAAGCTCTCAGAATCTGAGACATTTTCTATGGCAAAAAGGTCTGAAAGTCTGAGACTTTTTCTTTAGGAATAAGGTCTCAGAATCTGAGACTTTTTCTTCACAAAAAAAGTCTGAGAATCTGAGATTTTTTCTATATGAAAAAGGTCTCAGACTTTCTCTATAGAAAAAGAATCTGAAATTTTTTTAGTACGAACAAATCTAATAATCTTAGACCTTTTCTATAGGAAAAATATCTCAAAAATGCTTTAAAATATGACACTTTCTCTATAGTAAAATTTCTGTGGAAAAAAGTTCTTAAAATCCAAAGTTTTTCTATACGAAAATACTCTCAGATTCTGAGACATTTTGCGTTAAGAAGAAGTCTTAGATTCTGAGACATTTGCCCTATAAAACAAGTAAAAAAGTTAAATTCGGCCTTGCCGAATGTAGTGATACCCTCCACAATTTCAAAAAGATTATTGTAAACAACTCTATTTAAAAGAAAATAACTTTTGAAAAAAAAAAAAAATTTCCGCGAAAAAAAATTTTGTTAAAAAAAAAAATCCGCGATTTTTTTCTTTTTTTGTCAAAAAATATGTTTGTACTTGTTTAAATACTATTTGGTGTTCAATTATGTTCACATATGTCAACCAAAAGCCGAATTAAAGCATTTTGTATTTTTTGGTTATGTTGAATAACTGAAATTTTTTAGGTGTGCTTACATTTTCGTTCATAACTTTTGAACCGCTGAACCGATATCGCTCAAGTGCAATACCAAACTTCTCGGGAGTACTTCCAATATATATGTTAAGTTTCAGTCATCTCTGTGCAATATTTTGTCCGCGAGAGCATTTTCCACAGACAGACAGACAGACAGACGGACAGACGGACAGACGGACATCGCTAGAATGTTTTAAAATCGATCGGGCATCATGAATATATATACTTTATGGGGTCCCAGACCGATATTTCGATAAGTTACAAACGGAATGACAAACTTATATATACCCTCTATCACTAAGTGGAGGGTATAAAAAATAATTTTTTCATCATCTGTAGGAAGAATTTCTTCTATTGAAAAATTCTCAGATTTAGTTATAGCAAAAAAAAAAAAAAAAATATCTAAACAAAATACATTTGATTATGAAAAACAAACCCCCTTCGGCAAAAACTAATAAATTTTATGATATAATACCTATCCCATATTTTTTTTTTTGCAGTTGAAACGTATCCCTGTTTTAGCTCGTTCGAGAAAGCATTATGATTTTTTTTCTTTGAAGTAAAAAAAAATTTCCCCCCCCAAAGCCAAAAGCTGTACCCGCCACTGGTTAAACGTGTACCTTAGTAACCTAATCAAATCGGAATATAATTGGACAGTTTTTGGACTTAGTCCCCCATATAAAAATTTCGACCGATATTCAGTTAAATCGGTGTATTGACAAAAATATTAACCAATTCCACAAAAATTTGATCTGTGTGTGTTTTCTGCACTAAATAAAGATCTAATAAGAGACAGATCCAATCGGTACATGTTTGGACTTGGGACCAATTTTTTTTTTTTTTTTTGAAAGACTTCATTTACCTGGTCAGGTTGGTATTGCAATCCAGCCAAATCGGTCCAGTGATTCAAAAGTTATGAGCAAAAGAGTAAATTTCGGCAAGTGGTTTTCGCAAATTTACGAGATAAAAAACACGATAACTTTCGAAAAACAATAATTAGACTGCTGAAACGTGGCATATATCTTTGCCGTTCCTCAGTCTGTTTTGAATTTCAGCTCAATCGGTCAAGTGGTTCAAAAGTTATAAGCAAAACCCCGAATTTCAGATTTTGTTCATCTTAAATGCCACGTGGTAAACAAGTTTTAAAAGCATTGCTGGTAACTAATGGTGTTTTCTTTTCTGAAAAAAAAAATGTTTGCCTTTTTAGGGCGTACATTTTTAAAATGTTTAACACACCTTAAAAAAACCTATAAAAATTTGCATTTTATTTGACTGGAATAGAACACAACATACAGAAATACTCTGCCCTGTATTTTTTAACAGCTGTTTTGAGAAAACAACACAGAAAAAGTCAGCTGTTGTATAAGGCAATTTCAACCCCGTGATTTTTTACGGGGTAAAAAAAAAGTTTTTGCACTTTATAGGGCAGACATTTTTAGAAAAGAACACGATATTCTTTATAAGGGTTGACATTTTTTAGAAAAGAACACAAAAACACAATTTTCGGGGCGAAATGCAAAAAAAAGGCACATTTTTTGCCAGAAAAGAAAACACCGTAAGCAATGCTTTTCAAACTTGTTTAGTTTTAAAGCAATGCTTTTTAAACTTGTTTAGTTTTAAAAGCATTGGTAACTTAAAAATTACACTCGAAAAAATTTCACACTCGAAAAAAATTTTACACTCAAAAAAAATTTTACACTCAAAAAAAAATTTATTTTTTTTTTACAAAAATGTCAATATTTTGTGTACATACGTACGTGCATTCACTCAGAAATGTTTTTACAGTAAAAAACATTACACTCAAAAAAAAGTTTTACACTCAAAAAAAAAAAAAAAAAATAGTAATTTTTCTTTTAAATGACAAAAAAAAAGAGTTTTTTACTCAAAATAAAATATTTCTAATCAAAATTGTTATTTTTTTCACGTTAAAATGTACTATCCTTTAAAAAAGGCATTGTGGAGGGTATTCATAGATTCGGCAAAGTCGAATTTAACTTTTCTACTTGTTTTTTTTTTTTTTTTATTTTTTTCATCAATTTTTTTTTATAAACATTTTTTCATTATTTTTTTTTTTTTCAAATCAAAAAAAAAATTTTTATTGATTTTTTTTTTTCATATTTTTTACTAAAACTACCATTTCACCAAGTCTAAACTCCTGACATAAAAATGTTCCATTTTTTAACAAATTTACAAAAAAACAAGTGGGAGTGTTAAATTCATCTGTGCCTAGGTTCAACATCGAAAGAAACCATTTTTTTGCCATACAAAAAAATGCCAGTCTACTAAATCATGCTCTGAAATGGATACAAAAACAACAAAATTGAGGTGTTGCAACATTTTGGCCCTATTTATGGATGTCATAGAAAAGGAAAAAAAACTTTTTTATAAATATGTAATTTCAAGAGCAAAAAAAAATATTTCTTTAGCTTTTAAAAATTAAAATTAAAAATCAAGCAAAATAATAATAAATATAAAAAAAAATTAAAAAAGTTTAAAAAAGTTTAATTTTTGGCACTATTGAAAGGTCAGTGAAACCACAAACAACAGTTTTGGCTCTCATTCTTTCCAAATAATGTCAAAATTTATTTAAAGTAAATCAAAATATAATTGACTATTAACTAAATAAATTTGACATATAAAGTTTTTCTGATGATTATAATTAAAAGTTTTTCTGATGATTATAATAACTGGATTATATGAAAATACACCTTTTCCAATTGAAATTCAGAAAAGATCAATTGTAATTCAGAAATCTCAATTGAAATTCAGAATAGCACAATTGAAATTCAGAAATCGTAATTGAAATTCAGAAAAGCCCAATTGAAATTCAGAAATCACAATTGAAATTCAGAAAAGCCCAATTGAAATTCAGAAATCACAATTGAAATTCAGAAAAGCCCAATTGAAATTCAGAAATCACAATTGAAATTCAGAAAAGCACAATTGAAATTCAGAAAAGATCAATTGAAATTCAGAAAAGCCCAATTGAAATTCAGAAAAGCACAATTGAAATTCAGAAAAGCCCAATTGAAATTCAGAAAAGCACAATTGAAATTCAGAAAACCCCAATTGAAATTCAGAAAAGCACAATTGAAATTCAGAAAAGCACAATTGAAATTCAGAAATCGTAATTGAAATTCAGAAAAGCCCAATTGAAATTCAGAAAAGCACAATTGAAATTCAGAAATGCCCAATTGAAATTCAGAAAAGCATAATTGAAATTCAGAAATCGTAATTGAAATTCAGAAATCGTAATTGAAATTCAGAAAAGCCCAATTGAAATTCAGAAAATCACAATTGAAATTCAGAAAATCACAATTGAAATTCAGAAAAGCCCAATTGAAATTCAGAAAAGCACAATTGAAATTCAGAAAAGCACAATTGAAATTCAGAAAATCACAATTGAAATTCAGAAAATCCCAATTGAAATTCAGAAAAGCACAATTGAAATTCAGAAAATCACAATTGAAATTCAGAATAGCCCAATTGATATTCAGAAAATCACAATTGAAATTCAGAAAAGCCCAATTGAAATTCAGAAAATCACAATTGAAATTCAGAAAAGCCCAATTGAAATTCAGAAATCGTAATTGAAATTCAGAAAAGCCCAATTGAAATTCAGAAAAGCACAATTGAAATTCAGAAAAGCACAATTGAAATTCAGAAAAGCCCAATTGAAATTCAGAAAAGACCAATTGAAATTCAGAAATCGTAATTGAAATTCAGAAAAGCCCAATTGAAATTCAGAAAATCACAATTGAAATTCAGAAAATCACAATTGAAATTCAGAAAAGCCCAATTGAAATTCAGAAAAGCACAATTGAAATTCAGAAAAGCACAATTGAAATTCAGAAAATCACAATTGAAATTCAGAAAATCACAATTGAAATTCAGAAAAGCCCAATTGAAATTCAGAAAAACACAATTGAAATTCAGAAAAGATCAATTGAAATTCAGAATATCACAATTGAAATTCAGAAAAGCCCAATTGAAATTCAGAAATCACAATTGAAATTCAGAAATCACAATTGAAATTCAGAAAATGTAAACAAACCAATTATTAGTCACCACTACAAACATAGACACATTATGCAAATGCAGTACAGAAATGTGTATATGAGAGTATCTAACTTTATTCTCTTGCTACGTATTGTAGAGAGCAGACAGACAATACACTCATAAAATGCTTAAGGTAACATTAAGTGAAACTGACTTTTTATTATTTATCTTTAAAACTAATTTTTCATTAATGCATTTGTCAAGGTAGAGTAAATATTTTTGTTCACTATATTAATTAATTTACAAAAAATAATAAAAATTCAGTTAAACTAAATTTTACCTACAACATTCTATGAGTGTATTATTGTCTGTCTGCTCTCTACAATACGTAGCAAGAGAATAAAGTTAAATACTCTCATAGTTGTACAGCATTTGTTTAATGTGTCTATGTAGTGGTGACTCTTAATTGGTTTGTTTACATTTTCTGAATTTCAATTGTGATTTCTGAATTTCAATTGTGATTTCTGAATTTCAATTGGTCTTTTCTGAATTTCAATTATGATTTCTGAATTTCAATTTGGCTTTTCTGAATTTCAATTGTGATTTTCTGAATTTCAATTGGGCTTTTCTGAATTTCAATTGTGATTTTCTGAATTTCAATTGTGATTTTCTGAATTTCAATTGTGCTTTTCTGAATTTCAATTGGGCTTTTCTGAATTTCAATTGTGATTTTCTGAATTTCAATTGTGATTTTCTGAATTTCAATTGGGCTTTTCTGAATTTCAATTACGATTTCTGAATTTCAATTACGATTTCTGAATTTCAATTATGCTTTTCTGAATTTCAATTGGACATTTCTGAATTTCAATTGTGCTTTTCTGAATTTCAATTGGGCTTTTCTGAATTTCAATTACGATTTCTGAATTTCAATTGTGCTTTTCTGAATTTCAATTGTGCTTTTCTGAGTTTCAATTGGGGTTTTCTGAATTTCAATTGTGCTTTTCTGAATTTCAATTGGGGTTTTCTGAATTTCAATTGTGCTTTTCTGAATTTTAATTGTGCTTTTCTGAATTTCAATTGATCTTTTCTGAATTTCAATTGTGCTTTTCTGAATTTCAATTGTGATTTCTGAATTTCAATTGGGCTTTTCTGAATTTCAATTATGATTTCTGAATTTCAATTGGGCTATTCTGAATTTCAATTGGGATTTCTGAATTTCAATTGTGATTTCTGAATTACAATTGATCTTTTCTGAATTTCAATTGGAAAATGTGTAGTAAAAAACGAACCAGGATGTCTTAAAATTTTTAGAAAAATAAATATTTCTTTCACACCTTTCTTAATTCAAACCATATATAACATCATTGTAAAATTATAATACAAAATTATAATTAGAGCCTGAGCTCAACTGTCTTTACAGAAAAACAAAAAATTCAAAAAAAGAATATTTTTACTAAAATTTAATTACATTTGTATACAAAACCGAAAAAGGGACCACCCCCTTTTAGAATCCTACCATTTTTTGTAAAACTGTAAGTTTTTGTTTTCATTAAATTAAGATTTTAAAGTGAATGGTAACACAAGTGTTTAATCCCTGAGGGAAATTGATTGGTCCTAAAGAAAAAAAAATTATCCGAAATATCTATCCTATGACTAATTCAACGCGGACTGATCATAGAATACTTGCTCTAAGACCAGGCAAAATGTTTAAAGTGATCTGAAAGGTCAGTTCGCGACAAGTCCTGGGACATATCACAAGGTGTTAATTTAGGTGTTAATTTGTGCCAGGTACCTTTCGTACAAAAGTACCACTCCTTGACCGGTCCTCGACTGATCAGCTTTACCGCAAAGATGATTTTACTGTCGAAACTGGCACTTACAAAAAAAAAAACTAATTAGTTGCGTGTATTCTAACTAAAAGTTTTTAAATACCAACACTGGTATGGGTGGGTATCAAAAACGACCCATCCTCTTAGAAAAATGTTAGAAATAATTTCAGCAAATTGGTTTTTTGAACGCGTGCTTTAAACATTTTATTAAAGAAATGAAAAATATATATTCTGTTAGAGAATTATTCTAGCTCGAGCCCCAAAAATATTTCTATTTATGATATTGTCATAATTGAGTATTTTAAATTTATTATTAAAAATATTAAAAAATACCCCTAATGTGTATAAAAAATTAATAAATAATGTACTTTACGTTTTCACCCATAATTGTTGATCCTCGTTGATTTCCAACCGAAATGACAAACATCAATATAACCTTTACCACTAATGTAAGAGGAGGGTGTAAAAAAAAATCATTAAAATACTATTCGCTAAAATAATTTTCAATATGTACTTAAGTGTTTTTGCATTTCAAATTTTAATTTATACAGTTGGCATGTCATTGCAAGCTTCAGCATGATGAAGCAAGAAAAAAAAAAAAATAAAATATATTACTAGTAGCAAAGCAATTTGGTTAAAAGGAAAATTGTATTTAATTCTAATTGCATCTGGCAAATAAATTCACTTTTCATCATCATCATTAAATGCCACCCCTAAAGTTTTTTTTTTTCTATTTTTTCCCCTCTATTAACATATTTGTTTCTTTTCTGAATAAAAATAAGAAGAAAAAAATAGGTTAAATTAAAATCGAAATTTTTCTTTTCGCAACAAACTAAAAGAAAAAGATTCAACGATCACATAAAAATGCAGCTGTTTGAACAATAAGTAGGGTATTGAATTACTTTAATTCAACGAATACAAAAAAAAAAATATACGAGTAACTTTAAGTTTTTTCAACAGTAAGTTTTTCTGTTCCTTCACTATATTATTTTTCCAAAACAAGAAAAACTACAAAGAAAGAAAAAATAAAATTTGTATAAAAAAGTTATTCTTTTGTTTGTGTTTTTTTTTTCTTGTTTACTTTTCAATTTCGTTAAGTATTGCAAGTTTATACTCAATTTGTTTTTAAGAATATTGCTTTTAAAAACAAAAAAAAAAAAAAAACTCAAAAAGATAAAGAAAAATATTGTCTGAAAAAGTGTTAAGAATTTGTATAAAAAAATTCTCCCATTTTTAAACCCTGCACCAAATGGTAGAGGATATATCGCTCATTTACTTGTATAGTGTCATAACTCCAAATATGTCGTTTTTGGGTAAACCATACAGAATTATTTGTTATATCCTGCTTTATATTGCGTCAAAAATTCGTATTAATATCTTCTAAACTCACCGTTTGAGAAGAGAACACGCCATTATAACATTTTCTATGTACGGGCCTTTTGCAATGTAAAACAAGTTTCAATTGTAAACTTTAAACAGGATTTCTGTAAAAACAAACATTTTGCTATATGACACTATACAAGTAAATGAGCGGATATGAGTTTTTAAATGGGGTTTAAACAAAAAACAGCCTTAATGTGAGCTATTTTTAAACAGCTATAAAAAAAATACTCAAGAATGTATAGAAAATATTTTTTATTAAAAAAGAAGAGATAACCTTTTTATAAAAATAAGCTCCTACCGCTCAAACTGTTCCAAAAGTGTCCCAAGAGATGTCAGATTTGTGATCGACCCGAAATATTTTTTCAACCCCAAGATTTTTTTAGAAAATACCTACCCTCTATCTTTAACTCTTAACGTTGCAATACCATACGACGATGTTAAAACAACTATAGCTTAAAGTTAATTTTGTTTATGTAATTTTTACAAGTGTCCCTGAGGATGAAATTCGATGAATTTCGAAATATCGGAGAAATAAAATAAAAATTATATAAAACAACAGACCTCGAGCTTAATAATTTCATTTACTTTTAATAAAATTTAAAAAAAAAAAAGTGGCCGGGTTTTGATAAATTTACAATTTTTTTTAAAATGGAAAATTTCAGAACAAAAAAAAAATTTAGTCGATAGCCCATACAAAACTATACAAGAACATACATTTTTGAGATGGTGCTGCATTCCGTTTTAATTTAATAAGTATTTAAACAAGGCAACTCGACCCAAATCTAACCATATTTATAACATTTGAACACGCCCAGTATTTGAAAAATTAAAAAACCGAAAACGCAATTTTCTTAGGGCTATTCATACAACCTATTCAGAAATTCCCGGGGCACATGTTTTTCTGTAGCGGGACATTTGGTGTGGACTGCCTCATATGAGAATTTTTTATTAACAAGTATACCACAAAGAGAATCGAGCCCTGGATATTTCTGTCATATTCATACCAATAATAATACTGATTGGCAGACACTTGTGTCTACACAACCACCGCATTGTTAGAATATTTTTTGGACAATTTTCCGTTTGTGTTCAACTGTTGTTTAATCTACATTTTAATAATTTCTACAGAGAGAATCTTTCATTTACGGCGAAATCAAATCCTATTTTTGCAATTTTAATTTTACTTCATACTCAATTTTTTTGCCTCTTTATACATTTTTCGCAAACAATTGCAGAATGCTTTTTTAAAGAACAAAATCGGCTGGGGTTGTGCAACAAAATTTAGACCGATTTGTATAACATTTCTTTTTTTTTGTAGATTATTAAATTCTCTACACTTAAAATAAATTCTCTGTCCAATCAGCAGAAAAATCTGCTGAAAATACACCCATTTTGAGCCACATGAGAAATCTGGTGATTTAGCCAGACACGGTTTGCAGAAAATCTGTCATGATTATCTAGGTGAAATCAGCAGAGAAATCTGTCAAACAGCAGAGAAATCTGCTAAGACATTTTCTAGGAAAATTTTGTCTAGAAAATTTGTTTTCATAAAAACTTCAATAGTTTTTTTTTTTAATTTAAACTAATAAAAAATAATAAAACTACAAAAAAACAAGTAAGTCGGTCGAGACCGGCCATATGATACCCTACACCATTGTTTCCCGGAAAATGGGTTCCAAATCCAAACATGGACTGATTGGATCTATCTTTTTTCAAATCTTTATTTAGTGTAGAAAACACACACAGATTAATTTTTATTGGAATTGGTTTATTTTTTTTTTTGCCAATAGACAGATTTAACTGAATATCGGTCGAAATTTTTATATGGGGGAGTAAGTACAAAAATGGTCCAATATATATCAATTTGATAAAGTTACTAAAGTACATGTTTAAGACCTAAAAATAAAATTTTTATCAAATATTTTAAGGAAATTATGTGAATATCGGGAGGATGGTTTGTATGGGGACTACCAGAAGGACTGACCCGATTCCTTTAAGATTTGGAATTTGGAATGGATTTGTGAATACAAAATTTTATTATCTGCTAAATTTTAAAGCGAAATATATTAAAATACAGTTATTAGAGTCATTTAAGCCAAATTCAAAGGGGGCGTTTGTATGGGGGCTAGGTCTTTACATTGACCGATTTTTTCCAATTTCAATAGGCTTCGTCCTTGGGCCAAAAGAGTCAATTGATTGAAAATTGCGACCTGTATCGTGCTTAAACCGATAGATGGACAGACGGACGGACGGAAATCGCTAAATCCACTCAAAAAGTAATTCTGAGTCGATCGGTTTACTTGAAGGTAGGTCTAGGACCAATATTTCTGGCAGTTACAAACATCAGCACAAACTCATTATACCCTGCATCACAGAGTGGTGTAGCGTATAATAATGATTTTTTTAGTTTTGTCAATTACACTGTGCTACAGTGAAACAATACTTCTGATGTCTACATAGTATAGGTTGTTGGTCTTGTCGAGTAGATCACACAAATGTCCATTAAACTTGCCAGACATCTTCAAATGTTAGCGATATTGTCAAAAAACATGTTTTTGGGACTTTTCCAACTAATCCTTTTGTAATTTAGAAAACTTTTCAACCGATTTTAAATTTGTTAACTGTTTTGAATAGAAGAAGGATAGGGCTTTCCATGTGTGTGAATTGGTCTACACATATAAGAAAGATTTTTATTGGTTTTTTTCTATAATACATATATATTTTATTTTGTTATTTTTTTGAAAATTTTTCGAGTTTATCAATTTTTTTCTGCTATAGTTCATTTAACAACCTTTGCATATAAAAACGTATTTTTAGAGAAAATTCAATTCTGAAAACGATAAGCTTTATCCTGAAAACATCGGAAGACAATTGAAAGAGTTGTGATAATTTTTCTAAAAAAGAAAATTAAGATAATCAAGCTCGAGGCCGCGAGCTTGATTATCAGTTTACTTATTGAAGTTAAAACAAAAAGGTAGAAAAAACATAACCAATAATATAAGTTTATGGTTAAGTTATGCTAATAAAAACTTAAAAAGTAAAATTTTTTTTTTTTGTTTAATCGCCCCTTAAATCGAAATTCCTTAAAGGCACATTTTTTAGAATGTTTTTTTTTTTTTTTTTTTTAATTTTGAGTTTCTATTGTTTTAGGTTTAAAAAAATGTACCAAAGTAAACTACTTTACCCCTTTTTGCCTTCCATAGAATCGGAATATCTAGTATTTTTTCCGAAATTTTTTTTTCGGGAAATCATACATTTGAAGTTTCACGTTTCTAGCACGGTTATTTCTGGAAATATAAAAAGTTTCAAAGTATAATTTTTTACTGCTATTTACCTCCAAATCCATTTTCCGGGAGGTGAATATACAGTCCATATTTCAAGTCTCTAACTATAGTGATTTGGTTTAGGCGACGATTAATCAGTCAGACAGGCACTCAATTCTTTTATGTATATTCAAAGTAGATATCAATGTATTCTTAAGTTAGTGGATAATTTCTTTGCTGGGTTTTTGTAAACTTTAATTTTTATTAATTCTTATATGGTTTATTAATGTATGTCATCATTATAACTTTATCATTATCGCTTTGTGTATGTGTTAGTAATATGTTATTTTTGATTTCCTATCACATCCTTCCTTTTCCTCTATTATATTTGTGTGAGTTTCATGAAAGACAATCATTACTCATTTCAAATAAGTCTATTTGTTTCGTTTGTCTTAGTTTTTTTTTTTGTTTTCCTTTATTTAGTTTAGTAACTATTGTAAGCTGTTATTTCTTTTTGTTTTATTGCTACTTTTTTCATGTGTGTATGTGTGGATCTGTGTGTGTGTGTGTGGGAGTGTCATTAAATGCTTTGGGAAATTGTTCCCATTCAATAAGGTTTTTCGGTAATGATTAATGATATCATTGAAATCATAAATGAGAATTATTTCATTTAATCATATCTTTATGTTGTTTTAGTGTTTAAGGAAGGTTGTCGAAGTGATATGAAATGATTTTTGATGAAATTTTTCTAGAAAACTCGTAGTTACCAGAAAATGTTTAAAGAAGGCACACTCCAATTTTTGTTTAACTTATAACTTCACGAAGCGCTTTCTTGCACGCGACAAATTGAGAACAACTTTAACAAAGTTTAATTTTCCCTTTTACATTTTCGGTAAAAATGTTTCCTAATTTTATCGATATCGGTATTTATGCATGGTATAACTTCCTTAATCGTTTCGGTTGTTATACAGGGTGGTCCAATAACTGGTATCTTTTTAAAACATGCAATGAAATGAACAATACTCAATAGTTTTGAAACCTTATGGCTTTATTTGAAAGAGCAAATATTCCCATTATTTATGGCAAACGACTTCATTCATGCGGTTGCCTGGGTTAGCGCCGCAGTAGCTCATTCTCGGCACCCATTTTTCTAATGTTTCTGGTTCTATCTCACGAATGGCTTGAACGATATTCGTCGAATGGGCCTAGAACATTTCTGGATTTCCCATGTTGCATGAATCTTTAACGAGACCCCTCAAAAAAATTTTTAAAGTTTTTAATCGGCAGCTCTGAAGTGATCAATTGTCACCGCGAAAAACACGATTTCCGAACTAAGTGCGCAAAATATCGATTGTTTGATGGACTGTGGGACATATTGCGACATCCTTCTGAAAATAAATGTCATCCAAGTTGGTATATTCTATTACGGCCAACAAAAAGTCGGTAATCATGCACTCATAAAAATTTGTTAGTATTCCTTACAAAAAAGTCTGTTACCATTACTAATTAAGTTTTCTATTTGTGCCCGATAACTTTTTCAGTTACCATTACAAACTTTGGTTTTCAAATATTAGTAATCTTAAAAATACTAAAAAAAATAGTATTACTAAATTTTTCTGCACAATTTTTGTAAAATGGATTTTAAAACGCGTTTGTAAATAATATTAACTTTTTTTGTAAAAAAATTGTAAATTGTGTATTTTTAATTTTTGGTATTTGTATACATCATGTAAATTGCGTATTGCGCTTGTTGTCGCCAATAACTATTTCCATGCAAGTCAGTTTTTGTTAGAATTTTCGATCTAAAAAAGAGAAAATATTGAACACATTTTTTTAATACAAAATATACATACTACCATAAAATTAATTCTTTGAAGATTGATGTTGGCTAAATTGGTGTACTGTGAACTAAAATAAAAAAAAATATCAACATAATGTTTTAAATAGATCACATAAATATACAATTGTTACCTGTTGTCATCATTTCCTATTTTGCTTTATTATTATAAAAATAAAAAACGAGTTACATAATTTTTGTTTTAATATTTTTTTGTTGTAATATTTTTTTGTACATTTTTATACCCTCCACTCTGGTGATAGAGGGTATATATAAGTTTGTCATTCCGTATGTAACACATTGAAATATTGGTTTAGGACCCCATAAAGTATATATATTCATGATCCTTGATCGATTTTAAGTCGATCTAGCGATGTCCGTCTGTCTGTCTGTCTGTCTGTCTGTCCGTCCGTCTGTCTGTCTGTCTGTTGAAATCACGTTTTTGGCAATACTCCGAAACCGATTTAAACGCATGGGGTACCAAAAGTTGCGTAATTTTCCCAGGCAAAAACTCCTGTATTTTTTTTTTAAATCGGTTAAGTATTTTAAAAGTTATGAGCTAAAAAACACAATTTTTTTTTCAACATAACCCTAATTTAACTCATATTTTGTGTGATACATAAGAAAGAAAACGGAAATGAAAAAAAAAAAAAAACTGAGAGAAAGGAAATAAATCTTTACAAAAAAGCTTTAAAATATGTAAAACAAAATCTAAATTTAATTAAAAAAAAGTTCGTTAAGTAATAATAAAAAAATTAATAGTTATTTTTATATAGCATGTGTGTGTGTGTGTCCATTTTTTGCTTCGTCATATTAACGGGGTTGCCAGACTTTTTTTTGGCCTTGTCGCCAAACCGGATGTAAAATATCGCCAAAATTCAATTTTTTTCAGATTTCTTAAAAAAAAAAAATATTTTCATTTAAAAAAATAAATTTTGTTAAATAATAAAATACAGAAATAAACTTTATGGCAAAAATCGCCCAAATCCGGAAAATTTATAAATATAAAAGAGTAATATGACTGACTGACATACTCATTCATCATCGCCCAGCCCAAACCGCTGAAGTTAGAGACTTGAAATTTGGACTGTAGTTTGACCTTCCGGAATAAAGATCCACTAAGGCTGGATTTTTGCCAATTATGATTCTAAGGGGGTAAAAAGGGTAAAAAACTGTACTTTTGGTACTTTTTATATCTCCCGATATAATGGTCATAGAGACTTGAAATTTGGACTGTATGTTACCCTCCCGCAATATAAATCCACTATGGCTGGAGTTTAGCCAATGGTAAGGGGCTAAAAATGGTAAAAAACTGTACTTTTGGTACTTTTTAAATCTTCTGATATAATGATCATAGAGACTTGAAATTTGGACTGTATTTTCACCTCCCGGAATATAGATCCATTAAGGCTGGATTTTTGCCAGTGTTAATTCTAAGGGGGTCAAAAGGGTAAAAAACTGTACTTTTGGTGCTTTTTATATCTCCTGAAATAATGGTCATAGAAACTTGAAATTTGGACAGTATGTTCACATCCTAGAATATAGATCCAGTACGGCTGGATTATTGCCAATGTTGATTCTAGGAGGGTAAAAAGGGAAAAAAATCTGTACTTTTGGCACCTTTTATATTTCCTTAAAATATTGTCACATAGACTAGAAATTTGGACTGTATGTTCACCTCCCGAAATATAGATCCCCTAAGGCAGGGTTTTTGACAATGATTTTTCTAATAGGGTAAAAAGGGTAAAAATATGTACTTTTGTTATATTTTATATTTCCCTAAATAATGGTACATACTAGAAAATGGAAATTTGCAATGTCGGTTCACCTTCCGGAAAAAAGATTTACTAAGGCTCGGGTTTTGCCAATGTTGATTCTACTGAGGTAAAATGGGTAAAAAAGTACTTTTGGTACTTTTTTTTATTTACTGAAATTTTATTCAAACTTGAAATTTAAAATGTAGGATCCTTTAGTGAAATAAAACATTCTGGAACAAGTACTTTCCGAAAATTTTGTACCGTTTTCAAAAAGTACCTTTTATAAAAGGTTCCTTTATAAAAAGTACCTTTTTAAAAAATTACCTTTTATAAAAAGTACATTTTATAAAAAGTACCTTTTATAAAAAGTACCTTTCATAAAAAGTACCTTTTATAAAAAGTACCTTTTATAAAAAGTACCTTTTATAAAAAGTACCTTTTATAAAAAGTACCTTTTATAAAAAGTACCTTTTATAAAAAGTACCTTTTATAAAAAGTACCTTTTATAAAAAGTAACTTTTATAAAAAGTACCTATTATAAAAAGTACCTTTTATAAAAAGTACCTTTTTTAAAAAGTACCTTTTATAAAAAGTACCTTTTATAAAAAGTACCTTTCATAAAAATTACCTTTTATAAAAAGTACCTTTTATAAAAAGTACCTTTAATAAAAAGTATCTTTTATAAAAAGTACCTTTTATTCAAAGTACCTTTTATAAAAAGTACCTTTTATAAAAAAAAACTTTTATAAAAAATACCTTTTATAAAAAGTACCTTTTATAAAAAGTACCTTTTATAAAAAGTACCTTTTATAAAAAGTACCTTTTATAAAAAGTACCTTTTATAAAAAGTACCTTTTATAAAAAGTACCTTTTATAAAAAGTACCTTTTATAAAAAGTACCTTTTATAAAAAGTACCTTTTATAAAAAGTACCTTTTATAAAAAGTACCTTTTATAAAAAGTACCTTTTATAAAAAGTACCTTTTATAAAAAGTACCTTTTATAAAAAGTACCTTTTATAAAAAGTACCTTTTATAAAAAGTACCTTTTATAAAAAGTACCTTTTATAAAAAGTACCTTTTATAAAAAAAAAACTTTTATAAAAAATACCTTTTATAAAAAGTACCTTTTATAAAAAGTACCTTTTATAAAAAGTACCTTTTATAAAAAGTACCTTTTATAAAAAGTACCTTTTATAAAAAGTACCTTTTATAAAAAGTACCTTTTATAAAAGTACCTTTTATAAAAAGTACCTTTTATAAAAAGTACCTTTTATAAAAAGTACCGTTTATAAAAAGTACCTTTTATAAAAAGTACCTTTTATAAAAAGTACCTTTTATAAAAAGTACCTTTTATAAAAAGTACCTTTTATAAAAAAATACATTTTATAAAAAGTACCTTTTATAAAAAGTACCTTTTATAAAAAGTACCTTTTATAAAAAGTACCTTTTATAAAAGTACCTTTTATAAAAAGTACCTTTTATAAAAAGTACCTTTTATAAAAAGTACCTTTTATAAAAAGTACCTTTTATAAAAAGTACCATTTATAAAAAGTACCTTTTATACAAGTACATTTTATAAAAAGTACCCTTTATAAAAAGTACCTTTTATAACAAGTACCTTTTATAAAAAGTACCTTTTATAAAAAGTACCTTTTATAAAAAGTACCTTTTATAAAAAGTACCTTTTATAAAAAGTACCTTTTATAAAAAGTACCTTTTATAAAAAGTACCTTTTATAAAAAGTACCTTTTATAAAAAGTACCTTTTATAAAAAGTACCTTTTATAAAAAGTACCTTTTATAAAAAGTACCTTTTATAAAAAGTACCTTTTATAAAAAGTACCTTTTATAAAAAGTACCTTTTATAAAAAGTACCTTTTATAAAAAGTACCTTTTATAAAAAGTACCTTTTATAAAAAGTACCTTTTATAAAAAGTACCTTTTATAAAAAGTACCTTTTATAAAAAGTAACTTTTATAAAAAGTACCTTTTATAAAAAGTACCTTTTATAAAAAGTACCTTTTATAAAAAGTACCTTTTATAAAAAGTACCTTTTATAAAAAGTACCTTTTATAAAAAGTACCTTTTATAAAAAGTACCTTTTATAAAAAGTACCTTTTAAAAAAAGGACCTTTTATAAAAAGTACCTTTTATAAAAAGTACCTTATATAAAAAGTACCTTTTATAAAAAGTACCTTCTATAAAAAGTACCTTTTATTAAAGGTACCGAAAGTACACTTTTTGGTACTTTTTTATTTCCTGAGGTATAAATAAAACAAACTTTTTTGTTTTTTAAATCATCACATTGGTGGAGGGTATTTAAAGATTCGGCACAGCCGAATATAGCTTTCTTACTTGTTTTTATTCATTTTACCCGTCGCGCGATGTTCACCGATCGAATGTTATTTTGTGACTAAAATATTCAAAGAAAGGCATAAAGTAAATTACACAAAAATCAACCCTTTATGTGCGTGAGAAAAAAAATATTCGTGGATAGCATAAACAAAAAAATTCCGCAAGTAAAGAAGAAAGAAAAAAAACTGATTTATTATGGAAATTTTCCATTTGAAAAGGTCGGCATTGTTTTTTAAATTTTGCATGTCTTCTCTTGTCTCTATTTTGTTTCCTTTGTAATATATATTTTTTTTTAAATTGAAAAAAAAAAAATAATGAAGCGTAAATGAATATTAAAAATAATAAACATATTCATACTCATCAAAGCGCAGTTTTATCGTTAAAAAAAAAACCAATAATATATTTTTTTTATTTATTTTTTTTTAATTTCCAAATATTTTAATAAAATAATTTTAGTACGATAATTTTTAAAAAATCAACTGAAAAAATTATTAAAAAATCAGTATAAAATTAATAGTTTGTAAAGCGAGTTTACTAAAAAGAATTACTAAAAATTGATTTTTTAGTAGAATTTAGTAAAAAAATAGTAAAGTTGAGATACAAACCACTTTACAAATTTTTTTACTAACTTATTTTTTTGAGTGTGGCTATGTAGCGCTCATCTTTGACGAAAATGGGAGTTTCAGCTGTATTTTTGAAAATATTGTGTAATGATGCTGATACTCAAATCTATTGCTTTCTATAGATGAATTGGATTCTTTACAATACCTTGCGAGTTTTACGATCCCAAGATGTACCAATTTGTTTGTTAACATAACCTCATTTGAGTGCCTTATTTCGGTTAAAAACTTTTTTTCGAAAAACGTGCAGTTTGGCAGCGCAGTACTGCGCTACAACGCGATACAGCGGAGCAAGCCGAAGACGCATCAATGAAGTCGTTTGCCATAAAAAACGGGAATGTTTGCTCTTTCAAATAAAGCCATATGGTTTCAAAACTATTGAGTATTGTTCATTTCATTGCATGTTTTAAAAAGATACCAGTTATTGGACCACCCCTTATAAATAGTATTAAAGTTTTATGATTGTTTGTATAAATAATATAATAACTTTTTGGCAAAGGAGGAGTGACCTAAAAAGTGATACATTATTTTATTTTTAGAACGAAATTATATGAAAGTTTTACATATTTTTGGTTCAAACTTAGTTCCGAGACTTTTTTATAGGAAAATTGTCTCAGAATCCGAAAATGTGTCTTTATGAAAAAATTCTAAGAATTTGAAACTTTTTCGGTAGACAAAAACTGGTCAGAATCTGAAGCGTTTTCTTATGCAAATATATCGCAGTCTGGGACCTTTTTTAATAAACATTTCTCAGAAGCTGAGACATTTTCTTTAGGAAAATATACCTTTTTTTGATAGAAAAAATCTTAGAATTATTAAAATTTTAATATAAAAACAAGTAAGAGTGTTACATTCGGCTGTTTCGAATATTTTATACCCTCCAAAATGTAAAAAAACAATATTAAAAAAATCCAGGGGCGTATTTTTTTTTTGGGGGAGGGGGTTGGTGGGAGACGTTTTGGGGCACCTTTCCCTTGCGATTTTGAACATCTTCTGAGATAAGAATGTTGCATTTGCTTAGCAAAAGTACAAAAAACCCTGCAAAAAATGCGGTTTTTCTTAGGTTGGTTTAGTTCTCCAAGGGGAAATTTTTTCCCTTTGGTCCGATTTTGCCCATTTCCGAACTTAACCTGCCTTGGAATATAAGACGTATTCGTGCCAAACTTCCGAAGTCTAGCTCTTATATTTTGGACTGTATCGTGTCCTCTACAGACGGACAGACGGGCGGATGGATGCGTTACACACGGAATGACAAAGTGAGTACACCCCCATACTGTCGTTGGAGGGTGTAATAAAGAACGTTTCGAAATCACAGAATATGAGGTTTTTGTAAAAAAGTGGTTTTAGATTAAGGAAACTTAAAAAGATCTAAAAAATTTTTTATGAAAAAAATATCTCTTAATTTGAGACGAATACTTTTCTTGATATTACAATTTTTTTATGGGAAAAATACATCAGTATTTCAGTATTTTCCTATATGAAAATGTGTCGGAATCTGAGATTTTTTTTAAAGCTTGAACTACTTACATAAATTCTAAAGCTCTTCTATGGGCAAATACATCAGAGCTCTGAATTTTTCAATTGGGAAAATGTCACAGAATCGTCTTTATTTAACTACACTCAAAAAAAAAAGTTTGTAAAATGACATAAAATCCCTGTGATTTTACGGGGCAGGTTTTGTAAAATATGTACTAGCAAGAATCCCCGTAATGTTACGGGGATCATTTGTAAATTGATTTAACAAAAGAAAATGTAAATTTACAAATTTTTTTGTAAAATATTAACTTCGAGGTGAACATTTTTTTTGTAAATTTACAAAAAATTTGGTAAATTTACAAAACAAAATTGTAAACTTACAGAAAAACGTTGTTATTCTACAAAGAAAAAATAGAAAATGAAAAAAATAAATTGTAGATTAACAAATTATTTGGTTAAACTACTGTTTTTACCGCAAAAAAATATTGAAAAACACGTATATTTACAATAAAAATTGTAAATTTACAAAAATAAAATTAAAATTTACAAAAAAAAATTGTAAACTTACAAAAAAAAGTTGTAAATTTACAAAATAAAAGAAAATTAAAAACCAAAATTGTAAATTTACAAAGTGTTTGGTTAAACTACTGTTTTTTATGGCAAAAAACTTGTATATTTACAATAAAAAGAAGTAAATTTACAATTTTTATTGTAAATATACCATTTTTTCCTATTTTTGCCGTAAAACCAGTAGTTTAACCAAATAATTTGTAAATTTACAATATTGTTTTTGTATTTTCTACTTCATTTTTGTAAAACTACAACATTTTTCTGGAAGTATACAATTTTGTTTTTTAAATTTTCATATTTGGTTTGTAAATTTACAAAAAAATGGTTTATTTACATATTTGTTTTGCAAATTTTAAGGTTTTTTCCATTGGTGCATCTTATTTTCCTTCTTCGGCAGCTGGAGTAACACTTCAACAACCTAAAATGTTTTTTTTTTTTTCACTTGAACACTTTTAACAAACTTTTTAAAGTATAACACTGCACTTTTTTATTTTTTTTTTTTTCAGCATTTCGTTTTACTTAAGTAGAACATATGAGAATTGCGAAGGAGGCTACAAAAGAAATTTCTTATATTTTCAGGAAAAATTAGTCAAAAATAACATTTTTTTTTTTAATTTTCAATTATTTTCACAAGTATTTTTAAAAAATCGGAAATTTTTTTTTGGGTATTGTAGATTGGATGTTTAAGTAGCTGTTAAAATAAGAAAAACTTAAGTTTTGATAATTGGCAGCTTTTTATTGACATTTTAGATGCCAAACTTAAAAAAAAAACTTACAAAAAAAATATGGTAAAATTACCAAAAAAAATGGTAAAAATACAAAAAAAAAATAGAACAATTATATATAAAAACACATAAAAATTGTTGTATTTTACTTAACGCAAATTACCAAAAAATTGTGTAAAAATTTTATTTTTTTTTGCCAAAGCTTACAATTAGTTGAAAAATGTTTGTGTCCAGAACTTAAAAAATTTCCAATTTTTTTTTCATGAAATTTTATATTTATAAAAAATTATTTTTAACTAAATTTTTTACTCCAAAACGCAAAAAAAAATCTGAACTTTTTTGTTTAATTACATTTTTTTTGTGTTAAAAAACTCAAAACATTTTAAACGATCTTAAAAAAAATGTTCGCAATAAAACATTTTTTTGGTAGAAAGACTAAATAACATTAAGCAAAATTTTGTTGTACAATTACAGTTTTCTTGTGTAAAAAAACTAAACACCTTGTAATATTTTTTTAATTTGTAAAATAATTCACTTTTTTGTAAATTTACCTAAAAAATTAGTAAAATAAATTTACCAACATATAATAGTAAAATTACAAAGCAAACTGTAGTTTTCGTTTTATTAAATATACAACAATTTTTGTAAAAAGACAAAAATATTAGTAAAATAGATTTACAAGACCTTTTACTTGTAATTTTACAAACTTTTTTTTTTGAGTGTAACCAAAGTTCAACCAAAATTTTTAAATCAGAAAACTTTTCTGATTGAAATATGTCTCAAATCTGTAACTTTTACTATCTGAGAGATGCTGTACAATTTAAGACATTTTCTTAAGGAGAAATTAAAAAAAAAATTAAGTTCTAAAAAAAAAATGCCTGCGAATTTTGTACTCTTGCTTAAGACATTAAATCATGATAATGTTTTGCTGAAGATTTGGGTGTACTTGCCAAAGCAAAGTTTTTTTAAAAAAATTAGGTTATTTGCTATTCCATGCAAAACGAATCGACATATCGGTCGAGGACCGATTCATTTCTAAGACAATCTAGCTATATACAATGTATTATACATTATATTATTATATATTATACATCCGTCCACCTGTCTATGGAAAGCAAGATGCAGTCTAAACCAAAAGAGCTGTAAATTTGGTAAATGAGTGCATTACTTAAGTGCTAAAAAGTTTTGTTTTACATTTGAGAGAGTATAAATGATTCGACACAGAAGAATTCAACACTCTTACTTGTTTTTTGTACATTTGTTAAACAAATGGAACATTTTTATGTCAGAATTTTAGACTTGGAGAAAAAGTAGTTTTGGTGAAAAAATATATACAATGTATTATACATTATATTATTATATATTATACATCCGTCCACCTGCCTATGGAAAGCAAGATGCAGTCTAAACCAAAAGAGCTGTAAATTTGGTAAATGAGTGCATTACTTAAGTGCTAAAAAGTTTTTTTTTTTACATTTGAGAGCCCTAGTAAAAAAGTTTTGATATAATAATATATAATTTGATACAATCATATTAAAATATATATGAGTTGTTATATGTTCAGATCAAATTATATGAAAGATTTAATATGGCTCCATTTTCTTATCTGAGGTTATACATAAATATATATGACTTCATACAATTATAAAAATCTACATTTATTTATATAAAATAAGATCAACTGGATTTATTTGGATGTGACCAAAATTCGGATCTAATTGTATCATTTTTTATATTTGTGTATCTAAAATAATACAATTAGATAATTATTTTATACAACTTGATACAGCCAATTTTGAGATCAAATTAGATCTTAAAAAGTTTTTTTTTTTACTCGGGAGAGTATAAATGATTCGACACAGAAGAATTCAACACTCTTACTTGTTTTTTGTACATTTGTTAAACAAATGGAACATTTTTATGTCAGAATTTTAGACTTGGAGAAAAAGTAGTTTTGGTGAAAAAAATAAGAAAAAATTATAAGAAACATTTTTTGATAAACAAACGAAATTTTGATGAAAAAAGAACTTTTTATAAAAAAAAATTGGTAAAAAAAATGTTTTTTGTTAATAAAGAATTTTTGATGAAGAAAAAAAATGTTGATGAAAACAAAAATTTATGAAAAAAAAAATTTGATGAAAAATTTTTTATAAAAAAAAAATTCATGAAAAAAAAATTTATGAAAAAAAAAATTTTATAAAAATAATATATTGATGAAAAAAAATTTCATGAAAAAAAAATTCTGAAAAAAAATTTATAAAAAAAATATTTTGGTGAAATTTTTTTTTTCATTCATAAAAAAAAAAAAAATTTAAAAAAAAATAATTTGACGAAAAAAAAATTTATGATAAAAAAATTTTGATGAAAATTTATTTTAATGAAAAATTATAAAAAAAATTTTCGGAAAAAAAAATTTTGGTGGGGTTGGTGGAGCACATCTGTACCCACGCTTTATATGTTTACAAATTATTTGTTTATGATATTTACGCTTAAATAATAAATTTGTATCGTTATTCTTAATTAATTTCTATTACCACGCCCTCAAAGGGGAGCGGCCTGAAAAAAATCGAATTTCCTAATTCCCTTGGTCCAAGCGCAGGTCAATGAACATAATATGGCATACAAATGTTACATTTGTTGAGCACAAATTACAAAAAAACTCGTAACAAAATCGTATTTTTCAGGGGTCGTTTTAGTTCTTCAAGGGGGAACTTTTTCCCCTTGGTCCGATTTTGCCATCTTCGAACTTGACCTTACCAGTAACATAAGAGATATTCTTGCCCAATTTCGGGGGTCTAGCTCTTTTGGTTTGAACTGCATCGTTATTTCTACAGACGGATGGATGGACGGACATCTCTAGAATATCTTAGATTCTATCATGGATCAATATTATATATACTTTGTGGGGTCCCCGATCGATACTTCGATATGTTACACAAAATATGTTACAAAAAAATTTATAAAAAAAATGAAGAAAAAAACAAAAATTGATGACAAAAAAATTTTGTTGAAAAATATTCATGTTCATGTTCACCAACAGGTGAGTTACACTCAAAAAAAAATTTTTGTAAATTTACAAGTAAAAGGTCTTGTAATTCTATTTTACTAATATTTTTGTCTTTTTACAAAAATTGTTGTATATTTAATAAAACGAAAACTACAGTTTGCGTTGTAATTTTACTATTATATGTTGGTAAATTTATTTTACAAATTTTTTAGGTAAATTTACAAAAAAGTGAATTATTTTACAAATTAAAAAAATATAACAAGGTGTTTAGTTTTTTTACACAAGAAAACTGTAATTGACAACAAAATTTTACTTGATGTTATTTAGTCTTTTTACCAAAAAAATGTTTTATTACAAACATTTTTTTTTTAAGATCGTTTACAAGGTTTTCAGTTTGAAATGTATGTATTGAAAAGTACAAAATTCCATTGTAATTTTACAAAAATTATTTTATTACTAGAATTAATGTTGTTTTACAAAAAAAAATTTAATTATTCAACAATAGGACACGCAAAAATTTTCTAAGTTCAGATTTTTTTTTGCGTTTTGGAGTAAAAAATTTAGTTAAAAATAATTTTTTATAAATAAAAAATTTCATAAAAAAAAATTGGAAACTTTGTAAGTTCCGGACACAAACATTTTTCGACTAATTGTAAGCTTTAGCAAAAAAATTTAATTTTTACACCATTTTTTGGTAATTTTCCTTAACTAAAATACCACAATTTTTATGTGTTTCTACTATATAATTGTTCTAGTTTTTTTTTTGTATTTTTACCATTTTTTTTGGTGATTTTACCATATTTTTTTGGTATTTTTTTTTTTTTAAATTGGTACCTAAAATGTCAATAGAAAGCTGCCAATTATGAAAAATAAAGTTTTTCTTATTTTAACTGGTACTTAAACATCCAATCTACAATATCCAAATTTTTTTTTTCCGATTTTTTAAAAATACTTGTGAAAATAATTCAAAATTCAAAAAAAAATTGTTATTTTTTGACTAATTTTTCCTGAAAATATAAGAAATTTCTTTTGTAGCCTCCTTCGCAATTCTCATATGTTCTACTTAAGAAAAACGAAATGTCGAAAAAAAATAAAAAAGTGCAGTGTTATACATTAAAAAGTTTGTTTAAAGTGTTCAAGTGAAAAAAAAAAATCTTTTCAGATTGTTGAAGTGCTACTCCAGCTGCCGAAGAAGGAAAAATAAGATGCACCAATGGAAAAAACCTTTAAATTTACAAAACAAATATGTAAATAAACCAAATTTTTTGTAAATTTACAAAACAAATATGAAAATTTAAAAAACAAAATTGTATACTTACAAAAAAAGTTGTAATTTAACAAAATTGAAATAGAAAATACAAAAACAATATTGGTAATTTACAAATTTTATGGTTAAACAACTGTTTTTATGTAGTATATATACTAAAAAATTTGTAAATTTACCACTTTTTATTGTAAATATACAAGTTTTTTGCCATAAAAAACAGTAGTTTAACCAAATAATTTGTTAATCTACAATTTATTTTTCATCTTCTATTTTTCCTTGTAAAATAACAACCTTTTTCTGTAAGTTTACAATTTTATTTTGTAAATTTACCAAATTTTTTGTAAATTTACAAAAAAAAATGTTCACCTCGAAGTAACTATTTTACAAAAAAAATTGTAAATTTACATTTTCTTTTGTTAAATTAATTTACAAATTATCCCCGTAACATTACGGGGATTCTTGCTAGTACATATTTTACAAAACCTGCCCCGTAAAATCACGGGGATTTTATGTCATTTTACAAACTTTTTTTTTTGAGTGTATTATCCAAGTTACAAATCGAAGTTGTAAACCTTTTTGGTTTAAAAAAAATGAAAACAGTAATTCTTATTTCCTTTTTTTGTTAGTCGTTAGCATATAAAGTCAAACCTAGGTGGCGTCCTGCATCATTTTTAAAATTTGACACCAGCCTAAAAACTTCATCATTTTTAAATAATAACTAAAATAATGACACAAATTAGTCTGACTTGAGTTTCCCTGTAAGTAAATTTTTTTGAGTAAGAAATTAAATTAGTTTTAAGGAAAATGTTTAAAAGCTTACGAAAATTTAATTAATTAATTTTACTTTTAAAGGAATTTTTACTTGTACATTATTTTACAAGACTTGTCGCGTTAACCTTACAGAATTTTTTAGTAATTTTACAAATTTAGTTTAGTGTACTTTTGTTGTATATATATTATTTTCTTACTTGTTTTCAATTTATTCATCTTCCTATTAAATTTATAAACTTACATAAAGAATATTATAGAATTGAAATCATTATCATCAAAATTTATCAAAAGATCACAAAATTCTGTACATGCAACCACTTTTTATAATAAAAGGTTATTATTATTATTATCATCTTCGATTGAGGTCTTCTATTCACTTTGGTTAATTATGTTTATGTTGCAAATCTCTATTCAAAATCGAATGTATTGTTCAATCTCGATACGAAAGACACACATCATATTCAGTTTCTTCAATCTCTTTTAAATTCAAACTCGAACCACAAATTAGGAAATACATTTTCTAAACCAATATCTATACAACTATTTGAATACAAGTATGTATGTCTGCTTATTTACATTTTAAATGCTTGTGGTTTCAGTGTGTAAGTCAGGGCCTTAAAGAATGAATTCTTAAAAAAATATTTACAAACAATTTTAAATTTACGTATGACTATTACTACTAAAAATTTCTAAACAAAAAAATCTTTTTGACTACGTTCTAAATTTAAAGTTTTGTTTCTTTTAATAATTTTTTTCATTTACCAGAAAAAAATCATTGTAAGCTCTGGTTTTTTGTGTCACTGGTATATTTGTTTGTAAAATTTTGTGGGTGACAAAGTGTATCATTTGTTGACTTAACTATTTATACCAGAAATGTAATATTGACTTGAATGTCTGAAAATGTCTTTCAATATTCTACTATCACGACCGTTTTACTGTCCATTGTACTTTACATAAATAACATTTGATTTGTATTGATTTGCTAGAAAATCTCATCTTTCGTCTATGGCTCCAATTTTATATAGGGTAGCTTTTTGATGATGACTAACTAGTAAATTAAATTTTATTCAACATACGGTGAAGTAGGCCAAGTGATCAGTTTTCAAAAAAATATTAAATTTTTCCTAAATGGGAAAGGCAAAAAGCATGATCCTTATTTCCCTCGTTCAAGAGTAGAACTTTGAACATCTTCGAGCATAAAAATATTTTATTAAATTGACAAAAGTTGTAAATTGGGGTTTCTCATAGACGGGTTTTTAAGGGGGAATTCTCCCACTGCCAAAAGACATACATATTAGGCACTCCACACTAAATGTATAACAAAAAAAAATGCTCAGTGCCCTATAGGAAATAAAATAATCGCATTTTTGGGTTTTAAATTTTTTTTTTTGAAAAAAATGTAAAATTTGTGTTGGGTTGCCTTGGTTAAATATTTATTAAATAAACACGGAATGAAACACAATCTCAAAAATTTACATTTTTGTATATTTTTTTTATCGATTAAAAATTTTTATTTTTGGAAAATTGTCATAACCCGTTTTGAATTTTTTAAAAAATTATTAAAAATCTGGTAACTTTTTTTTCTCATTTTTTAAAGTTAAGATGTTTTTCTGTCCACACAAAAACATATCTGAAATGCGTTTTTCGTTTTTTTAACATGAGTTTTATCTGGGTTTCATTCCGAATGAACATGCTCAAAAAACCCTAAACACGATTTGAAAGACATTCTTAGGCCACAAAAATGTTTTGCAAAGTTATTCTGTTATTCGTCACAATTTTTTAAAAAATTTGTTTTGGTAATTCTGAAATTTTTATACCCTCCAACTACAGTATGGGGGTATACTCACTTTGTCATTCCGTGTGTAACGCATCGAAATATCGGTCGGGGACCCCATAAAGTATATATATTATTGATCAGTGATCGATTCTAAGACATTTTAGCGATGTCCGTCCGTCCGTCCGTCCGTCTGTCTGTCCGTCCGTCCGTCCGTCTGTAGTTAACACGATGCAGTCCAAAATAAAAAAGCTAGACCCTTCAAGTTTGGCACAAATATGTCTTATGTTCCTAGGCAGGTTAAGTTCGGAAATTGGCCAAATCGGAGCAGGGGGAAAAAAGTTCCCCCTTGAAGAACTAAACCAACCTCTAAAAAAATACACTTCTTTACATGTTTTTTTTTGTATTTTTGTTAATTAAATGAAACATTTGGTATATTTATCGAGATAAGAAAGTGCTCTCAACGTCCCCCACTGACCCTATCAACCCCCCCCCCCCAAAAAAAAAGAAAGAAACGCCCCTGACAAATTTTTGTTTTAAATTTTTTTTTTACATTTTGGAGGGTATAATAGATTCGGCACAGCCGAATTTAACACTCTCACTTGTTCTTTTTTAAAAAAGTCAATTTATAAAAAATCCACTTTATTTTTTTTAAAGAAATGCACTTTTCGTCTTTTTTTTCGAAAAAATCGCATTTGAATATTGAATTTCATAACAATTCTGTAATTTGCTTGTATTTTCTTGTTTCCACATAGCACATGATTAATAAATATTTGCGAAAATGCTACTCATACGCTATTCAATATTCAAATGCGATTTTTTCGGAAAAAAGAAAAGTGCATATTTTGTGTATGGTCAAATATCTTTACTTAAAAAAAAATATATAAAAAAAATTAATTGTTTTTTTTATAAATTGAATTTTATAAAAAGAGAAAAATTTCAGAACGGGTTCTGAAAATTATCCAACATATTTTTTTTTAAAAATGTTGAAGAATGACAGTATAACTTTGCAAAATATTTTAGTGGCCTAAGAAAGTCTTTCAAATCGTGTTTAGGGTTTTTTTGAAAATGTTAATTCGGAATGAAACCAAGATTAAACTCACGTTTTTGATGATAACTTCTGAACGCCTGGACCAATATCGCTATAATTCAACGCAAATATGAGGCAAATATGTCAAGTATATATCGCTCATTTACTTGTATAGTGTCATAACTCAAAAAACTTGATTTTTGTGTTAATGATACATAATTGTTCGATATTTCATTCTTTATATGGTGTCAAACTTTTTTATTAATATCTTTTTAATTCACCATTTGAGAAGAGAACACGAGATTATAACATTTTCTATGTACCGGCCCTTTTCAATGAAAAACCAGTTTCAAATATAAACTTTAAACGCGTTTTCTGCCAAATCAAAAATTTTGAGTTATGACACTATACAAGTAAATGAGCGATATGTCAAGCTTTATTAGCTTCAGAGTTGTCTTTCGAAAGTTTTCGTGTTTTTAACAGATAGACGGACGGACATCTCTCATAAAATACCTGATATGCAAGCGTGTTCAAAGAGTTATTACCATGGTAACATAGCCTATCTAGCCAAGTACCTTTCATTTAGAATAAAAATAATAGCCGTGGGACACGTGGTGACAATATTTTTATAGTTTAATTAGAGATGGGCACATGAGCAGATAAGAGCGTGATTCACGTAATTCACGCGTGATCACGCGTGATTGTGACTGAATTCAATTTTACTCACGTGATTGTGAGTGAGGGAATGTGAGTAGAGAAAAAATTGCGTGAGTGTGCGTAGGTAAGATTTTTGCGTGAGTGAGTGTGCGTGAGTCGATTTTTTTGCGTGAGTCGATTTTTTGCGTGAGTTTGCGTAATTTATTTTCTCATAATATTTCCTTTCGGACCAAAAAAATTAACAAAAAAATTTAGAATTTGACTTAACTTAAGATTTCGTCCCGAAAAAAGCAAACAAAAATTTTAAATTTCGCTGAACTTTAAATATTGCTGAAAATTTGGAAAGATTTTGGAAATTTCCTTTATTGAATTTTTTTATGTATAAAAAAGAGTTTCGTAAGTGTTAGTCAACGTGAGTGTGAGTGAAGGTTGCTTGAGTGCACGTGAGTGTGAGTGAGTGTGAGTAGAAAAAATATGTAGAAAAAATATGCTCACACTCACTCACGCTCCTGTCGTGAGCGTGAGTGAGTGTGAGTCAAAAATCATTCACGCCCATCTCTAGTTTAATTCACGCCCATCTCTAGTTTAATATAACAAAAAAAAAATATTTTTTTTGGGATTTTTGAAAAATTCTTATAAAAAAACTGGAAAGCTCTGTTTAATAGGAAAAGCTAAACTCATTAGTTCATACCCTCTTGTTTAAAATCTATTACAAAAAAAAAAATATTTAAAAACTTCACATATTAGAAATACTCTAGTCCACAAGCACGATTAAAAAAATGAAAAAAAATGTTTTCAAAGAAGTCACAGTGTGGCTTAACATCTTCAGGGCTTTTAGAGTATAGCTTTTTCAGACTAATCGTGTCTTTAAACATCGCTAAATTTTCTAAGAAACAATTACTGATCAATAATATATTTAATTTCCTAGCTGAAGCGCCCGGAGTAGCCCGAGTCGACTTAGATATGAATATTTGAATAGCCTCTTCCTAGCGCCACCTATCAGGTCATTCATGCATACACAATTCTCTCATGACGAAACATACATTCATTCTGAAGTGCCGCAAAATTTCACTAAAATGAAGAATTTTGTTATTACCTTCACCCCAGTGCCATCTTTCGGGTCAAAATTTATCAGGAAACTTAGTTTTGTTTAATAAATGTATATTGGGAATTTGGGCCAAATCGTACCGGTAATACAAAAAATGGAATTATGACTACAACAGCGCCACCTATCGGGTTCAGATTTTATCAGGAAACTTATTTTTGTTTAATAAATATAATTGGTGAATTTCAACCATAAATACAAAAATTTAAATATTACGACAGTATGTCCTTGAGCGACATTTCGATGCGTCATACACGGAATAACAAAATAAATAAACACGATTATTAAAAAAAATTTTAAAATCGGTTAACTGGTTTTAGAGATAAATATTGCTATATTTAAAATTAAAAAAAAAAAATTAAATTTATTTTCCTTGACCCTTTTATAGAGCTTGAGTCAATCTCTTATTTCAACTTTTTTTGACCCAATTTCGATCACTTTAGGCCGTGGCGCCCTTGGATCATTTTTTGGGATTTTTGGAAAATTTTTACCAAAATTTTGAATTTTTTAAAACTTAAAAAATAAAGTATTATTTTTATTAAATTTGACATGCTGAATACGAATTTTAAACAATTTCTGAAATCGGTGGGGTGATTTTCAAGATATCGTAATTTGATTTTTTTTAAATTTCTAAAAATGGCGGTATTTTCCGATTAAATTTTTTTTTGATATTTGTGTTCAGGGCAAAAAAATAAATATGATACTAGTAAATCGTAAACTTAATTGGCCTCAAATAATTTGTAAGTCTAATTAAATAAAAATTTTCACGGACACTTTGGAAAATCAAAAGTTTTAAAAATGTCACTTTACCACGAAGTCCAGTTAGTTGCATGTGGTAGTAGAATTTTTTTCTGATTTCATTACGATATAAGGGTAAGATTGCAAAGAAAATTTTTAATTTTTAATTTATTTTTATTTTATTGCTTAAATCATTCTAAACAGTTTTTGTGAAGGATTTAAACGACCATAATTAAATTAGGAAAACATTCCATAGGGGAGAATTTTAGAAATGTGGACTCAAATTCTGAATCTTTTATTAATGTAACCGGGCAGGCATACTAATAATAAATAAAACCATTTTCCAAAAAAAAAAAAATCTGGTACATTCTTGTATTTTATGTTTATAATTGTTATTTCGGAAAAAAAAAAATTTAAATCCTACATTACTTCCTTAATTATAATTATCAATCACCCCACTTATGTGTGCCCGTCTGTCTGCTGGTGTGTACACAGAATATGGCTGTTAATGTTTTCTTGCAAACATTTATAGTTTGAGTTGTGTTTAAGTATAAGTAAGAGAAAATGCTGATGAAATGAATTGTCATGTACGTTTCAATTTCCGGTATTGTTGATGTAACCTCAGAAATTCAATATTGAAACTGACAATAAGTATGTTTGAGTCTGTCTGAGTGTTGGTATGAGTTGAAAATTTATGTATGTGTGCGAATAAATGATAAAAGTGTCTTAAATTTTTAACTTAAAACACGCACGTCTTTCTTCTCTACAACCATTTGGTAGCAAGTACACAGTCACATTTGTTTACATTTTCACAGTAACACACACACACACATTCCTACACAAATGTTAAAGTGTATGTGTGTCAAGTGATATTTAGTATTTCAGTCAGTCTGTCTATATGAGTGGTACATATATGTATGCCTTTTTCTTTTTAATGAAAAAAAGGACAAAACAACAACTCCAACCAAAAAAAAAAAATCGTCTCATAAAATATCAATATGGGTTAAGTAGACATTCCAATTTCATTTTATTACATTTGTAGTGGTAACCACACTCAAAAAATTATGTTAGTAAAATCAACTGAAAATGTCAGTTAAAATAACTACTTTGTAAGTTGTTTTGGGGTCAACTACTTTTTCAGTTAAATCAACTAACAATGTTAGTTATTTTAACTAACAAAAAACAAATGACTTATGTAGTAAAAACTACTAACATTTGTAGTCAAAAACACAAAAATGTAGTAAAAATATAATAATCAATATATAATTTTTTTTTTGTCCAAAAAAATTTTTTAGAAAAAAAATTGAAGACCAAATTTTTTCCAAGTTTTTTTTTATATAAAAAAAGTTGTGAAAAATAAAAAACGAAAATTTATTTTTTTGGAAAAAAAACTTTGAAAATTTTTCAGAGATAAAAAATAAAATTAACTACTTTAAATAACTGTTACTACATCACAGTACTTTTTTGTTAGTTGTTCAAAAAAAACGACTTAAAATAACTAACAGAAATAGTTGTTTGATATTTTTCATACAAAAACAACTGACTTTGTAGTTGAAAACAACTAACTACTGTAAAATATACAAACAACTAACATGCAGTAACTTACATAATTTTCTGAGTGCATAAGAATTGTGGTAGTGATAGTTAAAATCTCTTTCTCTGTGTAGAGCACTGGGTGGAGTAGTTTTATATTTGTAGTTTGGTTGTTTTTTTGTTGTTGTCGCCTTCCTTTGATTTCTTGTATTTAATGAGTTATTTTATTATGCTGACTTGGCAGCCTCAATTTCAATTGCTAGTTTTAATGTCTTCAAATCTCTTTTGACAGTTGTTGCTTTTGTTGCCGTTTCATCGCCATCATTCGTTCGTTTGGTTCGTAAAACTGTTTGTGTAATCAAATATTTTTGGGGCTGCTGTTAATTGTTGTTTTGAAGTAATAAGTCACATTATCTCACAAAATTGTCCATGTCACTTATGAAGGTCATTATATGTAGATGGAGGACGTTGAAAATTAAACTGCTGACAAATTTAATTAATTAATTGTATGTATTTGTTTGTATGTAGTACGCTCGTGTCATTTTGTATGTGATAAAATGCTTGTTAATCAGATTTGATATGGTGACATAACAAGTTTTATTAATCATATCCTTATTTTATTTTTATGATAAGATAAAGAATTTTTTTGGGGAGTAGGAAAAATTACTTACAATTTTATGAACGTATTTGGGTTCCATACCCATTTATTGCAGAAATTTAAAAAAAACAAGTAAAAAAAAATCAAAATAGAAAAATTTTGAATTTTGAAAAATCGACTTCTCTGAATTCATAAATACCTCCCACAATGCCTTAAACATTTGAAGCATTAAGAGGTGCTGTAGGTTTGTTTAAAAAATTAAATAAAACTATATAAACAATTCGAAAAACTTTAATTTTGTAAAAAGAAAAATTTTTGTGTGTATAATTTTTTTTGAGTTTATTTTTTTTTGTGTTTATATATGTATTTAAATTAAATGTAAATTCCCGAGTAAAAAAGCTTTTATATAATTATATATAATTTGATAAAATTATATAAATTTTTATCAAATTACACTACGTGACAGTTTTTTGACCAAATGTATCTGACACCTAATCTTTATGTACAATTGTCAGCTGAATCCGAATATGAAGTCAAAATGGTCAAAAGTAGAACAGTTTTCGAGATATTCGAAAATAAGCGTTATTTGTGTTTTTAAAAAAGATGATGTCACTTAAATGCAAATATCTTCAAAACTATTCGTCGATTTATGTAGTTCTTTTTTTTATTGAAAGATAATAAAATTATTAAAATAGCCATGGGTCGCTTGTGAAGATTAGTCAAGAAATGACAGAGTTACAGTGGACTAAAGTTCAAACTTCATGAAAAATTTGATGATTTTTTGCAATTTTGCTCTTTTCAAGTTATTTTTTTTAAACCAAACAATTAAAAATTATAATGTTTTATTACATAGGACATTATTTTATTTCAATACGAACATTTTGCGCCCAACAAGACCCAGATTGGTGCAAAAATGACAAAGCTACAGAAGAATTAGTGAATTAGCCCACTTTTCAATACCAACATTTAGCTTTGTATATTTACTTGTGTTTTTAAAAAAAAAACGAAAAGTGGGATAATTCAATTAATCTACCGTAACTTTGTCATTTTTGCACCGATCTGGATCCTATTGGGCACAAAATGTTCGTATTGAAATAAACTAACGTTTTAAGTGATAAAATTTAAAAAAAATGTATCGTTTGGTTTTAAAAAAATAAGTTGAAAAGTTCAAATAACGGTAATTTTCTCGATTTTCTCGTAAATATCTCGAAAACTGTTCTACTTTTGACCATTCTGACTTCATATTCGGATTCAGCGTTCGGAATAAAATAAAGATTAGGTGTCAGATTCATTTGGTCACGACTTTGTTGAAAATTTGTGACACAGTGTTATATATAATTATATATAAGTTTATTTTTAATGAAATATCATTATATCTAATTATATATAATTATATCTGCTTTATATAATTATATATAATTTTGAATACATCTATTTTGATGCGAAAAAAAAAATATTAAAATATGCATACGTTATATATTTTATACTTTATACCCACAGTATGGGGGTATACTTAATATGTCATTCTGCGTGTAACGCAACGAAATATCGATCTAAGACCCCATAAAGTATATTTATGTATATTATTGATCCATGATCGATTTTAAGACATTCTATGAATCTCCGTCTGTCTTTATAAGACACGGTTTTGTCCAAAATAAAATAGCTAGACACCTGAAGTTATACAAATATATCTTATGGTCAAAGGTATGTTAAGTTCGTAATTTTGACAACGTGGTACGTTGCGCATAGGGTGAAAATATATATTCGTGGTTTACGTGAAAGTTTTTATTTTTTATTTTTTAGCCTATTCTCGTCTAACCTGTAGTCTCGTTTAAACTTTTATATAGCTCTGTCCCAGCAAAAACATGGTAATGAGTTGTGAAAAGTAATCATTACCAAGTACATTATTTATAGTGAGTACCCATTACCATTTACATTATTTTAAGCTCAAAAGTAACTACTTTTCAGTAATATGTTATAAAAGCACTTCTAAGTAATAATATCTCTTGCACTTGCAGTTTTTAACCTTTACAATTCAATTAACTTAAAAAGTACTTCAAAACTTAATAAAAATTACGCAATTTTTAAGTTTTAGTAAAAACAAGTTAAATTTAAATTGTTTTAATTAACTAATTATTTAACTTCTTATTGGTAATGGGTTTTTACTCCTTATTTGTAATCCGAGGAAGTAACTACTTATTTATCTCCATACTCTTCACTAGTTATTTTTGTCTCACGTCCTTGTTAAAATAATTAGTGTTTCATTCAATAAGTAACTACTGATTAACATCTGATTCGGATAATATTATGGGATAAATTTATTTGTGGGTTGCCTCATATCTTTTTATATAAAATTTTATATTTTTTTATAAAATTATATCAAATTAGATAAAAAAACTTTCTCGGATCTAATTTTATAAAATGTTATCAAGTTATATATAATTTGATATAATTTTATATAATTTTATATAATTTTATAAAATTTTATCCACCAATTCCTGCACGCAGAAAAAAAACATGGTTGAGGTGATCATAATTTAAGAGCGTCATATTATGATTGGGATTATGATTGTAGCAACAATGTTAATATGATTGAAGGCAACAGGGAATATTAATCATAAAATGATTGCGACAATAATGACCTAAATGTTTTATAATTATTGTAATATGATTCTAATTTAATATTTCTTTTTTTTTTTAGTTGAGAAAACGAGTTCTATTTCAACATTCTTTATTATTTTCTTCCAAAAACATAAACAAAGTTTACACAAATAATTAATTTTTGAATTGTTATTTATATAAAGATGAAACCATTTTATTAATGTTTGTTCAATTTAGAGACAACCTGCGTTTTACAACAAAAATGTGTGGTATTTTTCTAAAAAAAATTTCATCAACGATAACATTATTGTCAGCCAACATTGAACATATTCAGTAAACACAAACAGGCACAAAAAAACAATTTAATATTTTCGATTAGAAGTTTTTATTTAAAATGGAAAGTTTTTAGTAATAAAGTCCGCACAATAAATTAAATATATAAATTTGATTTTTTATATCGCTTCCTTCTGCGTTGATACAATTTTTTAACACAAATTGACTAAATTTTTTTTAAAGAACTCATTGTAAGTGGCGTCTTTGTGCCTAACTGCTTGCTGGCAAAACACTAAACTGATGAATAAACTTGACAATTTTATGTATCATCAATTTTCATTTTGTTGTGATTAACTAATGATTGTTATAATCATATTATGTTGAAATTTTTGGTGTGTCGAGAATACAATTAACTATAACATTTTTACAACAACCATATTGCACTTTTGGAAGTAGCAATCATTTTATCATGATTAAAGCAACTATTAAATGTTTAAAGCAACCATATAAATGTTTAAATACAATTTATAAAACGATAACTTGATTGCTGCAATCATATCTGGCTTTAGGGATCATACCATAGTTGCAGTGATCATGTCGCAACCATATTTTTTCTCTGCGTGTGGATATAATTATATATAATTTGATAAAATTATATATAATTTGATAAAATGGCTTATATCAAATTATATATAATTATATATAAACTTTTTTACTCGGGTTGTTTTTTTTTCTTTTTGGTTTATAAAATTTTGAGTGTCAAAGTCACTGTGCAAAATTCTTTTGAATTCATGTTTTTAAACACACGAATTCAAGATAAAACCAATCTAAAATTCTCTTTCACACTGCTTGAACTGCTGGACCTATTTTGCTGAAATTCAATGACAATCTGACCAGGAAAATTATTAGCTTTGAGGTAAACTGGCACGATAAGACTGAATAAGACTATTTTTTGTGTTTTGTGTACAAAAGAAGTGCATACTTTTAGGATTTAAGGAAAAATTATCATTACGTATTATTTAGAGATGGGCGCGTGAGAGAATTTTGACTCACGCACGCTCACGAAATAAAGGTATTTCTAACGCACGATCAGGTACAGGACATAATATAAGGACAATTGTCAAAATCTTTTAATATTAAAAAAAAAAAAAAAATAAACACATCCCGAGTTAAAAACTTTTTATATAATTATATAAAATTATATATAGAGGTAAAATTTCCAAAAAATTTTATAAAATTATATATAATTTGATAAAATTATATGTAATTATATCCAGGATTTGGTGGATATAATTATATAAAATTATATAAAATTATATCAAATTATATATAATTTGATAAAATTTTATAAAATTTAATAACATTATATCAAGTTATATATAATTTGATATAATTTTATATAATTATATCCACCAAATCCTGGATATAATTATATATAATTTTATCAAATTATATATAATTTTATCAAATTATATATAATTTTATACAATTTTTGGAGAATTTTACCTCTATATATAATTTGATATAATTTTATCAAATTATATAAAAAATTTTTTACTCTGGATGCCATTTTTTTTTCGTAATACATTGATAAGGCAATGTAGGTTAATAACAAGGGAAACCAAAAATATGCAGTATCATGTTTTCTCCTGCGCATTGTATTGATTAATTGATAAGGTATTTATCCGTTTCAGAAGATTTTAAGAAATCTGGCATCGATTTGTTAGAGCAAATTTTTGCATATTTTAGCATTTGAACATATTTTTAGAGCAATTTTTTTAATTTTTAGAGAATTTTTTGGTTTTTAGAGCATTATTTTAATTTTTATAGCATTTTTTTAATTTTTAGAGATTATTTTTTCAATTTGTTTATAGCAACACATATTTTTAGAACATTTTTTTTAATTTTTAGAGCATTTTTTCAGTTTTTAGAGCATTTTTTTAATTTTTACAGCATTTTTTTAATTTTTAGTGTTTTTTTTTTTCAATTTGTTTATAGCAACACTTATTTTAAATTTTTTTTTAATTTTTGCGGAATTTTTTTTTTTAACTTTTTTAAGTGTATTGCAGTGTTTGTTTTGAATTTTATTTTTCTGTTAGTTTGAAACATAGAGAAACATAGAGGCGAAGGTGAAAGAAAAAATAATGTCTCTATCTTTTTCTAATTTCTCACACGTACGTTGTCGATGTGAATTCACCACACAATACATGTTTACAAGTCGTACTTTGTCAACAAATACATGTATACAAGTTGTACTTTGACAACTCAATTTTTGACGCCTTCGCCTCTATGTTTCTCTATGGTTTGAAATGTCTGGTAACTTTTCTAGAAGAGAAAAATTACATTGGACAACAATTTCTAACTTTTTTTAAAATTACAGGGTTCTGACGATTGATTTTCCTTTAAGAGCATATTTTTATTGTTTTTTGAACATATTTTCTATTTTTAAGGGCATTTTTTAAGAGCATAAAACGTGTTTTTAGACCATATTTTTGGTTTCCGTGTTAATAACATAACGCATAAATTTGAGCGATTTGAGCACCCAAAACTTTGGGGGTTTAATGTTAACGATTTAAAAAAAAAATTGTCAAAATTTCCATTCAAAAATGCATAAAATCTTTGCTTTATATCGAGAAATGTTCCCAGCGGAATAATTTTTTTAGAAAAATATTACCAAATGCATTAAAAAAAATCTCAACAAATTCTTAGGAAACACTATTATTTAAAACATGTTTAACGGATTTTCAACACGTGAATTTAAGGCGATACTAATCTGAAATTCAATGTTTTGCTAATAACTTTTGCACCACTAGACCGATTTGGCTGAAATTCAATACGAACCAGGCCAGGGGCCTGGTTAGCCTGTTAGTCCATAATACAAAATTTCAATTTTGTTTTCAACAAACTTAGTCAAGTAATTTTATTTCAAAATTATTTTATCATGTCAACAAAATAGTTTTTGTGTTTGTTGAATTTCTTTGTTTATAAATTTTTTTTACATTTTTTTTCAACAATCAATATTTACAAACGTTAGTTGATATCACAAATTTCAGTATAGAGGCACTTTCAGTGAAAAAGTTAATTGTTGTCACATATATGGGGGTCAATATAACAATTCGTTTTTTTTTTCTGTGTATAAAAAGGGTATAATAAGTTTATGCTGATGTTTGTAACTACTCAAAATATTGGTCATAGACCCCCCTTGAAGTATACAGATCAACTCAGAATCACTTTTTGAGTCGATTTAGCAATGCCCGTCTGGCCGTCCTTCTTCCCATGTAAACGTTGTGAACTCGATACAGGTCGCAATTATTAATTTATTTGTATGTACAGTGACGAGCAAAAGTGTAACAGGGTTTACATTGCTTAGATAATCTGCTCTATATTTTAAACTACACAAGATAAAGTATTGAAGTTTTTTGATAATTTTATTAGTTAATTGATCAGAATTTATAAACATTATCGAAATATGCTGTAAAATTTTTTATAAAAAAAATATAGTAAAAATTCCATAAAAAGGCAAGTGTTACATTATTGCACTCATGATTTTTCTACATAAATCTTTAGGACAACTTTTATATTTCGCGCATATAGACCCGGATTTTGCATTTTTTTTATTAAACTTAATAAATAACATAAAATAATTCATTTGTTGAAAAGAAATTTTGGCTAAACATTTTTTTTAACTCAAAAGTCCGTCCTTTTAACGATTTTAGGAGAGCCACACGTATTACTCAAGCTTAGAATATACAGACATTATTTTTTTGGAATGTCGTTTATATCCGGCGATAGTAGAGCCCATTCATAATCAAATTCATAAGTGGTTTGTTTATTTTGCAATTAATACAATTTTTTTATTGGGTACTCAATTTGGGTTTTTGGCGGAATTTCAAATATTTTTGCAGATATTCAACATTTTTCGGATGAATACGAGCCAATTCTGGCCGATGATGTTTTTTCTATATTCGGTCTTAAATATATCGTCAATTAAAATCATCAGTAGATTGACAATATTGTTATAAAGAATGTAGTTATTATTAAATCCCTATTTAAAATTATTGTTTGGGGTACCTAATTGAATTAGTGAATTTCGTCCAATGATAAGAGAAGCAAAAGACTTTTATTTATTAAACATTATTTATTTTTGTTCTTTCTGAAAAAATTAACTCCAAAGACTGCGTTCTGATTCGATAATTTGACACTATGGCACTACCCCGAGGATAATGTCCAAAACCACGAAATGTGATTGTGGTTTTAAATGGCATAAACCCATTCTTAACAAAATTTATGATTAACTGGTGATATAACTTGTTGATTTATTTACGGCTGAATTAAGAAAATACTTCTTGAGGCAAAATTGGCCTTTATTCAGCCGAAAAATGTCGAATTTCGGCAAAAATATTTGAAATTCCTCCAGAAACCCAACCCCAGTACACAATAATTTTTTTTTACTAATTGCAAAAGCAACAATCCATTTACGAAATTTTTTATAAATGGTCTCTATTATCGCCTGATATAAACACCATTCAAAAAAAATAATTTCTGCAAATTCTTAGCTTGATAAATATACGTGGTTCCCCAAAAAACGTAAAAAGGACGGACTTTTGAGTTAAAAATAATGTTTACCCAAAATTTCTTTTCAACAAATGAATTATTTTTATGTTATTTATTTAGTTTTATAAAAAAATTGCAAAATCCGGGTCTATATGCGCGAAATATAAAAGTTGTCCTAAAGATTTATGTAGAAAAATCATGAGTGCAATAATGTAACACTTGCCTTTTTATGGAATTTTTACTATATTTTTTTTATAAAAAATTTTACAGCATATTTCTATAATGTTTATAAATTCTGATCAATTAACTAATAAAATTATCAAAAAACTTCAATACTTTATCTTGTGTAGTTTAAAATATAGAGCAGATTATATAAGCAATGTGAACCCTGTTACACTTTTGCTCGTCACTGTATTTATAACATAAGCCTCCTTTGGCCCAAGGACGAAGCCCTTTGAAATTAGAAAAATCGGTGCATTTTTAGACCTAGCCCCCATAAAAACGCCCCTTAAAATAACACAGTGCAACAGCACATTTAGGGCCTCAACCAAACCAAGAAAGTTTGAAAGTACTTATGTGTAGTAGTAAAAACCCTAAAAGGGTTTAGCTCCGTAACGTCTCAAATTTTTTTTAAAGCCCACTGAATTTTTCAGTTTTTTTCCACAGGCGCACTGTGGTCAATATTTTGAGATAGCGGCCAAAACTCCTTTTGGTTTTTGTTCTCCGATTTTAAAGTTATTAGACTCATATGAAAGTAAACAGTAGTAAACCTCGGGAGCCAAAAAATTAGAACTCTATTTCAACTATTTCACTGAGAATAGGGTAGTCCAAAATGGGCTTTTTCAGAATTTAGTAAATTTGTGATATTTTTAGTTAATTTTTAAAGTTTAAATGATCATAACTTTTTTGTTTTTCAAGATATTTGGACGAAATAAATTTTGTGTTGTAACTTAACTTATTTCCTATTACTGGTAAAAAAATTAAAGCTCTACTGTTTTCAGAACAATTTAAATATTTTTTTTTAAAAAAGGTCAAATTTCTCGGAAATTTCCTACTTCATAGAGCACAACTTCTGTGAGTCACGCTGAGTCAAAACACAAATTTACTATTTTGTAGTCCTAACTCTCCCCTACATTCCTATATATACATGTCCATGCATCGGGACTGCACTTTTTAAGCTACAGCAATTTTTCTGACCCAAGGTAAGATATTCGGTACAAATGCACGTCATATTTTTTGAGAAGTTATTTGTATACGAAAGTGCCCAGTTGGCAAAATAAAACCACACCTGACATACTGCTGACACTCCCTTTATGAAGTCGCTGACATCTTCATACAATTTTTCAAAATGTCATCAATGACATGTCAGCAGTTGGTCAGCAGTGTCCACCAGCATCGGTGGCCACTAACAATTCGTTTAAACATGTGCTGACCAACTGTTGACATGTCATTGATGACATCTTGAAAAATTGTATGAAGATGTCAGCAATTTTATAAAGGGAGAGTCAGCAGTATGTCAGGTGTGATTTTTTTTTGCCGACTGGGTGGCTATTATGCATGTATTTTGATGAAATTTTGTACAAGAGTTCTTATTAACCAAAAAAATAATTCTGTTGAAATTAGGAGAAGTTGGCCCATATTTGGACCTAGTCCACATAGAAGGGTGTATCAAAATTTTGACAAAAATGACATAAAGGATTCATTTCTGCATCAAATTCAACCATCGAAAACTAAAAAGAGTAAAATTGCTATTATTGAAAAAATAGTGGAAGCAAGCCCCAGACGCACAAAAAGGATTTTAGAAAGTATGCCGACACCAACTGAAGAAAATAAATTTACTCCATAAGAAGCATTTGCACTATTTTTGGATTTGAAAATGACTAAAAACCAATATACAGAATTGCGGAAGCGAACCAATGAAAAAAATTGTGGAATTTTTCCATCATATCGAGATATAGTTTCTGCAAAAAAGATTGCTTACCTTCACCAACTGCTATTAGTGTAACTTCAAGTTCAGCAGAAATAAAATTTCAGGATCTTCTTGAACACACTGCAGAACGATTATTAAAGACATTTGATGCTGACTATTTAAAGAAGTTTAAAAATTGCAGCATGACTTTAATTTCTAAATGGGGATGTGATGGGTCCTCTGGCCAGAAAAAATACAAACAATGTAATGCGCGAAATTCATCAGATGCCAATTTATTCATGATTTCTTTCGTTCCATTACGTTTAACAAAAACTTATATTGGTTTAGAGCCGTCAACTACACCTTTTCCAATTGAAATTCAGAAAAGATCAATTGTAATTCAGAAATCGCAATTGAAATTCAGAAAAGCACAATTGAAATTCAGAAATCATAATTGAAATTCAGAAAAGCCTAATTGAAATTCAGAAATCACAATTGAAATTCAGAAAAACCCAATTGAAATTCAGAAATCACAATTGAAATTCAGAAAAGCCCAATTGAAATTCAGAAAAGATCAATTGAAATTCAGAAAAGCACAATTGAAATTCAGAAAAGCCCAATTGAAAAAGCACAATTGAAATTCAGAAAATCACAATTGAAATTCAGAAAAGCCCAATTGAAATTCAGAAATCGTAATTGAAATTCAGAAAAGCCCAATTGAAATTCAGAAAAGCACAATTGAAATTCAGAAAAGCATAATTGAAATTCAGAAATCGTAATTGAAATTCAGAAAAGCCCAATTGAAATTCAGAAATCGTAATTGAAATTCAGAAAAGCCCAATTGAAATTTAGAAAATCACAATTGAAATTCAGAAAATCACAATTGAAATTCAGAAAAGCCCAATTGAAATTCAGAAATGCACAATTGAAATTCAGAAAAACACAATTGAAATTCAGAAAAGCACAATTGAAATTCAGAAAAGCACAATTGAAATTCAGAGAAGACCAATTGAAATTCAGAAAAGCACAATTGAAATTCAGAAATCCTAATTGAAATTCAGAAAACCCCAATTGAAATTCAGAAAATCACATTTGAAATTCAGAAAATCACAATTGAAATTCAGAAAAGCCCAATTGAAATTCAGAAAATCACAATTGTATATCAGAAAATCATAGTTAAAATTCAGAAAAGCACAATTAAAATTCAGAAAAGCCCAATTGAAATTCAGAAAATCACAATTGAAATTCAGAAAAGCCCAATTGAAGTTCAGAAATTGTAATTGAAATTCAGAAAAGCCCAATTGAAATTCATTTTTTTGCTAATTTTAACCATTTTTGTTGCTAGTTTTTTTTTTTTTTTTGAGTGTTTTTGATATTGTTGGGAATTTCAGTGTTATTTTTCAGTTTAATCCTCACAAGAATTAGCTTTCTTCCAAAAAAAACCAACCTTTGGCCCCTGTGAATATTGAGACTAAATAAATGTCAGGGGCCAAATGTTGGCATTTTCTGACCAAAATTAAGTTTAGGAATAATAAATAAGTATTGGTTGTAAAATACGATTGAAGAAAATAAGAAATTATAAAAAAAATACCTATTTAAAATGTCAAAATATTCAACTTTTACATGGAAACTCAACAAAAAATTAAAATGCATTTTTAACTCCACATTACTTACGTTCCTATCAGTCGATTTTTACGTTTGAACACGCAAATTGAAGCTTAAAGTCCCTCCTATTGAACAAAACAAATTGCGTAAAAAAATACTAATCCGCTCAAAAGTTATAGAGTTTTGACCGCTATCTCGCGAAATTGACCACTGTGCGTCGCACTGTGGTCAATATTTTGAGATAGCGGCCAAAACTCCTTTTGGTTTTTGTTCTCCGATTGTAAAGTTATTAGACTCATATGAAAGTAGACAGTAGTAAACCTCGGGAGCCAAAAAATTAGAACTCTATTTCAATTATTTCACTGAGAACAGGGTGGTCCAAAATGGGATTTTTCAGAATTTAGTAAATTTATGATATTTTTAGTTAATTTATAAAGTTTAAATGATCATAACTTTTTTGTTTTTCAAGATTTTTGGACGAAATAAATTTTGTGTTGTAACTTAACTTATTTCCTATTACTGGAAAAAAAATTGAAGCTCTACTGTTTTCAGAACAATTTAAATATTTTTTTTTAAAAAGGTAAAATTTCTCGGAAATTTCCTACTTCATAGAGCGCAACTCCTGTGAGTCAAGCTGAGTCAAAACACAAATTTACTATTTTGTAGTCCTAACTCTCCCCTACATTCCTATATATACATATCCATGCATCGGGACTGCACTTTTTGAGCTACAGCAATTTTTCTGACCCAAGGTAAGATATTCGGTACAAATGCACGTCATATTTTTTGAGAAGTTATTTGTATGTGAAAGTGGCTATTATGCATATAATTTGATGAAATTTTGTACAAGAGTTCTTATTGACCCAAAAAATAATTCTGTTGAAATTAGGAGAAGTTGGCCCATATTTGGACCTAGTCCACATAGAAGGGTGTATCAAAATTTTGACAAAAATGACAATAGAACTCTCAAATTATGTGGTATCTGGCAATTCATTTGGAAAAGGTAAAAAATGATTTTATTGCCATCTAATATTACATAACTTAAATACGTGATAATTGCAAATAAATGTAAAACCAATGGAAATAACCTGTGGATCCTTGGACCTATCAAAAAGACCTATCCTTGGACCTATCAAAAGGACCTATCCTTTTACATATCAAAAGGACCTATCCTTGAACCTATCAAAAGGATCTATACTTGGTCCTATCAAAAGGACCTATCAGAAGGACCTATCCTTGGACTTATGAAAAGGACATATCCTTGGACCAATAAAAGGACCTATCCTTGGACCTATCAAAAGGACCTATCCTTTGATCTATCAAAAGGACCTATCCTTGGACCTATCAAAAGGACCTATCCTAGGACCTTGATCTATTAAAAGGACCTATCCTTTTACATATCAAATGGACCTTTCCTTTCACCTATCAAAAGGACCTATCCTAGGACCTATCAAAAGGACATATCCTTGGACCTACCAAAAGGACCTATCCTTTTATATATCAAAAGGACCTATCCTTGGACCTATAAAAAGGACCTTTCCTTGGACCTATCAAAAGGACCTATCCTTTGATCTATCAAAAGGATCTATCATTTTGCATAGCAAAAGGACCTACCCTTGTACCTATCAAAAGGACCTATCCTTTGATCTATCAAAAGGACCTATCCTTTGATCTATTAAAAGGACCTATCCTTGGACCTACCAAAAGGACCTATCCTTGGACCTATCAAAAGGTCCTATCCTTGGACCTATCCTTGGACCTATCAAAAGGACATATCCTTGGACCTATCAAAAGGACCTATCAAAAGGACCTATCCTTGGATCTATCAAAAGGACCTATGCTTGGACTTATCAAAAGGACCTATCCTATGACCTATCAAAAGGACCTATCCTTGGACCTATCAAAAGGACCTATCCTAGTACCAGTCAAAAGGACCTATCCTTGTACCTATCCTTTGATCTATCAAAAGGACCTATCCTTTTACATATTAAAAGGACCTATCCTTTGATCTATCAAAAGGGCCTATCCTTTTACATTTTAAAAGGACCTATCCTTGGACCTATCCTTGGACCTATCAAAAGGACCTATACTAGGACCCATCAAAAGGACCTATCCTTGGACCTATCAAAATGACCTATCCTAGGACCAGTCAAAAGGACCTATCCTTGAACCTATCAAAAGGACCTATCCTTGGACCTATCAAAAAGACTTATCCTTGGACCTATTAAAAGGACCTATCCTTTTACATATCAAAAGGACCTATCCTAGGACCTATCAAAAGGACCTATCCTTTTACATATCAAAAGGACCTATCCTTGAACCTATCAAATGGACCTATCCTTGGTCCTATCAAAAGAACATATCAGAAGGACCTTTTAAAAGGACCTATCCTAGGACCTATCAAAAGGACCTATCCTTGGACTTATGAAAAGGACCTATCCTTGGACCAATCAAAAGGACCTATCCTAGGACCTATCAAAATTACCTATCCTTGGTCCTATCAAAAGGACCTATCCTAGGACCTATCAAAAGGACCTATCCTAGGACCTATCAAAAGGACATATCCCTGGACCTATCAAAAGCACCTATCCTAGGACCTATCAAAAGGACAAAGGACCTGTGAATATTGAGACTAAATAAATGTCAGTGGCCAAATGTTGGCATTTTCTGACCAAAATTAAGTTCAGGAATAATAAATAAGAATTGGTTGTAAAATACAATTGAAGAAAATAAGAAATTATAAAAAAAATACCTATTTAAAATGTCAAAATATTCAAATTTTACATGGAAACTCAACAAAAAATTAAAATGCATTTTTAACTCCACATTACTTACGTTCCTATCAGTCGATTTTTACGTTTGAACACGCAAATTGAAGCTTAAAGTCCCTCCTATTGAACAAAACAAATTGCGTAAAAAAATACCAATCCGGTCAAAAGTTATAGAGTTTTGACCGCTATCTCGCGAAATTGACCACTGTGAGGCGTTAGAAAAAAGTCTTAAAACTAATGTTAATGTTCTTTTGAACTTAAAATAGTGTTTGGATGTCTTCAATAAAATTTTAAGGGGAACATTTTTCTAGAGTACGCTAAACCTCTATCGCATATTTTAATGGGTCGTTTAAGTAGTTCTTTTAAGAAATGGCTCAGAAACCTATTAAGCCGTGCGTTTGAAGGGTTAAATGTTTTACGATTATTTTCAGCATCAAATTTCACTGGGGGTTACTGAAGGCAGAAAGTTCTACCAGTATAGAAAAAATGCATAAAAATGTTAATTGTAAAGTATCATTAACTTTTATATATAAAATTTCTGGCAAAAATTTAAAAAAATTAATAACACTTTACAATTTATCTTTTTCCTGCATTTTCCTTATACCAGTCGAACTTTCTGCCTTCAGTAACTCCTAGTGAAATTTGATGCAAAACATTCGTAGAACATTTTAACCCTTTAAATGCAAGTCTTAGTAGTCTTTTGAGCCATTTGTTAAGAAAAGTACTTAAATGACTAATAAATACGGCTGACAGAGGGTTATTATATTCATCATCAAATTCTACTACAACGATTCCCAAAATTTATTAAAAAATTCTGCCTCCTTAAGGTACAGTAAAATTAAAAAAAAAAAATCTGTGATTTCTAAAACAAGTTACAGAAAATTTTGTTTCAGCAAAAATAATTTAAGGGGACTAAGATTCGGAGTCGATAGCGATCGAAATTCTACTCGAAAGCTCGATTTTAAAATTTTTCTGTGTGCCTTAAACTATGCTTTAATAAGTACAAGCTTTTTATATTTTTTCATATTTTAATGTTTCAATGTAGTAAAACAAACGTATAAAAAGCTTGTATTTATTTAAACATAATTTTAGGCATCAAGAAAAATTGAAAAATCGCACGTTCGAGTAAAATTTTGCTATCGACTCCCAGAATTAGTCTTCATGATTTTTTGACAGAGTTATAATATAATTTTCTTAATTATATTATTACTATTTACGGTTATCTTAACAATAATTAATCTGTTATCAACATCAATAACATTATTTATTTTATTTTATGATGTTTGCATTTGATAATCTTTGTTATTTTATTGTTTATCTAACAAACTTTGATAAACAAAAGTTCTTTATAAAATTCTTAATTCAATTAATCTTATTTTCTTAAATTATTTTATAAATTCTAAGAAATTTATATCTTATACAAACAGGTTAGATTAGCATGTTATTTATGTATTTATTTGTTTGTTTGTCTTAATAATTTTTATCAAAACAAATATTCAATAAGAATTTCTAATGTTAAATACCCAACTGGAAAAAATATATTTTTAAAATCAATTAAGTGTAGATAATGATGGATATTTAAAAAAAAAACATTTTATACTTTTTTAGGGGTTTAATATATAAACTTTAAATTTTTATTTAAATTGTTTAAATTTTTTGTGAAAAAAATTTAAACAAAATAAAAAATCAAATTAAAAAAAATCAAGAAATCATACCTGCTTTTAGACAATTAGATATGAAATCCGATTTGAATAAGTTAAATCAGTTAAATAAGGACTAATAATAGAAAAAACGGAAACATTTAATCAAACTCATATTTAGGTTTTATGCACCTATGACTTATCCTGTTGTTTGTATACTTTTTGTAATATTTTTTCAATATTCTTAAAGCATAACATTAGGCGCAAACAACAAATAACAGCATCGCATCATACAGCGAATAAAAGCGGAATATTTTTTTTTAACCTCTAAACAAATTCCATTTTAATCTTTACTAAAATTTCCAATTGGGTATATTAAAACAAATAACATCATACAATTTCTTTTGAGATTTTTATGTTAAGCAGGAGAAATAAAATGTTAAATTTATCAACTCAAAGGCATAAAAATCTTTTTTTTTTTTTAAATATTTTTTTAAGAATATTGTACAATAACAACATAAACCATTGTCACAAACAGAAAAAAAACTGTAAAATGTCACAACATCTGTTTGTTTCAATAACTGACATGTTATTGTTTAAGGCAATATTGCCCTTTGTATCTACTATTTGGTTGGTATATTTTTAAAACTTAAAATGCTTAAAGGGGAGATAAGTTAAGTTTGGCAAAAAGTTTGTTACTGTTTTATTTATAGCAAAAATCTCACATTCAGAAAAAAAATTCCGCTAATTTTAGAATCAAATTTTAAACTTCTAAGACAATTTTTTAGGAATATCGAAAAAGTAAAATTTTTTACATGTTTTTAACTTCTTAGAATATGAACTTATTAAAAGCCTTTTTATACCCTCCACTCTGTTGATAGAGGGCATATATAAGTTTGTCATTCCGTATGTAACATATTGAAATATTGGTTTAGGACCCCATAAAGTATATATATTCATGATCCTTGATCGATTTTAAGTCGATCTAGCGATGTCTGTCTGTCTGTCCGTCCGTCTGTCTGTCTGTCTGTTGAAATCACGTTTTTGGCAATACTCCGAAACCGATTTAAACGCTTGGGGTACCAAAAGTTGCGTAATTTTCCCAGGCAAAAACTGATGTATTTTTTTTTTTAAATCGGTTAAGTATTTTAAAAGTTATGAGCGAATTACTGAAAAACTCATAGTTTTTTTCAACATAACCCTAAATGAACTCATATTTTGTGTGATACATAAGAAAGAAAACGGAAATGAAAAAAAAAAACTGAGAAAAAGGAAAAAAATCTTTACAAAAAAGCTTTAAAATATGTAAAACAAAATCTAAATTTAATTAAAAAAAAGTTCGTTAAGTAATAATAAAAAATTAATAGTTATTTTTATATTGCATGTGTGTGTGTCCATTGTTTGCTTCGTCATATTAACGGGGTTGCCAGACTTTTTTTTGGCTTTGTCGCCAAATCGGATGTAAAATATCGCCAAAATTCAATTTTGTTTAGATTTCTTAAAAAAAAAAAATATTTTCATTTAAAAAAATAATTTTTGTTAAATAATAAAAGAGAGAAATAAACTTTATGGCAAAAATCGCCCAAATCCCGAAAATTTATATATATAAAAGAGTAATATGACTGACTGACATACTCATTCATCATCGCCCAGTCCAAAGTACCTTTTATAAAAAGTACCTTTTATAAAAAGAACCTTTTATAAAAAGTACCTTTTATAAAAAGTACCTTTTATAAAAAGTACCTTTTATAAAAAGTACCTTTTATAAAAAGTACCTTTTATAAAAAGTACCTTTTAATAAAAGTACCTTTTATAAAAAGTACCTTTTATAAAAAGTACCTTTTATAAAAAGTACCTTTTATAAAAAGTACCTTTTATAAAAAGTACCTTTCATAAAAAGTATCTTTTATAAAAAGTTCCTTTAATCAAAATACCTTTTATAAAAAGTATCTTTTTTAAAAAGTACCTTTTATAAAAAGTACCTTTTATAAAAAAAACTTTTATAAAAAGTACCTTTTATAAAAAGTACCTTTTATAAAAAGTACCTTTTATAAAAAGTACCTTTTATAAAAAGTACCTTTTTTAAAAAGTACCTTATTTAAAAAGTTCCTTTTTTAAAAAGTACCTTTTATAAAAAGTACCTTTTATAAAAAGTACCTTTTATAAAAAGTACCTTTTATAAAAAGTACCTTTTATAAAAAGTACCTTTTATAAAAAGTACCTTTTATAAAAAGTACCTTTTATAAAAAGTACCTTTTATAAAAAGTACCTTTTATAAAAAGTACCTTTTATAAAAAGTACCTTTTATAAAAAGTACCTTTTATAAAAAGTACCTTTTATAAAAAGTACCTTTTATAAAAAGTACCTTTTATAAAAAGTACCTTTTATAAAAAGAACCTTTTATAAAAAGAACCTTTTATAAAAAGTACCTTTTATAAAAAGTACCTTTTATAAAAAATACCTTTTATAAAAAGTATCTTTTATAAAAAGTACCTTTAATAAAAAGTACCTTTTATTAAAAGTACCTTTTTTAAAAAGTACCTTTTATAAAAAGTACCTTTTATAAAAAGTACCTTTTATAAAAGTACCTTTTATAAAAGGTACTTTTTATAAAAAAAGGACCTTTTATAAAATTACTTTTTATTAAAAGTACCATTTATAAAAGTACTTTTTATAATAAGTAACTTTTATAAAAATACCCTTTATAAAAAGTACATTTTATTAAAAGTACCTTTTGTTAAAAGTACCTTTTATAAAAAGTACCTTTTATAAAAAGTACCTTTGTAAAAATTACCTTTTATAAAAGGTATCTTTTATAAAAAGTACCTTTTATAAAAAGTACCTTTTATAAAAAGTACCTCTAATAAAAAGTACCTTTTATAAAAAGTACCTTTTATAAAAAGTACCTTTTATAAAAAGTACCTTTTATAAAAAGTACCTTTTATAAAAAGTACCTTTTATAAAAAGTACCTTTTATAAAAAGTACCTTTCATTAAAAGTACCTTTTGTAAAAAGTACCTTTTATTAAAAGTACTGAAAGTACACTTTTTGGTACTTTTTTATTTCCTGAGGTATAAATAAAACAAACTTTTTTGTTTTTTAAATCATCACATTGGTGGAGGGTATTTAAAGATTCGGCACAGCCGAATATAGCTTTCTTACTTGTTTTAAGATTTTTTTATACATTTGAAGGGCTTATTGTAAAAACTCGATAAGCAACATTTCATTTTATGTGGGTTTTTGCCTTACAACTTTTTAAATAATGTAGAAAATAGAACTTTTTCAGATCTTTAATTCTCAATATACTTGTATGAAGGGTTAAATCAAGACTTCTGCCAAAAATCTGTCAATGGAACATCAGCAGAAGGCGAATAACATGAAAAATAAAATGAAGCTTATCAAGTTCTTGCAGTAAGCCATTCATTTGAAGTTTCCTTGACCAGTTTTCTGGAGAAACAAATAGTACCAAATTACATTTATGTTTACCCAACTTTGTCCCCCTTAGAATTGGAATTTCCAAAATTGCTTTTAACGTTGTTTCTCCTTAAACATTAGAGTTTATAAAAATATCCTGCTTTTGGTTTATTTGTTAAATGTTCAGATTTTTAAATAGTTTAAAAAAGGTACTTTTTTCCCCTTTAAAAGCCCCATCAAAGTTTTTATACCCTTCAACCACAGTATGGGGGTATACTCACTTTGTCATTGCGTGTGTAACGTATCGAAATATCAGTCTAGGGTCCCATAAATATATATTTTATTGATCAGTGATCGATTTTAAGGCATTCTATCGATGTCCGTCCGTCCGTCTGTCCGTCTGTAGAGGACAGTCCAAAATAAAAGAGATAGACTTCCAAAGTTTGGCACGTATATGTCTTATATTCCTAGGCAGGTTAAGTTCGGAAATGGGCAAAATCGGACCAAGGAGAAAAAAGTTCCCCCTTGGAAAACTAAACTAACCTAAGAAAAACCGCATTTTTTGCAGGGTTTTTTGTCTTTTGCTAAGCAAATGCAACACTCCTATCTCACAAGGGAAGTCTCCCTGGTGTCACTCTCCGATCTTCATGAAATTTGGATATGTTGTTAAGAACGAAAATTAATTCAACACGTATTTTTTTTAGCGGCTCAAACTAATTTTTAGGGGGGGTCGATTTCTATGGGGGGAAATTGACCTTTTTCAGTTTTTTACGGTTTACGCATATTTAAACAAAATTAATATTGGCATGTGTGGCATCAGATTAAAGGTATTAAAAATACTTATCTCGTGGTGCTAACAACGTGCCAAAGAAGTTAATATTTTTCGACTTATTAACAAAAATGTCATAAAATTTTGGTATTTTACTCAATATGACGAAAAGTTTTGCATGCTTGGACACGTTCTTAGCACACGTAGATAGGTTTTCCAAAAACCTTTCATTTGGTATGTAACATGACTAGTTTTTTTTGTATAATATAGGATATAAACGAAAAAAACTGAAAAATGGCCTTGTCTTCCCCCCTCCTTTTTACCACCTAAATATGAATTTGGGCCGCTAAAAAAACATACGTGTCCCTTTATTTTTTCTGCTCTACAAAATAAAGCCAATTCCATAAAGATCCGCGGGTGACACTAGGGAGACTTCCCTTGTCAGAAGAAGTTCAAAATCGCAAGGGGAAGGTGCCCCTAGCGTCTCCCACCAGCCCCCCCCAAAAAAATAAAGACGATCCTGGATTCTTTTAATATTTTAATATTTTTTTTTACATTTTTGAGGGTATAAAAGATTCGACACAGCCGAATATAACTCTCTCACTTGTTTTTATCTACCAGTCAACGCACCAAAAATGCCTTTGCTAGTAAGAAGAATAATTTTTTTTTTTTCATCAAATTTTTATTTTTTTCATCATTTTTTTTATAAAATTTTTTATTACATAAAATTGTTTTTCATAATTTTTTTATAGTTTTTTTTGTTTTATCAATTTTTTTTCATCAAAATCTTTTTCATACATTTTTTTCAAATTTTTTAACCAAAATGTTTACATCAAAAAATTTTTTTTTCATCAAAATCTTTTTTTTTTTTCATCAAAATCTTTTTTTTTTTTAATTTAAAAAAAATTTTGATTTTATCAATCTTTTTTATAATTTTTTTTTTTCAATTTTTTTACCAAAACTATTTTTTCTTCCAGTCTAAACTTTTGACATAAAAATGTTCCATTTGTTTAACAAATGTACAAAAAACAAGTGAGAGAGTTAAATTTTTCGGAGCCGAATTATTTATAATTTTCAAAATGTAAAAATACCTTTTTGCACTTAAGTAATGCACTCATTTATTAAATTTACAGCTCTTTTGGTTTGGACTGTGTCTTGCTTTCCACTAGAGATGGGCACATGAGCAGATTCGAGCGTGATTCACGTGATTCACTCGTGATCTCGCGTGAGTGTGACTGAATTCAATTTTACTCACTTGATTGTGAGTGAGTGTGAGTGCGAATAAAAAACTGCGTGAGTGAGTGTGCGTAAGTAAGATTTTTGCGTGAGTGAGTGTGCGTGAGTCGCACACTTCCTTTCGTACCAAAAAATCAGCAAAATAACAATTAAATTCGGCTAAATTTAGGATTTCGTACGAAAAAAGTAAAAAAAAAAAATTGTAAAATTTCGCGGAACTTTAAATAGTGCTTAAAATTTTTGAAATTTCAGTTTTTGAAATTTTTTTGTATAAATAAAAGTTTCGTGAGTGTGAGTAAACGTGAGTGTTAGTGAAGCTTGTGTGAGTGCACGTGAGTGTGAGTTGTATTAAATTTACTCACGTGATTGTGAGTGAGTGTGATTAGAAAAATTATGCTCGTGAGTGAGTGGGCGTGATTCAAAAATTCCTGTCGTGAGCGTAAGTGAGTGTGAGTCAAAAATCAGTCACGCGCCCATCTCTACTTTCCACAGACAGATGTACGGATGTATGATACTGAGATATTTGTCCTCTAGAAAAAGTCACATACATTTTTCCTATAGAAAAAGTCTCAGATTCTAAAACATTTTTCCTACAGAAAAAGTCTCAGGTGCTGAGACATTTTTCCTAGAGAAAAGTCTGAGATTCTTACATTATAAGAAATTTTTCCTATAAAAAATGTTTCAGATTCTGAGATATTTTTCCTATACAAAAAGTCTCAGATTCACAGAGATTTTTTTACAAAAAAAATTAAATCTGCGAAAAATATTTTCCTACTCAGTCTCAGATTTTGAAAAATGTTTTCAAAGACAAAGTCGAGGACATTTTCCCCAAAGAATGTGTCCGGGCTTTTTAGCCATGTTTCCCTCAAAAAAGCTGATGTTCTTAGGGTATTTTAAATTCATTCTGGTCGATTTACAAGATATTTTATTTCAAGTTTTTTGTACTTTTTTTGCAAATCTGCCTTCATTAAACGTGAACGTGAAAATTTGTACAAATAACATCCTTTGTTTTTTTTATTTATTTTGTAGTTGTTGTTTGTGTTTTTTGTTTTTCATTTCTAAGTAGAAACATTTTTGCCGCGGGCATTATAATCTTATGCCTTTGTATTTAAATTTAGTTTGTGTTGTCGTTTTTTTTTTCTGTTTTATCATATTTACGTGTACATAACACAGGATTTTTCTCGGTTATTTGTGGTAGTTGTAGTAATTGTATGAGTGTGTGGGTGTACTCGTTGATGATGATAGTATTACTGGTGTAGTTAAAAGATGTAGCCTTAACCTGGTTTAGTAACATAGAAAATGTTAATAAATATTTTATTTAAGTTTATTAAATGATAATAAAACAATTTAGTTAAAAAATATGGGTGATCTCAAATTTTAGGATTTTTGTTTTAAAATTTTCAAAAATGTATTAAAAACTACTTTAAAAATAGAAAATGTTAATAAATATTTCATTAAAGTTTATTAAGTGAATATAACATAATTTAGTTAAAATTATAGGTGATCTCAAATTTTAGGATTTTTGTTTTAAAATTTTCAAAAACGATACTTTAAAAAGATTTTTTTATTTATTTATAAATATTCGATTAGAGTTTTATTCTAGTTCGAGGCCCAAAAATATTTCTATTTATGATATTGTCATAATAGAGTATTTTTAATTTACTAGAATAAAACTCTAATCGAATATATATACATATATAAAGGCCGAATAAATACATTTTATTTTTATGTACCTTTTGGTACTAAAAATAAAAAAACAACATTTATTTATAAATTTATGATATTTTTTAATTATCATTAAGTTTTCCTCCTAATTATAGAATTTCTAATGTTAAGGACGATTTGTAGAATTTTAAATATATTGTTATCGGAGAAATTGTAGGAATTCTCAGCCTTGCTACGAATTTTAAATCGTTGTTTTTAGTTTAAATTATGTGTGATCCCAGATTTTTGTTGTTTTTAGTCTTTTCTTCAAACTTTTTAGTGTAAGTGTAATATAGAAAATGTTAATAAATATTTTATTAAATATTATTAAATGATAATAAAACAATTTAGTTAAAAAATATGGGTGATCTCAAATTTTAGGATTTTTGTTTTAAAATCTTAAAAAATATATTTAAAAATACTTTAAAAATAGAAAATGTTAATAAATATTTTATTATAGTTTATTAAATGAATATAAAATAATTTAGTTAAAATTATAGGTGATCTCAAATTTTGGAATTTTTGTTTTGAAATTTTCAAAAATGTATTAAAAAGTACTTTCAAAAGATTTTTTTATTTATTCATAAATTTATATTATTTTTTTTAATAATCATTAAGTTTCTTTTACAAATAATAGGATTTCTAATATTAAGGACGATTTTAAGAATTTTAAATATATTGTTTTTGGAGAAATTGCTGCAATTCTCACGCTGAATAAGAAAATTCTTAAAATTTGAATTTTTTTTTTTTTTTACTTTAACTTATGAGTGATTCCAGATTTTTGCTTTTTTTAGTCTGCTCTTCAAACTTTTTACAAATTTTCTTTTAAAATTTTTATTTTCATTGCGACTATACAAATTTCTTGAATTTTTGTTCTTCTTCATTGTAAAGTCTTTCTTAAATTATATAACTTTTACAAAGTTTCATATATACACCATCCATCTTGCTAAAGTCATTAAAACTTTTTTAACTACATTTGCTAAAAAAAAGAGCTTTAAAGTTTTCTTGTATGTATATTTTTTTTTATAGTTCAACCAACACAATTAAAAAATTAATCATTTTTAAATTGGCTGTAATTAGTTAACAATAAAATTTAACAAGTGCAATTCCTTAAGGATTTCAAAAGATAATTGACAGAAATTTATATCGCCTCTCTGAAGTCATGAAAAAACATATTGTAGTAAAAAAAAAAACCAATAGCAACCCAAGCCAGTCATTCAGTCATCCATTCAACCAAGCAACCAGTAATGAAACAATATTATCATAAATTTTTTTGTTAATAAATGTTTAAGGCTCAAATAGTCTGGATATTTTGTATCATGGATTTACAACTCGTGTTGATGCTTTATTTAATGCGTAAATACTTTGTTTAACATAAATCAAAAAGGGAGCACAACAAATATCCACCATTCAATGAATAAAGTGAAAAACAAAAAATTACAATTTTAAAAGCGCTAAAACTTTTAATAGATTTAAAGCAATAAACAGGGTGACCAGGAAGTTGAAGAAATTGCTAATAAATCCCAGGAGAAAATAAAATTGAGATCTTGATTGAATTAATTCCTTTCTTACTTTGGTATTGTATTGCAAAAACCCATATTTTTCAAACCAAATATTTCTTCCGTTTTCGAAATATTCACGTTTGAAAACTTTCCACTCGAAAATTTCGAACGCTAATATCTCAAAAACGGAACATGCCAGCAAAATTTTAATTTCAGTTTTGGAATCAGAAGGTCCAACTTATATGAAATCAAGTCATATTTATTGGAAACAACATCATTGTGAACCACCAAAAGTGTGAAATTATAGATTTTTTGACATTTTACCAGCGAAAATCTTAATTCGGTACGTGATAGAAAAAATTTAATCTATAACAATCAGTTGAATATTCCACTGGGAGATTTTAGTTGTCCGTCCGTCCGTCTGTCCGTCTGTTTGTTGAAAACACGCTAACTTTTGAAAGACTTTACGGAGGCTCCTGAAGTTTGGCATATATGTTGGGCATTTACGTGGTCAGGTTGGTATTGCAATCCAGCGAAATCGGTCCAGTGGTTCAAAAGTTATGAGCAAAAGAGTGAATTTCGGCAAGGGTTTTTCACGAATTTACGAGATAAAAAACACGATAACTTTCTAAAGGAGGATGCTGAAGCGTGGCATATATATTTGTCGTTCCTTTTGGCTATTTCGTATTGAATTTCAGTCAAATCGGTCCAGTGGTTCAAAAGTTATTAGCAAAACCGTAAATTTTAGATTCGCCTCACTTTAAGCATTGGTAAGTCACAAAAATATTTTACAACGCATTTTTGTCACTCAAAAATATTTTTACACTAAAAGAAAAAAAAAAATGATATCGAAAAAAATTTTACACTCAAAAAAAAATTTACACTCAAAAAAAAAAATTTAGTAATTTTTTTTTTTTCAAAATTAGTTAAAAAAAACAGTTTTTTAACACAAAATAAAATATTTCCAATCAAAAATGTTATTTTTTCACTCTAGAAAATTTACTATAACTTAAAAAGGGCATTTTGGAGGGTATTCATAGATTCGGCCAAGTCGAATTTAACTTTTCTACTTGTTTTTTTTTTTAATTTTTTAAAATAATTTATTTTTACCATGTCTGACATAAACATGTGCCATTTGTTGAACAAACGTACAAAAAAAAAAAAAAAAAGCCAAATCTTTTGTACCTTCTAAGCTGTAAAAAAACATTTTTGTACTTAATATCATACAATTTAAAATTTTTTATGTATCCACTCCTACAAATGGGCAGGACTAAAAAAATTCAATTTTAAAGTCCCCTTGGTCCAAGTAAGAACTTTAGCAGCCTATTAACACAAGACATATTCGTGGCAAATTTCGGGAGTCTTGCTTTCTGGACTGCTGAATGTCTTACAAGGGAAGTACCCTAACCGTTATAAACTGATTTGCAATAAAAAGTACCATTGTGCCATAATTTTATCCTTTGTTTACCATCTTTTGTCCTTAAATAATTTTAGTATCAATAATTTCCTGATTAAGAAGGAGGATCTTTATCCCAAATTTTTGAGATTCTGGGCGTCTTTTCGGTAGTTATTTTTGTATTATATTTGTATCCCCTTTTTACCCCTCGCCCCCCCCCCCCCAACATTTGTTACAGAAGAACGCAAAACAACAAATTTTAAAGGTGTCCACTGCAGCCATTCCCCTAACAATTGGAATTTTATAAAATTTCATTTAAACTGCCTCACTCGTCCTGTGTGACTCTTTCTAAAACACCCTGTACATTATTTTCCATTATTATCTATATTTTCTGTCCGTATCGTGTTTTGTTTATATTTATTTTAACTTTTTAATACTTTTTTCCTACTTTATCTTGACTATGGTTAAATCATAAATAATATTGTTGTTATTGCCGTTCGCCTTTAGAGATCATAAAACATTTATTGCTTGTTTATTGTGAACAATTTAACAACTGTTAACCCGTTCCTTGGAGCATTATTAGCATCGATTTAATAAAATAAAAAAATACATAACTTCCTCCTCAGCGGCTGCTGTTGCTGCGGCTGCTGCTCCAGCTACTACATTTTATTCGCACAATCATTATTGAGTGTGGTGGTGGCATTGGCAGGGACAGACAGACGGACATCAGTTTGTTTGTAAGAATTATATTGATACTTTGGTTTTATATTTCAGTCATAGAATCGAAGTTGTAAAATGTGAAAATTATTTGATTCTTTTGTGTCATTGTGTTTAAAAGACATTCGTATGCATCGTTGTACCCCTTGTATATATAAAAATGTAATAATATTTTTGCTCATACTTTTGCGATTTCTATTTAACAAAAAAATTTTACAATCAATAATAAACTTTGGATGAATGTATCAACAATCAAATAATATGACGATAATGAAAGCAAAAGGGTTAAGATGCATAAAAAATTTTATAGGTTAAACAGAAGAACAGTATTCGGGCTTTTCAGAAATTTCAATGAACATGAATTTTGATTATTCCTAGTGTCTTATAAACTTTAACCTACATCAGTTTAAATTTCTATTGGACTTTTCTAAAATTAAAAACCGCTTTACATTTTGAGATCTTTCACATTTTTCGTTCTGAATTTCAAATATAATTTTTTTAATTTCCGATTGAATTTCTTAATTGAAATTTGGTTCTAATTGAGATTTTAAAACAAAAATGGTGTTCACGTCAGCAATTTTTGACCTTGCAAAGTGCGAAATGCAAACATTTTCACAACAAATACATGAGATAAAATAAAAACCACAATAATTTTATGTGTGTTTGTTGTAATAAAAGTTACATTTCGCACTTTGCAAGGGTAAAAAATTCTGACGTGAATACCGTCAATATTTTAAAATTTCTGAGTTTTGAAAAATCCAAAAGAAAAAATAATCGCTTCGATTTAAATACAATTTTTATACCCTCCACTTAGTGATAGAGGGTATATATAAGTTTGTCATTCCGTTTGTAACTCATCGGAATATCGGTCTGGGACCCCATAAAGTATATATATTCATGATGCCCGATCGATTTTAAGACATTCTAGCGATGTCCGTCTGTCCGTCTGTCTGTGGAAAATGCTCTCGCCGACAAAATATTGCACAGACATGACTGAAACTTAACGTATATATTGGAAGTTCTCCCGAGAAGTTTGGTATTGCATTTGAGCGATATCGGTTCAGCGGTTCAAAAGTTATGAACGAAAATGTAAGCACACCTCAAAAATTTCAGTACATTCAACATAACCTAAAAATACAAAATGCCTTAATTCGGCTTCTGGTTGACATATGTGAACATAATTGAACACCAAATGGTATTTAAACAAGTACGAACATATTTTTTGACAAAAAAAGAAAAAAATCGCGGATTTTTTTTTTTTTACCAAAATTTTTTTTCGCGGAATTTTTTTTAAATTTTTTTTTTTTTCAAAAGTAATTTGCTTTCAAATAAAGTTGTTTGAAATAATCTTTTTGAAATTGTGGAGGGTATCACTACATTCGGCAAGGCCGAATTTAACACTTTTACTTGTTTGTTTTAAATTAGCAAATTTGTTTAATTCTGTATAATTTTTAAAGTTGTTGAGGTGTATGCGTGTTATGTATTTAGTACACAACAATATTAATCATACGCATTTTTATTTACACTGTAAATTTAAAAATCAGTCAAGTTATCATCACCAACTGATTTCTGGTTTATTTCGTTTCACTGTCGTAGCCAACGTTTAATTACCAAATTTTCAATGGTTATTTTATGGATTCTTAAATTTAAATAAACCCTTAACTTAAACACATAAATGTTTTGAAAGCAGTTATACAAAAGGCTTGTTAATTTTTCGAAGTTTCAGGTAATGTAATTTTATATTTATTAACATTTTATAAAAAACATTTTTATTTCATTTTATTGTAATAAACATTTTTTATCTTCTGTCTTCTTCAAATATGAACTGTTGGGTTCTCTCCCTCAAAAATTATTCTGAAAAATGATTTTAAAATTTGGACTATTGGATCCTCTTGCAGAAATGACATTTTGAAAAAAGTAGTTTATTAAAAGTTCCGCTTCTAATAGTGCGTTTACACTGGTCCTCTAAGCTAGCTTAAAGTAGATTGTGGCTCCAATCCAGTTTCAATCTATTAGATTGCCCATACAAATTTATTTTTTTCAATCTAGTAGTTTAGACTCTAATCGGCAAACGCAATCTGGTAAAGTTAGATACAACTCTGTATTTCTATTATTTGCATTTTCCAACACTGAAAAACACCGACACAAAGCCTGCCGTTTTGATGACGCCGCCAAGTATGTGTATGCCGCCGTCATTGTTATTTGTAAACGACGTCACTGTCCTTGTTAATCATACGACGACTAATTACCGTCGCTGTCTTTTGACGCAGTCACACACATTTATTACCAACTTGTTGTTATAAACAGGGTTGTCAGATATGGCGATTTCTCGCCAAACGTGGCGATTTTCTAACTTATTTGGCGTCTTAATTTTTGATTTGGCGACATGGCGATTTTTTGGCGATTTATGAAATGGTTGGCGATTTTGTTGGCTATTTTTGAACAAAATCCGATTTTTTTTTTTTTATAAATTTTGCAAAACTATTTTTTTACTCTGTTGCAAAGCTTGAAAAAACTAACGGTAAACCGAAAATATTTTCTTATGAAGTTTGTAAGTTATACCCTTCACCACACTGTGGTACAGGGTATAATGAGTTTGTGCTGATGTTTGTAACTATGTGAATGATATAATATAACCACATTTACTGTTACTTAGATCTCAACCTTTTAATATTAGTCAAAAAAATATTTTTTTGAGGAGTTTTTAAGTGTATATATAATAGTATATAGTAAACAAAGTACCATTTTATGTAAGTATTCATAAATTATATTTTTTTTGTTTTTAATAAAAATTAACAAAAATATATTTTGGCGACTTTTTTTAATTTTTGGCGACTTTTTTTAATTTTTGGCGACTTTTGACTATTTGTAATTTTTATTTAATTTTCTAAAAAAAAAATTTTTTTTGATGATTTAAAAAAAAAAAAAAAAGTACAAAAACTAAGAAAATAATGGTTTTGGCGACTTTTGGCGATTTTTGACATTGCATTTGGCGACAGAGCTCAAAATAATCTGACAACCCTGGTTATAAATGCCAATCCTAATCTTCTCAAATGTAAAAAATGCCAATGTAAACGGTACAGATTGCAAAGTAGATTAAAATCGCAATTTACTAGATTAGAAATCCAATGTAAACGCACTATAAAAAAGAAAAAGAAGAGGAAATGGGCCATTTTTGTACCTTTTGTATTTTCTGACTATAGAGTATCCTCTCACGGAAAAACATTCTGAAAAAGCATTTTTTTTTCGAAAAATGCGCTTCTAAGAGGTGAATATAGGACAATTTGATACATTTTGTAAAAAATATTTGTCACCTTCCAGCAAGAAAACCAACTAAAGTCCAAACTAAAAGAGTAAGACTCACGAAATTTGCACAAATATGTATTCGTAGGCTGTTATTACATGGATGACATCTCGGACCAGAGGGGAAAAATATGTCATCCATGAAAAACGCCATCCAGAGTACTCTAAAGTTCAACTTTTTCAATCCACCCGAAAAATCCTGCACATACGTATTTAACGCAGTCACTTGTTTTTTTGTACTTTAGTTAACCCAGTTTGGACCAAGATTAATTTTTTTTTTTTGAAAAATTGGCTTTTTTAGGATAATTAGAACCCGCTGATTTCAAAAATATTGTGAAAAAAATGTTCAATGTTCCGTTATCTCAGAAAAGTCAGTATTTTAATTTTTTATGCAATTTAAATATTTGGATTTAAATGCTTTTTTAAAAATTTATTTCATTATTTTTAAAATAAATGGTTTCGAAATGATTCATATTAGCGGAATTTAATAAAATATTAAATCTAAAAAAAAAATAAAATTATTAAAAACAAGTAGAAAAATTAAGTTCGACTTGGTCGAATCTATGAATACCCTCCACAATGTCATCTGATAGTAATTTTCTAAAAAAATTTCAAAAAATTGCATCACAATTTTTTTATTAGAAATATATTATTTTGAGTAAAACTTTTTTTTAATCAATCAAATTTTTTTGAGTGTAAAATTTTTTTGACTGTCAGCATTTTTTTGAGTGTGACATTTCATTAAAAAAAAATATGTATACATTTTTTTTGAGTGTAACATTTGTTTTAGTGTAAATATTTCTTTTAGTGTACAATTTCTTTGGGTAACAAAATTACTTTGTAAAATATTTTTGTTGTTTTATACCTATATGCAATACAAAAAAAATATTTCACATATTTCCCACTTTTTATTTTACTTCATTTGATTTTTTTTTCCAAAAATTCTTACTGTACTACGTTACATACAGTTACAAAAACAATAACAAATATTAACTTGTCTAACAACTAAACTGCACTCCACGGCAGGAAAACAAACAACAACAAGTTTTAAAAAAACTGGTATTTCACCATGCTTTTAAAACTTGTTTAACGAGTTTTCAACAGATTAAGGTGAAACAAATCTGAAATTCAGTGCTTTGCTTATAACTTTTGAACCACTGAACCGATTTTGGTGAAATTCAAAACGAACCAGCATTGGGGAACGACAAATATATATGCTAAGCTTCAGCCCCCTCAGAATTGTATTTCGAAAGTTATAGTGGTTTTAATCTTGTAAATTCGAAAAATACCCTTGCCGAAATTTACTCTTTTGCTCATAACTTTTGAACCACTTGACCGATTTCGCTGGATTGTAATACCAACCTGACCCGGTATATGAAAAACATATATGTTAAACTTCAGGAGCCTCCGTAAAGTCTTTCAAAAGTTAGCGTGTTTTCAACGGACAGACAGACAGACGGACGGACGGACGGACATCGCTAGATCGACTTAAAATCGATCAAGAATCATGAATATATATACTTTATGGGGTCCTAGACCAATATTTCGATGTGTTACAAACGGAATGACAAACTTATATATACCCTCTATCACTAGAGTGGAGGGTATAAAAAAAATAAAGCCGAAAAAAAGGATAAATTTTCGTTTTTGCGTGGAACTGATGCTGATGTACATTGCATTTAATGCATAACATTTGTATCAAAATTTTAACTGAAATTCCACCTTTTTCATATATAAATATTTTTTTGAAAAAGCTGATCTCTATTGTTTGCAAAATTGAACAGAGGTTCAAAATGGGTTAAACAAATGGAACATTTTTATGACAAAAGAAGTTAACGTAAATTTTATAACAAAATTTTAGTGAAAGACAAAATTTTTGATAAAAAAGTTTTAATTTATTTATAGATTTTAAATGAAATTTTTTTTATGAAAAAAAGTTGTTACAAAAGTTGTTGATAAAAATAAAAACAAATTTTAGTAAAAAAAGTTTTTGGTGAAAAAAATGTGGATGAAGAAAAACATTTTTTGATAAAAAACTATTTTTTTGATAAAACCAAAATTTAAAAAAAAAAAAAAAAAATTGGAGAAAAACCTTAATTTTTATGAAAAAATGTTGATGAAAAAAAAAAATTGTTTTATTCAATTATGGCAACTCTTGTTATTTGCGCTTTAAAAGCGCTTTAAAAACAAAAAATATGGTACTATTATAGCACTTTTAGAACAAAAAAATGGGACGTATCTAAATTGTATACATAAGTCCATTAGACACAACCTTTTTTGGTGTTTATTTGAATAAAGAAATTAATTAAATTAGGATAAAAAATTTATTGACTCATTTATTAGGATAAAAAAAATTTGAACAAACTTTGAACAATTTTCTAAGTCCCGAAAAAAATTTGTTTGCAGTTTTCTTTGCGTTTTGGAATAAAAAATTTATTAAAAATGCTTTTAGGAAAAAATTTGGAAAAGTCCCGAAAAAAGTGGTCTATTGAACCGAAACGGGTATGTTTAAGGGTGATGTATCCGGAGTAGGGTGGTTCTTAAAAAAAAAAAATTTGGATTTTTGTACGGGACGCCCCCTCAGTTTATTAAGATTCATGAAAAAGTAATGCCAAAATTTTTTCGAAATTTTCGAAATGGTTCTTAAGGTCGCACCGGGCGCTTGAAGTTCGGGACCTGGGACAAAAAAGACGTTTTAAAAAAAAAATTAAATGATATAAAACCAAATTTAAATTAATCATTATGAAACCAGTTTTATTTAACAATTGACTCTAAGTATTTAATTTAAAATTTATAGATTTATTGGACATATTTAACCCTTCGCTACGTAAGGTAAAAAAAAAAAAATGTCCTTTTTCTGAGATCATGCCCAAAGCCACAATTTCATGGTTTTCAAATTTGTATTCACTTAAAGTTAAAAATCTTCAAATTTTATTAATAAATTTCATTGAATACATCTTGGAGAATAAATGCTTAATTTTGGGCATTTTTCGCTCTTTCCGTTTAGCATTTGTAGCGATTTAATTTTAGCGATTTTCAAGAAAATACGCATTTTTAAACAATATTGTTTATTTTTTTGTTTTGACCTACATTTTGGGGAAAAAAAAACTAAAGCTCAATTGAATATTGTTCCATTCGATTACTGTTACACATTTGTTCAAATCTTACCACTCCATGAGACTTTTAACCCATGTTGAACCTCGGCCAAAAGTGACCAAAATGAAAAATTTGATTTAATTTCTAAAAATTATTGAAAGTAATAACTACAACGTACTATTTAATCATAAAGGATGATTAATGAACTATTTTTACTTAGAAAATCATTAACCCGTGTTGACCAAAGGCCATTAACCCATTTTGACCTACGGCCAAATGTGACCAAAAAGCGAATTTTACGAATTTTGAAAAAAATTTCGGAATTTTATCGAAACTAACAATAGGTTGCTACTTGTGTGTATTTTTATTGACTTTATTTATTTGAAAAGTTAAATTTTTGTGGAACATAAATAATCACCAATCCTGTTTCATACAGTCTGAAATTCACTTGCTTGTAACAAAATATGTACTAGAATGTCAAAATTTTCGCTAACAGAATAGCTCGGTGAATTCCCTTTTTTACTTTTTTAATCAAAATAAAAACAACAATTCACCACTGCATAGACATCATTTGAACATTTGAGTGCTTTTCACCTCGAGTTCGTTATTTTCATTGCAGTGTGGCTAGGCGACCAAATGAATCTTTAGCATTTTATGATTTTCTTATTTGGTGATTTTAATGATTTTCTGAGTAAAAATAATTCTTTAATCATCCTTTATAATAAAATAAAGCATTGTGCTAAATAACTTTCAATATTTTTTTGAAATAAGTTAAATTTCGCTTTTTGGTTACATTTGGCCGTCGGTCAAAATGGGTTAATGGCCTTTGGTCAATACGAATTAATAATTTTCTAAGTAAAAATAGTTCATAAAACATCCTTTATGATTAAATAATTCATTGTAGTTATTACTTTCAATAAGTTTTAGAAATTAAATAAAATTTTGCATTTTGGTCACTTTTGGCCGACGTTCAACATGGTTAAAAGTCTCATGGACTGGTAAGATTTGAAAAAATGTGTAATAGTAATCGAATGGAACAATATTCAATTGAGCTTTAGTTTTTTTTCCCCAAAATGTAGGTCAAAACAAAAAAAATAACAATAATGGTTAAAAAATCGCATTTTCTTGAAAAACGCAAAATTAAATCGCTACAAATGCTAAACGGAAAGAGCAAAAAATACCAAAAATTAAACATTTATTCTCCAAGATGTATTCAATGAAATTTATAAATAAAATTTGAAGATTTTTTAATTTTAGTGAATAAAATTTTGAAAACAATGAAATTGTGGCTTTGGGCATGATCTCAGAAAAATGACATTTCGAAAAAATTTTGGCATTACTTTTTCATGAATCTTAATAAACTGAGGGGGCGTCCCATACAAAAATCCAACATTTTTTTTTAAGAACCACCCTAATCCGGAGTTTAAGACACTTCCGCACGAAAGAAATAGGTGTTTTTATATAAAAGGTGTCAAGTTAGTAATATGTAGGTCATTGTGTATAAGTGACATATCATGAGAACTATCAAGGACCGGCCACTTATCCTGCAGGGAAATTAAAAATATTCCAATTGTTATGAAAATTAATAAATTTTAATAAAAAATTTATACTTTGGACGGATTTAAATAGAAAAACATTGGCAAAGCGCTTGGAAAGCACTTTTTCGAATTCATACTACCTTCTACACAAAAAATAAAGTGCTTTGCCGAGACTTTTTCTTTGGAACGGTTGGCAGTTTCTGCCTGGGTGGTATCACGTTATTATTTTTTATTGAAGTTATTTTTATTTAATTAATAAAATTTTGTAATTTCTTTATTTTTTGACTTTTTAAAATAAAACAAGTGTTGGTAAGTGAGTGATAAAAACGAAAATTTTAAGATTTGACATCACTTTTTATAAGTACTTACAAGGGAAGTATCTCAACCCTTATGAACCGATTTGCCTGAAACTTAGAATACATATTAAAGAGACGATTTTAAGGTCGGGGTGTCTCGGCTTATCGGCCATATCGGTGCTTCAAAATTTCGTTGTCCCCTTATGAAACCATGTGGACCTTCGGGAAAATTTTGATAACTTCCGAACTAAGAGGAATATCATCTTGGGCAAAAATACGGGTCGACTTAAATTTAATAAAGATTATTTCTTATCCATATGGATATCGTAGGTCTATGTTTTCACATAAGTGCCCCCCAAATTTTACACATTTTCCTAAAAAATATATTTAAAGGAGCCGAATTTTTACAAGGTCATGCCACCATTGGATAGGCATTAAAAAAACCTTTCTTCTCATATGAAAACATCATTTAGTTTCTTAAAAAGAAATGGCTGAAAAATCCAAAAAACTATTTTTTCGCCATTTTTTGACCCATATTTTGAACCCCTAAATCCCCGATGTGGCCGATAAGCCGAGACACCCCAACCATAGAATTGTCTCTTTGATATATATTTTAAGTTTCAGGCAAATCGGTTCATAAGGGTTGAGATACTTCCCTTGTTACCTTTTAAGAATAAATAAATATCACTACTTTTCAAGTGTATACCTACTTAAATTTGTATGGGAAGTTTAAAACAAACTCGAAAAAAACACACCTATAAAAAAATATGAAAAATAATTATGCTACGCTATATTCACCAACGGTGAACATTTTTTCTTTCAACAGCATATCCAAGTTACAAAGTTATTTGGGTTTTTAAAAAAATGGAAACATTAATTCCTATCTTCTTTTTATACCCTCTAACTACAGTATGGGGGTATACTAACTTTGTCATTCCGTGTGTAACGCATCCAAATATCGGTCTAGGACCCTATAAAGTATATATATTTATGATCAGTGATCGATTCAAAGACATTCCAGTGATGTCCTGTCTGTTCGTCCTTCCGTCCATCTGTCCGTCTGTAGTTAACACGATGCAGTCCAAAATAAAAGAGCTATACTCCTGACATTTGGCACGAATATGTCTTATGTTCCTAGACAGGTTAAGTTCGTAAATGAGCAAAATCGGACGAGGGAGAAAAAAGTTCCCCCTTGAAGAACTAAACCAACCTCTGAAAAATACCATTTTTTTACATGACTTTTTTGTGTTTTTGTTTAACAAATGCAACATTTTTATACTACAAGAAGTTCAAAGTCCTGCATTTGGACCCAAAAAATTAGAAAATATATTTTTTTTCGGCCCGCCCCCCTTTTATAGGCGTGGAATAATTTTTTTTTTAATATTGATAAACTTGTATTTCTTTAGCGCAAAAAGCATAAGAATGAATTTTTAAACACATATTCGAAAGGAAATTTGCCCCCCCCCAAATTACCACTACCGACCCCCCCCCCCCAAAAAAAAGAAAACTCCCCTGCATTTTTTTTTTTATTTTTCGCATGTTGGAAGGTAGAAAAGATACGGCACATCCGAATTTAACACTTTTACTTGTTTTTTTTTTTAGGTCGGTATAATTTTGACTTATATAGTCCAACTTAGGTGGCGTCCTGAGTCACTTTTAAAATCAGACACCAGCCTAAACACATTGTTTTCAATTCGGGAGTACTATTTTAGCATTCACCTAATTTATATTCTTTTGAGTTTTAAGATTTTAAAAATCTTGTTACAATTAAAGATTTTGGTTATATATTCATTAATTAAAAAGAAAAAAAAAAAAGAAAAATCTCAATGTCAATGTTGATAGATTACTTCCTAATCGAGTAGTTTATTATGATTAAAAGATTTTTTCTAAAAAAATTTTCTACACTAAATTTTTTTTTCAAACATTTTTTTCTAAAAAAAAATATTTGTGTTCAAAATTTAACTTTTTTTTTTGCTTAAAAAGAGCACTCATAGATTCTTACAAGTAAAATTTAACTGTTCTGCCTATTTGTGTTAATAAAGACCCTAAAATTACTATTTTGACCCGAAGCTAAGCGAAATCGAAAAAAAATAAAATCAAAAGCCCCTTCCAATTATATATTTATAATGGTTCAAACATAAAATGCTTACTGAAGTTTTGTCTTGAACCATTTATCCAAATTTATCCATTAATACAGATAAAAACAAAGTTTTTTTTCTGTGTGTTAATTCTTTTCCTTCAATAGTGTCACATTAGTGTATTATGAAAGTAGAAAATAATTACCTAAAATATTATTTGAGATTTTAAGAGGACTAATCCTTTTAAGTATTTGTTTTACTACATGAGAGAGATTACAGATTATTTTATTAGTTGTACTTAAAAAATACATATTCGGAATCTGCAAGTGATATACTTACACAAAAAATACCTTTTAAAATGACAAGAAATGCTTTTTTTATACCCTCCACTCTAGTGATAGAGGGTATATATAAGTTTGTCATTCCGTTTGTAACACATCGAAATATTGGTCTAGGACACCATAAAGTATATATATTCATGATCCTTGATCGATTTTAAGTCGATCTAGCGATGTCCGTCCGTCCGTCCGTCCGTCCGTCTGTCTGTCTGTCTGTCTGTCCGTTGAAAACACGCTAACTTTTGAAAGACTTTACGGAGGCTCCTGAAGTTTGACATATATGTTCTCCATTTACCGGGTCAGGTTGGTATTGCAATCGAGCGAAATCGGTCAAGTGGTTCAAAAGTTATGAGCAAAAGAGTAAATTTTGGCAAGGGTATTTTTCGAATTTACAAGATTAAAACCACTATAACTTTCGAAAGACAATTCTGAGGGGGCTGAAGCATATATATTTGTCGTTCCCCAAGGCTATTTGGTTTTGAATTTCAGCAAAATCGGTTCAGTGGTTCAAAAGTTATAAGCAAAGCACTGAATTTCAGATTTGTTTCACCTTAAAATGTTGAAAACTCGTTAAACAAGTTTTAAAAGCATGGTGAAATACCAGTTTTTTAAAACTTGTTGTTGTTTGTTTTCTTGTCGTGGGGTGCAGTTTAGTTGTTAGACAAGTAAATATTTGTTATTGTTTTGTTATTGTAACTGTATGTAACGGTGTATAGTAAGAATTTTTGGAAAAAAAAATTAAATGAAGTAAAATAAAAAGTGGGAAATATGTGAAATATTTTTTTTTGTATTACATATAGGTATAAAACAACAAAAATATTTTACAAAGTAATTTTGTTACTCAAAGAAATTGTACACTAAAAAAAATATTTACACCAAAAAAAATGTTACACTCAAAAAAATATATACATATTTTTTTTTTTTTAATGAAATGTCACACTCAAAAAAATGCTGACAGTCAAAAAAATTTTACACTCAAAAAAATTTTATTGATTAAAAAAAAGTTTTACTCAATATAATATATGTATTTCTAATAAAAAATTTGTGATGCAATTTTTTTAAATTTTTTTAGAAAATTACTATCAGATGACATTGTGGAGGGTATTCATAGATTCGACCAAGTCGAACTTAATTTTTCTACTTGTTTTGATTTTTTTCTACCTCCTATTTTACGAGAATTTCTAGCAAAAATTACTAGCTTTTTTGTAATTTTACAAGATTTTTAAAAGCTTTTTACGAATAAAATTGTAAATTTACCAATTTTTTGATGCGATAAAACTTACAAGGAATTCTCGTAACGTTACTAGATTTTTTTTTGGAAAATTACCTTAGAAATTTGGACATTTACGAAAAAAATTGTGAATTTACAAAAAAAAGTTAAAAAAAAAGTTTAAAAAAAAGTTTAAAAAGTACAAAGTATTCCTAATACATTAGCTACCTACTGTTTGTAGTTTTGGTTTATACACAAATATTTGTTTTTATCATAAACATGTGTAAACATAAAGGTTTACTATACTTTATCTTAACTTTTCTTTATTTTTTTATATTTTTTTATATACTGACAAACTTACACAAACATACGTACTTTTCCTTTTTTCGATTATCGAAATCGTTGGGGTCGAAATAGTGAATTTTTCTGTCAGTATTAACACACAAAATATTGGACCTGTTGGGAAATATATTTGGGTTCCTTTTTGACCTAAAATCTAAAAATTCTGGAAAAAGGAAAAATAAATATTTTGATTTTTTTTTGGAGAAAAAAGTATCAAATAAAAGGACATTACTGAAAAAAGATTTTTATGATTTTCAATCAAAAAAGGAACCTGAAGACATTGCCTCACAGGTCAATTATTTTTGTGTGTTGACCTTAAAAGACGTAAAAAGGAAAATTCTCTCCAACCTAATGTATATGTTTGAATATATTCCTATAAAATAAATTTATGTTTGATTTGCTTGACTAAACTAACATTCATTTTTATAGACCAGTAGTGGTCGTTCACAAACACCACAACTTCATATACAAATATAGACCGAGAAGTGTATAAAATCCCTGTAATACCCCAGGCAAATAATAAAAAGATAAAATATGTTTTGATTTTCATAATTCTGTATATTAAGTAAGTAGTTTTTTTTTTTGTTTTCTAAACATATTCTTATGGGTTGGTTTGTTGTTTCTCTTATCTTTATTATGTTGAAAATAATTTAAGATGAAATTAATTTGCTGACAAAGGTATCCCAGTTGGAATTCGAAGTGTTGTCAGAAAAGTGTCAAGAAATGTGTTTTTTAATTATTTTCTTAAAAACTTGTTTAATAAATGCAAAAGGAAATTATGGGTTACAAATTTTGTTAAAGACAATTGTCATTCACTTTAATTTTTAGACAATAATGTAGAGACTCTCTACTAGAGAGGGCACATTTGCCACTTTTTTGAAGTGCTGTTAAGCCTTTTTAGACATTTTTCCTTTATTTCTTTTTGCTTCTGTTTCTGTATTTAGCGTCTGTTTGGATTCTATTATTGCTTTTTCCATTTTAATGGCAATCCAAATTGACGAAACTGCCCCATTCATGGGGCACATGCGCCAAGGAGGTGAAGCACAATTGCCAAGAAATAAAATTTGTTGAAATTCGTTAGAAACATAATTTTTCGGATGAATTTTTATTAAATACATAATTTTATTAAAAAAAATAAAAAGCTAAATTTTTTAAAAATAAAAAACAAAAATATACTACCCGTGGGTTGGGCACTTTCACCTGAAAACTACCCCATTCTAAGTGGCATATGTAAACCATCCGGTACATACGGTATCGGCTAATGTGACCATGGTTTACATTCGACGGTAAAAATGCCCATTAAACTAGCCAGACACCCTCAAATTTTAGAGTTATTGTCAAAAAACGTTTTTTGGGACTTTTCTCACTAAACCTTGTGTAACTCAGAAAATTTTTAACCGATTTTAAATGTTTTAACTGGATTGGATAGAAGAGGGATAGGGCTTTCCATGTGTGTGAATTGGTCTACACATATAAGAAAGATATCTATTGATTTTTTCTATAATATCTAATTTTTTTTTATTTTTTGAAAAATTTTCGAGTTTATCGATTTTTTTTTTTGCTATAGTTCGTTCAACAACCTTAACATTTATAAACGCATTTTTAAAGAAAATTTAGTTGTGAATTCGATGAGTTTAATTCTGTAAAAATCAGATAAGAATTGACAGAGTTGTGATAATTTTTCTAAAAAAGAAAATTTTTCAGGAAATCGCCATTCAGACAACCCAGGCAAAAAATATAAATTTATCATAAGAGGTCATGTACAATATTTTTAAAGAGTTTTGGCGCGCTGAATCCGAATCTGGCCTTTAAATTGCTCTATCGCGTCAGGTTTTTGAGGTATTTAACATAAATTGAAATATCAAAAATTTAATAAGATGGCGCAATTTCAAGGTCAAATTCGAATTCAGAGGCCGAAAACCTTTAAAATAATGATACGCGACCTCTCAGTATGTTCGTTTATTTTTTTATTTTTTTTTGTCTGGGTTGTCCGCACGGCAATTTCATACAAAATCCTAATTTTATTTTTTAGAAAAATTATTACAACTCTGTCAATTGGTATTTGATTTTTTCGGCATAAAGCACATCGTATTTACAATAAAATCTTCTTTAAGAATACGTTTATAAATATTTTTATAAATATTGTTGAACGAACTATAGCAGAAAAAAATCGATAAACTCAAAAAATTTTCAAAAAATTAGATATTGTTGAAAAAATTAATACATGTCATTCTTATATGTACAGACCAATTCACACACATAAAAAGCCCTATTCTTTTTCTATACAAAACAGTAGAAAAAATTAAAATCGGTTAAAAACTTCTTAAGTTACACGTGGTTTAGTGAGAAAAGCCCCAAAAAAACGTTTTTTTGACAATCATTTTAAAATTTGAGGGTGTCCGGCAAGTTTGATGGGCATTCTTTTCCACGAGACCTACAACCTTAACTACCTCGTTTCAAAAGTATATTTTGTGTTTTTTGTAGCACAGTGTAATAGTAGGTAATAATTTTTTAGTAATAATTTTTTAGTAAAACGGTCAAAGCTCATAGTGTGAAAGATGATTTATAAATACACATTTGACTCATTTGCCACAATTTGATACCTGTCTTAGTTTAAGAGATAAGTGGTTATAAATTTTTCAACACTACACTCAAAAAAAAAAGTTTGTAAATTTACAAGTAAAAGGTCTTGTAATTCTATTTTACTAATATTTTTGTCTTTTTACAAAAATTGTTGTATATTTAATAAAACGAAAACTACAGTTTGCTTTGTAATTTTACTATTATATGTTGGTAAATTTATTTTACAATTTTTTTAGGTAAATTTACAAAAAAGTGAATTATTTTACAAATTAAAAAAATATTATAAGGTGTTTAGTTTTTTTACACAAGAAACCTGTAATTGTACAACATAATTTTACTTGATGTTATTTAGTCTTTTTACCAAAAAAATGTTTTATTACAAACATTTTTTTAAGATCGTTTACAAGGTTTTCAGTTTAAAATGTATGTATTGAAAAGTACAAAATTCCAATATAATTTTACAAAACTTATTTTATTACTAGAATTAATGTTGTTTTACACAAAAAAAAAATAATTATTCAACAATAGGACACGCAAAAATTTTCTAAGTTCAGATTTTTTTGCGTTTTGGAGTAAAAAATTTAGTTAAAAATAATTTTTTATAAATTATTTTTACACCATTTTTTTGGTAATTTGTGTTAAGTAAAATACCACAATTTTTATGTGTTTCTACTATATAATTGTTCTAGTTTTTTTTTGTATTTTTACCAGTTTTTTTGGTGATTTTACCATATTTTTTTGGTATTTTTTTTTTTTAATTTGGTACCTAAAATGTCAATAGAAAGCTGCCAATTATGAAAATCAATTTTTTCTTATTTTAACTGGTACTTAAACATCCAATCTACAATATCCAAAATTTTTTTTTCCGATTTTTAAAAAATACTTGTGAAAATAATTAAAAGTTAAAAAACAAATTGTTATTTTTTGACTAATTTTTCTGGAAAATATAAGAAATTTCTTGTAGCCTCCTTCACAATTCTCATATGTTCTACTTAAGAAAAACGAAATGTCGAAAAAAAATAAAAAAGTGCAGTGTTATACATTAAAAAGTTTGTTAAAAGTGCTCAAGTGAAAAAAATCTTTTCAGGTTGTTGAAGTGCTACTCCGTTGCCGAAGAAGGAAAAATAAGATGCACCAATGGAAAAAACCTTTAAATTTACAAAACCAATATGTAAATAAACCAATTTTTTTGTAAATTTACAAAACAAATATGAAAATTTAAAAAACAAAATTGTATACTTACGAAAAAAGTTGTAATTTTATAAAAATGAAATAGAAAATACAAAAACAATATTGTAAATTTACAAATTTTATGGTTAAACTACTGTTTTTACGGCAAAAAAAAATAAGAAAAAATGGTACATATACAATAAAAATTGTAAATTTACCACTTTTTATTGTAAATATACAAGTTTTTTGCATAAAAAACAGTAGTTTAACCAAATAATTTGTTAATCTACAATCTATTTTTTTTCATTTTCTATTTTCCCTGTAAAATAACAACCTTTTTCTGTAAGTTTACAATTTTGTTTTGTAAATTTACCAAATTTTTTGCAAATTTACAAAAAAAATGTTCACCTCGAAGATGATATTTTACAAAAAAAATTGTAAATTTACATTTTCTTTTGTTAAATCAATTTACAAATTATCCCCGTAACTTTACGGGGATTCTTGCTAGTACATATTTTACAAAACCTGCCCCGTAAAATCACGGGGATTTTATGTCATTTTACAAACTTTTTTTTTTGAGTGTACAAATGTGCCCTTAAATCGAAATCTGATATTGTTTAAAAAGTAAAACTAAAACTCTCTTAATTTATTATTTATCACAATAAATATCAAAAAAAAAAATTGCTTTAACAGCAAAAAAAAAACTCCAGTAAAATTTTTTTTATAGCACACAGTGGTAACAATAAATGACCAAATTGTCGTTACAAAGTTGCTGAAAAACATGTTGCTTGCGGTTGACTTTATGAAAAGAAAAAATAAAGATATTTATGTTTGTAGTTTTTTTTCTCATTGTTTTCCCTTTTACAATATAAATCTCAACAATAAGAAAATACCATTATTGACAAGTAGAGGAAAAACTTAAAGGAAAATTTATACAATTTTCTTCTTTTTTTTTGGGAAAAAAAACAAATACAAACATTGTCGAACATGTTGATGCACTCTTAAAATATCATTGAAAAAACATGAAAATGAAATTGAATGGAAAAAGCATCATTATCAAAAAAGCTACATTACATACTACGAGTATAAACACAATGATACACTTACTCATTTTCAACAGCTGGGTTTTGCCCGAGTCGTAAACAAAAAATTCCAACAATAAGAAAAAGTTTAGGGATCAAGTTTTTAGGGGAAAACCCAACATACAAAAAGCAATTGTAAAACTCTTGATTTTTTGTTTGTGGTTAAATGAGTAAATGAATGTGTACAAAATCATGTACCAACACTATGCACAAAAAGTAGCATGTTAATACATATTTTTATGTTAATACTAGCGTGCACCTGTAAATACAGAAAAATTTCATAATGATAATAAATGACCCATTTTTGGAACTTTTCGCTATGTAATCCAATTCACCTGAGAATTGGTTTGCTCCATTAGATGGGGTTTTTACCATCCAATATAGAAACCAATTCTAAGGCTACGATATGTCTTAATCTTTACAAAAACTGTGCTTATGATGATCACCACACTTACAATAAAATACCTTAGTTGATATAATAAATACTACGTCAACTTTAAGACGGTCTTATGTTATTAAAAAAACATTGATTTATTAATTTGAGCAAAAAAAAAAATAAAAATTGAGTAAACAAAACTTTGAGTCTAAAATTTAATGAAAAAATTTTGTAAAAATAAGAACAAATATATATGAATGAAACAAAAAAATTAGTGAAAAAATAATTGATAAACAAATTTTAGTACAAAAGAAATTTTAGTAAAAAAAAAAAATAAAAAAAAAAAAATTGAAAACGTTTTCATTTCAATTCGTTCCCAGTTTCATTCCATTTCGTTCCCTGTTCTATTCCATTTGGTTCCCTGCTCCATTCAATTTTGTTCAATGTGGTGTTCATTCCTTTTCGAATAGTATCCGTTAAATAACAAAAGAGTTTCTAGGTATAAGATCATTAAATTAAAAAGAATCATTTTGCCCCTTATTTTGTTTCAGAAAATATAAAAAGTACACCTTTAACTCCTTTGGAATCAGAATTTAAAAAAAATCTTTTGGAAATGTTTTTTTCGCTAGACGATCCTACATTCCAAATTTAAAGTTTCCAGTACCATTATTTCAGATAATGTGAAAAGTACCAAAGTGCTCGTTTTTACTCCCTTAGAATCGAAATTTCGAAAAAAGTACTTTTGAAGATTTTTTATCTGTTGTTGGATCCTACATTCCTAATTTAAGTTTTTATGACCTCTATTTAAGAAAATTTAAACAGTACCAAGAAGAAATTTTTTGTGGGATTTTTCCCGTTAGAGGATGCTACATTCCAAATTTCAAGTTAATAGGCTCATTATTTTAAAATATATAATTCCCTTTTTTAATTAATTTCCTTAGGAATCAGAATTCCAAAAGTTATTCTTTTGGGAATATTTTATTTCGCTAGTCAATTTTACACTCCAAATTTCCATCAAAATTATTTCATAAAATATAAAAAGTACCATAGTATTCGTTTTTATCCCTTTAGATCAGAATCGGAATTTCCAAAAAGTACATTTTTCAGAGTTTTTTCTGTGTTGGATCTTACATTCCTAATTTTAACTTTTTATGACCTTTATTTAAGCATGGGATGCTTCATTCCAAATTTCAAGCTAATAAAACCATTATTTAAGTATATTTAAAAAGTTTCAAAATACCTTTTTTTACCCGTTTTACCTCCATAGAATCATTATTTCATAAAACCAAGCCATAGTGGATCTATATTCCGGGAGATGCAGCTACATTTCAAATCCCTAGCTTTATTGGTTTGTGGAACTATAAAAAGTACTGACGTACCTGTTTTTGCACATTTTACCTCCTTAGAATCAACATTTCCAAAACCCCAGCCTTAGTGTACCTATTTTCCGGGAGGTGCATCTACATATATTACAAATTTCAAGTCTATAGCTTTAGTGGTGTGGAAATATAAAAAGTACCAAAATACCATTTTTCCCTAAATCAACATTTCCAAAAACACAGCCTTAAAGGATCTATATTTCGGGAGACGCACCTACATTCCAAATTTCAAGTCCCCATTTCGTTCCCTGTTTTATTCCATTTGATTCCCTGTTTCATTCCGATTAGTCCTATGTAGCTTTCATTCCGTTCCGAATATGCGCGTACATGCGCTACACTCAAAAACATACGGTAGTAGATTTACTAATTTTTTTTTGCTAACGCTAGTTAGCTAACTTTTAGCAAATTTTTAGTTGAGATTAGCATGTTAGCAAAAAATTCTTGTAAACTTCATTTAGCACATTAGCAATTTTAAACAAACTTTGAACTAATTTCTTTTGCTAAATTTGAAATTGAGTTGACTACATTTTACAAGATATTTTGCTAATATTAGCAAAATAAATGGTAAATTTTTTTTTATTTTCAGAAAACTTAAAATGGCGCTATCTCGGAAACTAAGCCAGATAGAGCAAAATGGAGGCCATTTTTGGTTCTTAGAATCTCCATAGTATCGCCGGTACTCTTCACATGTGTGGACCCTAATGGGCCCTAACTTTGGATCCAAAAAAGTTAGCATTCCCGAAAATTTTTAAATGCTCATATCTCGGTAAATATTGCCGACACAACAAAAAGTCCAAAAGCTTTTTTGTAGCTCTCATCACGTAGAACAAGACCGCAAAATAGTCAAAAGCTCTCCGAGTAATATTTTTTAAGTTATCGAGTTTTTTAATTCTCAAGACCCCAGTGGTCCCTTATAATCACGTATCTCAAAAACTAAGCAAGGTAGAGCGAAACGGACACAAATTTTGGATCAAAAACTATGACGATTTTTAAGGAACCCAACTAGGTCTAGGCCCATCGGGGTCTGGACCTATCGGGTCCGAACCCAATGGGGTCCTCAGATGTGTATAAACAAAGTTCAAAAAAAAATATTTAGTTAACTAATTATTGGCAAAACATTTTTGCTAACTTTAGCAAAAAAATTGTGGGTTCAAAATCAGCAAATTTTCTTGTAGGTTTACAAGCTTTTTTTGCTAACATTACAGTTTTTTTTTTGGAGTGTAAAAAACCGTGCATTCCAAATTTAAAGTTTCCAGGACCATTATTTCAGGAATTATAATAAGTACCAAAATACATATTCTTACCCCCCTTAGAATCGGAATTTCGAAAAAGTACTTTTTCAGAATTTTTCCCGTTGTTGGAATTAACATTTTATTATTTTTTGTAGGACCTTTATTTCAAAAAATTTAGAAAGTATCACAGTACATTTTTTACAACTTTTTACCCTTACCCAGAAAGTACTTTTTTGGGAATGTTTTTATGTTAGAGGATCCTACATTCCAATTTTCAAATTATTAGGATTTTTTTCAGAAAAAATAAAAAGAACAAAAGTGCTCGCTTTTTACCCTTCTTAGAATCGGTATTTCGAAAAAGAACTTTTTCAGATTTAATTTTTGTTGTTGGAAACAACATTGCTTATTTTAATTTTTTTGTAGGACTTTAATTTCAAAAAATATAAAAAGTACCAAAGTACAATTTTTTACCCCTTTTTACCCTTAGAAATCCGAATTTCCAGAAAGTACTTTTTTTGGGAATGTTTTTCCGTTAGATGATCCTGCATTCCAATTTTCGAATAATTATGATTGGTTTTTAGAAAAAATAAAAAGTACCAAATTACTCGCTTTTTTACCCCCCTTAGAATCGGAATTTCGAAAAAGTACGTTTTCAGAATTTTTTTCGTTATTGGAACCACCATTGCAAATTTTAATATTTTTTTGTAGGACCTTAATTTCAAAAAATATAAAAAGTACCAAAGTACCATTTTTTACCCCTTTTTCCCCTTAGGAATCCGAATTTCCAGAAAGTCCTTTTTCTGGGAATGTTTTTTCGTTAGAGGATCCTACATTTCAAATTTCAAAATAATTGGATTTTTTTTTTTCTCAGAAAAAATAAAAAGTACCAATGTAGTCGCTTTTTTCCCATTTTCAACCCTTCGATTTTACCCCTTAAAATCAACATTTCCAAAAACCCAGCCTTAGTGGATATGTATTCCGGGAGGTAAAACTACAATCCAAATTTCAAGACTCTAGCTTCAGTGGTTTGGGCTGTGGGATGATGCGTGATTAGTATGTCAGTCAGTCATCAGTCAGTCACGTAACTACTTTATATATATAATATAGAGTTCGTTTTCAAATTTTTTTTTTATTTTGATTTCTGGATATTATCACTTTTTAGAAGGTTTTTGTATCAATAAAAATAATGGCGTACTTTTTTTTAAAAAATTCCAACTCCTTCCCGTGCCTATAGGCGACTCAAATCGCGGATTTTGGGTCCCTTTTCACATACAACAAAAACGGCTAAATGTATATCAAATCTGACTTCAGTATTCGATTCTACGGGAAAACTTAGGCCCATAAGCTTTTTTCTAGTTTTTAGAATGCACCAGAATGCATAGTTAGAGTGGTCCAAAAAAACTAATTTTAAAAAAAAAAAATTAAATATTTTTTTTGTTAATATATCATGAAAAAATACTTACATCTGAGAAAAATGGTCCAAAAATTTTAATTTTGTAGTTACCCGTTCAAAAGTTATTAAAGTTTAAAAATTTAATTTATTAGTTTTGTAATTTCTATTTAACAGCAATTCTAATTAATTCTATTCCTTTCGACAGCATATAAAGCTAAACAATTGAAATTATCTTTATTTTTAACTAAACACGAATTGTTCAGGCGCGAAATTTTACCAACAAGTTGTTCGGTGGTAAAATTTCGCGCATGAACAACTCGTGTTTAGTTAAAAATAAAGATAATTTAAATTGTTTAGCTTTATCTGCTATTGAAAGGAATATAATTGATTAGAATTATTGTTGTTAAATAGAAATAACAAAACTAATAAATTATTTTGTATTCACTAAAAAATTAAATTTTTAAACTTTAATAACTTTTGAACGGGTAACAACAAAATTAAAATTTTTGGACCATTTTTCTGAGATGTAAGTATTTTTTCATTGTATATTAACAAAAAAAATATTTTAATTTTTTTTTTAAAAATTAGTTTTTTGGACCACTCTAATCATGCATTCGGGTGCATTCCAAAAACTGAAAAAAAGCTTATGGGCCTAAGTTTTCCTGTAGAATCGAATAGTGAAGTCAGATTTGACATATATTTAGCCGTTTTTGTTGTATGTGAAAAGGGACCCAAAATCCGCGATTTGAGTCGCCTATAGGCACGGGAAGGAGTTGGAATTTAAAACAAAAAAATACGCCATTATTTTTATTGATACAAAAACCTTCTAAAAAGTGATGATATCCAAAAATCTATTTTTCAAAATTAACTCTAATATATATATATAGATGTTAATATTTATATAAGCAAACAATTTTGTATTAAATTTTATAATGTTATTTTAACGCTGTTAAAAATTAAGATAGATGACATATACTTGATTTTTTTTCAAAATTTTTTTAAAAAAATCAAAAAATGTTCTTTATTTAATTCGAAAATTTATTGCTCGATAACTACAAAAAAAACCTCCCTAAAATTTTATCAGCTTTAAAAGGATATTCCAAACATAAAAAATTTTGGTTTTTCAAATCCATGGTTCCCTTGCCAGAAAAAAGGGTCATATTAATATTTTGAGAGAGAATTAAGAGAGAATTCTTGTCGAAGAAAGTCGTGTTTTTTTAACCTCCGCAAAGTAAATAAAGTTTATTAATAATCCAAAAAATTGTTGCTTTGATACATTGTGTACAATAAACAAAGAGCAAAAAAAAAAACAAAAACTGAATAAAAACATCTGATAGAGACAGATTAAAAACAAAAATACTGGTAATAAATATTAGTAGTAGCGCCATCTAGTATTTAGTAGTGCTAACTTTATTATAAAGTGAAGAGCAAAACAAACCTTACCTAAATAAATTAAATAAAAATAAAATCAAAGAAAAACAAAACAATATATAAAACAAATCATGGATATAACTAACCCCCCTCTAGGAGGGGGTACACCGATAAGAGGCAATAGAAGCTCAATAATTGTCAGCGAAAATGAAAAATTAAGGAATGAAATTTCTGAATTAAAAAACCTTGTACATAATATGTCTTTTGAAATACAAAATCTAAAAAAAGAAAATGAACATCTTAAAAATGAGATAACCAATATAAATACAAACATACTAGAAAATACTCTAGTCGATAAAAATGACTTCTCAACAGCTGAAGATATGTTTATGAGCGATTCTATCAAGCCGAGCAATGTGAACAAGAGTTTGCTACAGATGAAGAAGAACTTGAACGTGAAACCAATTGGATTCTTAAAAAACGGCGAAAAAATAATACTTCTCAAAGCGAGTTTACTTCAAATTTGCCATCGTGTTCTAAAAATGCACATGATGCAACTATAAATCAACCAAAAAAACTGCAGCAAAAAGTCTCTACAGCTAAACCAAATGAAAATTTAAGTAATGATGAAATTACACAAAAACAACTACCGCCCCCACCCATTAATGTCGTGGGTGTAAACAGTTTTATTCAAATTCAAAATATAATTAATAAAGCATTGATTAAAGATTATAAAATTGTAGCACTAAACAATGATGTGTGGAAAATTAACAGGCTCAATGAAGAAAAAATACAATGGTACACTTTCGAAAACAAAAATGAAAGACCTCTAAGGGTTATGGTAAGGGGACTGCACTCTACTTGCCCGCCAGAAGATATAATTAAAGATATCAAATCACAGAATCTGGCTGTAACAGAAGCTGTTAATATGGTAAAAAAGGTCAAAATAGATAATGCTGAAAGTAATACACGAAATGAAAGAAAACCTCTACCACTATTTATGATATCTTTCGATCACACCGAGTCAACAGATCGTATATACGAAATCAGATATATTTTAAACATGAAAGTTAAAATTGAGGCTGTAAAGAAAAATTCACAATTAATAGCCCAATGTAAGAAGTGCCAAGGTTTTAACCACACACAAAAATATTGTTCACGTGATCCGCGCTGTGTTAGCTGTGCTGGTAGACATGAATCAACAAATTGTAATGCTAATAAAACGAATCCCCCTGTATGCGTCAACTGCAAAGGCAATCACCCAGCCAACTACAGGGGATGTGAAGTAGCCAAGGAGTTGCAACGACTAAGAAAAAAAGCGATAAAAAGTAAAACAAATGAAAATAGATCCTCTGAGAACGAGCAAAATGTTAATGATATGCCTATAACAAATGAAACAAATGTTAATGATTTACCTATAAGAAATGATACAAATACACAAAGAATAAATAGAAATCAATCTAACCATAATTCGTATGCCAATATAACTAGGCAAAAAGTTATAAGAGCACCTCAAACGAGTCAAAACAATGAAAACGTAAACGTAATGCATGACGTTCTAAGACTTATCAATGAACTAAATGAAAAAATGAAAGAACAAAGTTTAATAAATGAAAAGATCGCTGCCAGTCTTAATGGCATAGAAAACAAACTTAAAATAAAAAACCATTAATGGCTAAAAACCTTAGAATATTATCATGGAATGCCAATGGGCTAGGAAAGCATATCTCTGAACTTGAAATATATTTATTTGAAAAGAAAATTGACGTATGTCTGATATCTGAAAGTCACAGTACAAAACAATCGTTTTATAAAATTCGTGGATATAAGTGTTATAATGCAATACATCCTTTAAATAAGGCAAGAGGTGGTGTAGCAATTTTCATTAAAGATAGCATAAAGCACTATGAAAAACTAAAAATTGAGTCAGAAGAAATGCAAGTGATAACTACAGCTTTAGAAATAAAAAGTAATTTCACAAGCACCATATCATCTTTTTATTGTCCTCCAAGGTATAAGTTAACAAAAGAAAAATATATAAATTTATTTAAATGTATTGGCCCAAATTTTGTATTAGGAGGAGATTTTAATGCAAAAAACGTATTTTGGGGATCAAGGTTGACTACATCTAAAGGTATTCAGCTACTACGAGCTGGACGAAAAATGAAGTGCGAATTTCATTCTGGGGGAAAGCCCACTAATTGGCCTTCTGACCCAAAGAAATTACCAGACTTAATTGACTTCTTTATATCAAGAGGCATTTCACGTATTTACACTCATATTGAGAATGATGAAGGCCTTTCCTCCGACGACTCTCCTATTATTCTTACAATAAGTGAAACTAAAATTGAAGAAATAAAGCATCCTTTTTTAACAAATAAAAATACAAACTGGAACCTTTTTCGTGAGATCGTATCTGAAAATATAGAACTTAATGTGTCACTCAAAACTCCTTATGAAATAGAAAATGCATTAGATAAATATATCGAAAATATACAAAATGCGGCGTGGAATAGTACACCCATAGAAAGAAAGTTTGTCGGATATAAAACATGTTCAAGAGAAGTAAAAGAATTAATTTAGGAAAAACGTAAAGTAAGAAAACATTGGCAAAACGAAAGAACATCTGAAAACAAAACCAGATTAAATAGGCTAAGCAACGAAGTTAAGAAAATGCTTAAAGACTTTAATGATAAATCTTTAGAGAACACACTAAAAGCCTTGTCAGCAACACGTGATATGGGCGAAACAACGACACACATTCCACCCATTAAGAAAGTTGACGGTACTTGGGCAAGAAGTACTAAAGAAAAAGTAACTGTCTTTGCAGACTTTTTAGAAGACACTTTTCAGTCACTTCAAAATCTTTGTCCAGATGAAAATATATTTCCCGAAATAAATAGTGATCCTGGACAAATTAAAACTGCTACACTAAATGAACTAAAAATTATCATTAACAATGAACTAAAAACTAACAAAGCGCCAGGTTATGACTTGATCACAGGACAAATTCTTAAAGAACTTCCAGAAAAAGGACTTCGGTTATTGCTTTATATTATAAACGCTTCTATTCGCCTACAAATCGTTCCCAATCAGTGGAAAGTGGCGGAGGTTATAATGATTCCTAAACCGGGAAAACCACCTATTGATAAGACATCATACCGACCAATATCTCTTCTTCCTATAATTGCAAAAGTTTTTGAAAAACTATTTCTCAAGAGGTTACTCCCCATACTTGAGAATAAATCGCTTATACCAAGCCACCAATTTGGATTTAGGTGCAGCCATTCCACTGTTGAACAGGTTCACAGAGTAACAGATACAATTGAAAAATCTCTTCAAGAAAGAAAAATTTGTTCCGCAATATTTATAGATGTTGCGCAAGCTTTTGACAAAGTTTGGCACGATGGACTTCTGTTTAAGTTGCAAAGAGATTTACCTTATAAATATAGTAAATTACTTAAATCGTATCTTAGCGAAAGACATTTTCGGGTGAAGCATGAGGAGGAATATTCTGAATTAAAAAAAGTTAGAGCAGGTGTTCCCCAAGGAAGTGTTCTTGGTCCAATATTGTATATTTTGTTTACAAGAGAACTTCCGAGTTCAAATGAAGTACAAATTGCAACTTTTGCTGACGATACAGCTATCCTAGCTACTGGTAAAAGTATTAAAAAATCTACAACAAAGCTACAAAAAGCTAGCGATGAAGTTATAAGATGGACGAAAATGTGAAGAATTAAGTTAAACGAGACAAAATCAATACACATAAACTTCACTAATAAAAACGTTAATAACTTACCCATATATATGAATGGTAATGTTGTCCCATATGCAAACACAGCCAAGTATCTTGGTTTTACTTTAGTTGCTAAGTTAAAATGGAAAGAACATGTGAAGAAGAAAATTGATGAACTTAATATTAAATTTAGAAAAATGTTTTGGTTAATTGGGCCTAATTCAAGGGTCTCAACGCAAAACAAACTACTCCTATACAAACAAGTGATAAAGCCAATATGGTGTTATGGGATACAGCTTTGGGGCTGTGCAACGAAAACAACTTTACAGCCTATTCAGACTTTTCAAAACAAGATGCTAAGGTGCATCACAAATTGTCCGTGGTATATACGAAATGTTGACCTACACAGAGACCTGAAGTTTCCTACAGTTGCTGAAGAAATAAAAATCAACGCAACGAAACATGGAGAAAGACTTCTAAAACACTCTAACGAAGAATTGCTCTACATTGTTAGAAATCATACACAACAGAGAAGACTAAAGAGAATTCTCCCTTTGGATCTACTAAGCTGACTTGGCAGCACTGTAAATTAAATAAATTATATATACATATTAGGACTAACCACTGGGTTATATCCTAACAAATTCACTTACAACTCAGTCGTAATAAAATTTTAATTAAAAAAAAAAAAAAAAATATTAATATTGTTTTCAAAAATTTTTGTTAAATTTTTTTTTTGAAATTTTTTTTTTGTTTATAAATTTAAAATTTCCATAATTTTATCAATAATATTGTTACAGATTTTTTATTATTTTTTTTTTTTTTTTTTTTTATGGCCCTATGTTCCAACTAGGAATTTTAAAGGACTAAATATATAAAAAAAAAATATTGTTACAGATAGTTTTTTATACAACTTACGGTTTTCGAGAACAAAAAAAAAAAAACACACACACACAAAAACTGTCTAGAGCAGCGACAGGCAAAAGCACTACGCGGCGTTTTTACTCTCACACCTACATGCTCTCACTCATAAAACAAAATCAAAAAACACAATTTTCTCCTCTCTTCTTGCTTAAAATATACTTAGAGAAATAATCAAAAAGAATTTTAATGTCAAATTCTTGTTTAAGGAACATTTTTTTGGTAAACCAGAATGCTTAGTTTGTCACTATTTACTAAATATTACATTGCTAGACATTTTAACCAATGTCATTTATTATCTTTTTTATTTTTTAAATGGTTAAATGTATTATTATTTTTACTATAAGTTTTTTTAAGTGCATTGAGTATGAGAGTGCTACATGTTACACACACAAAGACAAAATATGATAGTATGTGTTTGCCTGTCGCTGGTCTAGAGCCAACGTTTAAAAAATATCGAATTTTCAAAATTTCGAACTATAAAATTTTGCCCAATTTTTGTGCATAGTTTACCTGTTTGTCATCATCATCATAGCTGGTAGCTGATGACGATGCCTTTGATGTTGTATATTCAGCAAATATTTTCATTTATGTAGTTTTTTATTTTACTGTTTTTTGTTATAGTCTACATCTCTTATTCATATATTGTCTAATATGGTTGCAACAATACATTAAACACCATCAATGAATACATGAAGAAACAAATACTCTTACTCTTTAATCACCAAATAATTTCAAAACAAAAATGCTTTTTTCTTGTTTTCTGCAAAATATTCATTTTTGTGTCACCCCAGCACACAAAGCGTGTAGAAATTACAAGGATTTTTATTACAAAAAAAAAAAACAACGCAAGCTACATGGTTAACAAATAACCAAAAACTTTTGGTTGTTTGGAATCTTTGGATACCCTTTAGAATAAAAAGAAATCTAAGAATAGATAAAATGAAAAGCTGTGGCAAATTTCACAAGAATAAAGGTAAACTAGTTAAAGAGTTTTAAAAGCAGCTGCAATTCCGTCCATATTTTTTGCAGATTTTATATAGATCCTAGTTAAACTCTTTTTAGAAACTTTGACCAAAAAATTTAAATTTTGGACAGGTTACCGATGACTGGCAACCAGTGCCATAAAGGCATTCATTATCTTCTTTAAAGTGTCCACGTCCGATATTTCGATTTGTTGCAAACGGAATGACAAATTTCAATATTTCTATAACAAAGTGTAGGGTATAAATTCACGAAGATCATTTTTTTTGCAAACAACACATTTAACATAAAAACCCTTTTTAGTAGAAAACATGTAATAATAAAAAATTGTTTATATCTTAATGACAAGGACATCATGACAACGAAAATAAATTATGGCAAGATGTATTTAAATATTTCAACACAAAATGTTGCTATGATTGAAAATAAATCTTTTAATGGTACACTCACAAAAAAAAAAAAAATATATAGGTGTAATTTTCCGGAAAATTGAGCGAGATTGGCGTGGTACAACACGGTAAAATTGAAAAATTTTTGCATGAAATCACTTTGTGTTTAATTTTTTCGACTTTAACTCTACAATTCTGAAGTTTTCGAAACAAATCTATTAAGCGGAGTTTTCTACGAGCTATCGATCAGAATTATTTGTTTTTTGGAGAAAATTCAAGACTGGTTTGGAATTTTCAAATTTTAGATAAAATAACTTGCTTTTTCAAAGCACGGCAGTTTCGTTTTTTTTAATATTTTTAAATGACTTGGAAGCAAGGTTGGCAATCGAAACGAATAACGGTATCGATATCGGTATTTTTATCGTTTTTTTATTTATTTCGGTATCGGTATCGGTTACGGTATTTGAGTGGAATCGGTTACGGTATTACCGATACCGAAACGTCAATACCGGTACGTACCGGTATTATCGAAAAAGTGCTAAGAAATAAAAAAAAAACGTATAAAAACTTTAAAAAAATTTGTAAAAACAAGTAGTAAAGTCAAATTCGACTTGGACGAATTCATCAATACCCTCCACAATGCCCTCTTAAATTAATAGTTAATTTTCTAGCGTGAATCAAATTAACAATTTTGATTAGAAATATTTTATTTTGAGTAAAAAAGTTTTTTTAGTCATTTTTGAAAAAAAAAAAAATTGACAATTTTTTTTTTTTTTGAGTGTAAGTTTTTTTTGTTTTAGTATAAAAATTTTTGTGAGTGACAAGAATACTTTGTTAAATATTTTCCTGACTCATCAATTTTTTTAAAGCTGGTTTAACGGTTTTTTCAACAAGTGAATTTACGGTGAAACCTGAAATTCACAGTTTTCTTAATAACTTCTGAACCACTGGACCGATTTGGCTGAAATTCAATACGAACCAGGCCAGCGCATATATATATTTCAAGCTTCATCATCCTCAGGATTTTCTTTCGAAAGTTAGCGTGTTTTTTTATCTCGAAAATTCACGAAAAACCGTTGCCGAAATTCAGTCTTTTGCTCATAACTTTTGAATATAAGGCCGTATAGTTTTTTACCTTTCTTTTTTGTGTTTGAGCTGAAAAGGGTCCAATAAGTTTTATTGGGTGTCAAAATGACTCTGTAAAATATATTTCCCTTCCGCATCGCGGTTAAAGTAAAAACCCCAACAAATTACATATTTCATCTTATTTCCAGGCAACCAAGTTTTTTGTTGGTGTTATCTATTTGGAAAAATAGGTATTCCCTGTCTAGACAAGATCACATTCAAAAATATTGCAAATAATTTTTTTCGCGAATTATGGGACTTTTATGGACGATTTCTACGAGTTAAGCCACTTCAAAAAATTATACTATGGTTGAAAACCTCCTGCTAGTATTCCAAATGCCTTCACCGAAGTTCTGTAAATATCAAAAAAATCCTTGGACACCCACATCACGGATTAAATAAAAATCCCCAAAAAACTATTCTATACAAAAGGGGTTCAGAAACTTTCTATTGGGAGTCAAAATGAATCCATAAAAATTCAATAAAAATATGATTCTTCATGAGGAAAATATTTGTAGAACATTTAAACTCTTTATATGGACGTTTCTTAGAATTTTATGTTTAGTTTTTGAAAAAGGACTTAAATGACAACCTTAAATAGCAGTCAGGGGATTAATTTGTATTAAGAAACGAACCGCCATACAGAAGTTTTTTTATTTTAGTTTTTTTGACGTTTTCCAAACGCCTTTGATAAAAAATTAAAAATTTCAGTGGGCCATAAAAAAATCGGAACTGACTAACAAATATATTAAAGAAAAAACAAAAAAAAAATAAAAAAATTTTACAGTCCAAAAAATCTTTTTTTGGCCATAAAAAAATAATTTTTGTAATGCCCAAATATAAACTTATATTTTAAGCAAAACATTTTTTTTACACTTTGTTTCCGATTTTTAAGTCAAAAAAGGAACCCAAAGCCAATTTGTTAATATCGACCCTAAGTGGGAACTTTCCCGACCCCGACGTTTTCGAAATACGAAAAAAGCTATATTTGCTATATTTACTGTTGAAGCTTTTATATTTTTTCTCTGGTGTCTAAAGTAAAGGAAAAAATCAAGTAAGACAATAAAAAAATGCATGTTTAATGCATTAAAAATTTGCATTTAAAATGCATTTTTATGTTGATACATTAGCAAAAAATTTTCAAAAAATAATTTTTGTAATGCCCAAATATAAACTTATATTTTAAGCAAATCATTTTTTTTACACTTTGTTTCCGGGTTTTAAGTCAAAAAAGGAACCCAAAGCCAATTTGTTAATATCGACCCTAAGTGGGAACTTTCCCGACCCCGACGTTTTCGAAATACGAAAAAAGCAATATTTGCTATATTTACTGTTGAAGCTTTTATATTTTTTCTCTGGTGTCTAAAATAAAGGAAAAAATCAAGTAAGACAATAAAAAATGCATTTTTAATGCATTAAAAATTTGCATTTAAAATGCATTTTTATGTTGATACATTAGCAAAAAATTTTCAAAAAAATATATTAAAAATAGAAGACCTTTATGTGCCATGAAAATGATGACTGACTTTGTGTGCAAAAATGTTGAGCTATAATAATATGTTAACTAAAAAAAAATCAAAATGGGTAACAGTTGACGAAAATGCCCTAAAAATGAATTTGCATTTAGAATGCGTTTTTTTAATGACACATTTTTTTTTAACTTTTATGTTTAAAGTAGAGGACTTTAGCTTTTAATTTCAATTTCGATTATAAAAATCCGATATTTACTTAAGAAGTTATAGATCTTCAAACAACACCACTTTTTAAATTTTTTGTGATTTTAAAAAAATTAAAATCGCGAATAAAATCGCGAGTTTTTAGAATTTAATTAAACTGTATATGGGAATGTCTAAATGGCTCCATAGAGCATCTGTGTTCATAATATAAAAAAAATCTGAAGATCCCCGTCCAGATTTGTGGGTTTGTATCGTTATTTTGATCGATATATATACAGTCAAATTCGGTTAAAACGAACTCGGTTATAACGAATTCTCGGTTATAACGAACTTATTCTAAAGACCCGACGTTTTGGAATCAATTTTGACACAAAATACTTCTTTTATAACGAACTCGGTTATAACGAATCCTCGGTTAAAACGAACTACTTATTATCGTCCCAAAAACACAATTTCATGTGTATTTACCTTTTTATAACGAACTGTCATAATTATTTTTAAATTTGTGGCATCATGTTTATCAAACTCACAAAAGGTTGGACATTTTTGGTTTATATTATAATTTTGATAAAATTTATTTATAATTTTTATGGTTTCTTCTCAATAAGTAGTTCATTACCGAAAAAAACATAAAATAAAACAAAATTGGGTCTATTTTTTTTGGAAATAAAACTATGTTGATGAAAAATATACCCCGCTTATAGCGAACTTCGCTTATAACGAACTATTTTTGCCGGTCCCTTGGAGGTCGTTATAACCGAGTTTGACTGATATATTTTTTTTTTTTTCAAAAAACAGTTTTTATTTTCAAAATGTTTTTTTAAAGAAATGTTTTTTGTTAAAAAACAAAAAAAAATTCTCAAAATTAATTTTATTTACGAAAACAGTTTCATAAAATTTTTTTAAATTTTTTTTCATAAATTTTTAACAATTTTTTTACATTGAGCAAGGTATTTCTTACTTATTTTATTTGGTACACTCTATTTTGTAGTTCATAAAATTATTTTATTGTAATTTTTTTCTTTTTTTATATTTGTTCGCCCTTTATTTTAAACATTAAAAAATAATTACATAAAAATAACAAAAAAAAACAATTAAAGCTTGAAAAATACTAGAAAATTTCAGGTTAAATATAAAACAAAACATAACTGCAGTAGAAACTAAACAACATCCGTTGTTATTATTATATTTTTTATTTTTATTTTATTTTTGTTGTATGGAATTATTTTCTTTTAAAATACATTTCATCATATTTCCTCTTATTTTTTTGCAGGATTTTTTTTTTATTCATTTTCAAAATCATTCTCGCGGGTGTATGTGCATTTAAAAGCTCTTCTACAAAAGTCATCATCATTTATTATTTTTTATATTTTTTTATTTTTTGCTGGTTATAGTGGACCAAAAAATGAAAGACCACAATACATGTAAAATCCTTTATAGTTGATTCTCTATTATTATTACATATCCTCATGTCTTTTATGTGTATGTGTATTGTATATGTGTAAGTATTAAATTTACTTTCACATATAAAATTTTAACTTACTCTAATACAAACATGCTGACGTTATGGAATATGAATTGTATCGTATTGTGTTGTTGCACACTAATATATCATAGCGACTGTATAACAACACTTCACTGTGTGGTCTTTGCATGAATGTTGTTTGTTTTATTGTTTTCGTTCATTCGTTTGGTTAATTGTTGGTATCTTTTTTTTCCAACAATTTCATTTACAATTTGACTGAAAATCATGAATGATAAAAATAAAACAGTTGCAAAGTTATTTGGTACAATTCGAATTCAATCGGTACTTTTTCGTAGAATTCAAAAAAGTATTTTAAAATAAAAATTTAAAGAATTGACAAATTTCTAAAGAATGTTGTTTATTGATATTCTGGCAATTTTTCTGTTATCAGCACATCCTTAAATCGAAATTTTTCTTTGGAACGTTTAAACATGATAATGTTTTTAGGCTGGTGCCTTTTTTTAAAAAAGTTGCAGGACAGCACCTCAGTTTGACTATATAAGCTAACGATTAACAAAAAAGAAAATAACTATTACTGTTGTCATTTTCTTAAAACTAAAAATTTCAGTAACTTGGGTTTGTAACTTGAATAATAATTCACCTCGCGGTGAATAAAAAAATATTCACCAGCTGGTGAATAAAACGTAATATAATTATTTTTAATCAATATTTTTTTTTAATCAATGTTTTTCATCATTTTTTTCATATTTTTTTCATGAATATTGTTTTTCATCAATATTTTTTTTCATCAATATCAATACCCAGAGGATACCGGAAACAATATGTTCCTGGCTGGTCAGAAGAAACCGAGACTCTACACTCGGAATATCTAGCTACTCAAGATGAGACAATTGCAGACGAACTTCTAAAGTCTCTTGATAATGCTCGCAGGGAAAAATGGCACCATACTGTTGAAAATGTAAATTTCACACATTCCAGCCGAAAAGCTTGGAGCATTCTTCGTAAATTGGGTAATAGCACTCCTATAACAACATCGAAATCGAGCATACACCCTGACAGTATTGCTCTTAACATTAAACGTACATCAAAAATTGTATCGGAGAAGAAACACACCATTAATATTAAAAAGAAACTTAAAGAATTAAAAAATGAATCGCCTATCATTCCACAGTTCTCAGGACCTTTCAGTGAAGAGGAAATTAACTTCGCAATATCGCAGGTTAAGTCAGGGAAATCCGCAGGAGCGGATGGATTATTTCCTGAGTTTTTTATACATAGTGGAAAAAATTTTCGAAAATGGCTTACACTTTTCTACTCAAATGTACTTCTAACTGGTGTAATGCCTACGGATCTGAAGAGATCAAAAATACTCGCCCTTTTAAAACCAGGCCAAAGGAACAAGCTGAAAGTTACCGACCGATAGCACTATTAAGCGTTGTATACAAATTACTCGAGAGACTAATTTATAACAGAGTTGAACCCACTATTAAAAGCATCGTTCCGGTAGAGCAGGCGAGGTTTAGATCGGGACGTAGCTTCACTGATCAGGTACTATCCTTAACGACCTACATTGAGGCTGGTTTTCAATCAAAACTCAAGACATCCGTTGCATTTATAGATCTCAAAGCTGCGTACGACACGGTCTGGAAAGACGGACTGATCTATAAATTTCTAAAAGCTATCCCTTGCATTCGAACTGCTACTCTTCTCAACAATATGTTAAGTGATCGTCATTTTATAGTGTATCTTGGAAACAAACAAAGCAGAAAGTGTAAACTTAATAATGGACTCCCCCAAGGATCTGTACTTGCCCCGCTTCTATTTAATCTCTACACTGATGACCTCCCATCAACGTACTCAAAAAAGTTCTCCTACGCTGATGACATCGCTATAGCCACTCAACGCTACTTAGTAAAAGATGCTGAATCTGTCCTTACAAATAACCTGCTATCACTTGGAAATTATTTTAAAAAATGGCGTCTGTGTCCTAGCCTTAGCAAGACGGAAGTAACATGTTTTCACCTCAATAATAGTCAATCTGATCTAAAGCTTAACGTTCGTTTTGGAGATACTATCCTACCCTATAATCCAACACCAAAATACCTTGGAGTTACCCTTGATAGAACACTCTCTTTTAAAAAGCACATAGAAAGTACTGCTAACAAAGTTAAAACGCGTAACAATATTATCCAAAAACTTGCGTCAACTACCAGGGGAGCTTCTGCAAAAACACTGCGCTCAGCCTCACTCGGACTGGTTTATTCTTCTGCAGAATACTGCGCACCGGTCTGGCTTAATAGCCCCCACGTAAACAAATTAGATACTCAACTAAATGCATGTATGCGACTAATAACAGGTACAATGTCTTCAACTCCATTAAGATTTTTACCTGTTCTAAGTAATATCCTACCACCAAATCTGAGACATCAGAATGCACTACTCCGCGAACATCGAAAAATAATCGCCAATCCTAGCCTTAACATACACCAATATATTGAAGCTGTTAATGACGACCGTCTCATATCTCGGAAACCTCCATTAAAACTAGCTGAAAGTCTCGCAAACAATAATTATGACCCATATAACATCTGGTTTAATAATTGGAACCAAGCTTCATGTGATGACTTAAATAAAATGCAGGACTTGACTTGTATGCCTCCTGGATCAGAATTGCCTAGGCCTATATGGGTTAGGCTTAACCGTATACGGACAAACAATGGAAGGTACGCAGCTACTCTTTTTAAATGGGGCTCTGCTGTTTCGCCATTATGTGATTGCAGTGATGTTAATCAAACCATTCACCACATTATAAAAGACTGCCCCCATCGTAAATTTCATGGCGAACTACACGAACTAAACAATGCTGGCCCAGATGCCGTCCGGTGGCTAAAGAATATTGACATCAATATCTAATTATTTATACTATTTTTCCATCAAAATATGCTAAACTTTGTTGTATAATCTATTAAATTCGTTATGCTATATCTCTAAAATTATAATTGTTTGTATCAGTGCCATACGATAAATAAATAAATAATCAATATTTTTTTTTCAACAATATTTGTATTCATCAATATTTTTTTATCAATAATTTTTTCTCAACGTTATTATTTTTTTATCATTATTTTTTTCATAAATTTTTTTTATCAATAGTTTTGATTTTAATCCATTTTTTTTTTCATCAATTTTATTTCATCAATTTTTTTTTTTTTTCATCAATATTTTTTTGTTCATCAATAATTTTTAATAAATATTTTTCTCATCAATATTTTTTTCATCAATAGTTTTTTTCATCAACATTTTTTTTCATCAATATTTTTTTATCAATATTTTTTTAATCAATACTTTTTTTTTTTCAACAATATTTCTTTTTTATATATGGTTTTGAATTGAGAAAAGTGTGAAAGAAAAATTTTTAATTTTTCTAAAAATTTAAGACATCCTGGTTTGTTTCTTACTAGTTTTATATTATCCAGTTATAATAATCTTAAGAAAAACTTTTAATGCCAAATTAATTCAGTTAATAGTCAATAGAAGTCTATATGTGAAAATTATTAACAGATCGCAGCCGACAAGGATTGAACCCATCATCTGTAATACTTTGCTATTGACTGCTTGTAACTTACAATCACTCTAGACCGATACGCCAAGTAGGCTGTTAAGCAAGTATCACCCAAATCATGATTTCCAATTCGTGTGTGGTTGTTGCTGTTGTTTTTTCTAACAGAAGAGTTGTTATTGTAATTTATATAAATCAATTCTATTTTTAGTAATCATTATTCTCCTTCCTCTCCTTCATAAATTCTGATTTGACAAGGAAAGTATCTCAACCCTTATGAACCGATTTGCTTAAAACGTAAAATATATATGAAAGAGACAATTCTAAGGTTGGGGTTTCTCGGCTTATCGGCCATATCGGGGATTTAGTGGTTCAAAACATGGGTCAAAAAATGGCGAAAAAATCGTTTTTTGGGTTTTTCATCGATTTATTTTTAAGAAACTATATGATGTTTTCATATGAGAAGAAAGGTTTTTTTAAATGCCTATCCAATGGTGGCATAAACTTGTAAAAATTTGGCTTCTTTAAATATTTTTTTCAGGAAAATAAGTAAATTTTGGGGGGTACTTATGTAAAGACATAGACCTACGATATCCATATGGATAAGAAATAATCTTTATTAAATTTATTTTTGCCCTAGATGATATTCCTGTTAGTTCGGAAGTTATCAAAATTTTCCCGAAGGTCCACATGGTTTCATAAGGGAACAACGAAATTTTTAAACACCGATATGGCCGATAAGCCGAGACACCCCAACCTCTAAATCGTCTCTTTACACCCTTTCATCATCAGCACTCCTTCGATTGACACACACTTAATGTGTGTCAGATTAAAATTGGACATTTAAATTAAACTTTTGAACAAATTAAATATCGGAATTACTCCTCGTTGTGTTGAATAACCCGTATTCACCATTATTTGTGTTGTATTCATTTGGCAAAAACTTAATCAATTTAACTTTTAACAGAGTTGTATTTTTCCCATTGTTAACCCTTAGTAGGACTTTTCAAGTCTTGAAAATGAATACAACACGAATGATGGTGAATACGGGTTATTCAACACAAAGAGGAGTAATTCTGATATTTAGTTTTTTCAAAAGTTTTATTTAAATGGCTAATTTTAATCTGACACACAATAAGTGTGTGGCAATCGATGGATTGCTGATGATGGAAGGGTGGCATCTTCCGAAAGCTGTCGACATCTTCAATTAGCCCGTGTTGTCACTTGATTTTTTTCAGATTTTCTCATTGTACAACAATTATAATTTTTCAGAAATAATTAATATGGACTTAAACCGAACTAAATAAAATATTTAAATTTCAATATGTTAAAAATATTTAAAAATTTATTTCTGTATTTAAAGTACAAGAATGAACTATTTTAGTTCGAGGCCCATATATTTTATTTATAATTTTCTCATAAAAGGCTATTAATTGCTTTAAAAAAATTACCCATCTTATTGAAAATCTGCACAGATCTGTTTCACCCTTAAAAGGATCATCAGCAGATTTTAGAAAATCATTCTTGGTCAATTAAACATCAACCCAGACATAAGATTTCGTTTATTTCACAAGTTCAATGAGAATTACTATTATGAACGTTTTAAATCTGTTTTACAATTGCAGCTCGAAAATTATCTACTGATATTCAAAGATTTCAGTCAAAACTCGAAAGACCAATTTAAACTCAAAGGATCAATTAAAATTCGAAAAATATCAATTGAACATCGAGAACAATACCCTTGGATTATTAAGGAATATCATCTTCAACTCTTTTGTTTCATTAGTTCTTGTCCCAAATTTTAAATTTTCCATATGTAACCCATTTGACTGTGTTGGTAAATTTTTTTAGTCGTCTCTCTCATCCTCTAAATGTCATCCTTCAATGTTTTTAAGTCTGTGCTTTTGTTGTTAATAATAACAGTCATCAAGCATAAAACACTAGACAATTTTCTAGTTGTTTTATTACAACACAGTTATTTTTTTAACAGAACATCTCTCCCTTACTATACGCAGTAAATAAATTTGGAAAAGTTTTCTTACTATCTAGATAAACTTTGAATGTATAGTGTATTTTAAGATAATAATTTTGAAGACTTTTGATTTTTTTTTTTTTAACTTCTTATCTATACGCTTATTAAAATGATTTCAGTTTCCTACTATAAATTGGGTAAATTTACACAAAATGTGTAGTTTTAACAAAAAATTATTGGAAATTTACACATTTATAGTAGTATATTATTTGAATTTGTTGAAATTTACCCAATTTATAGTAGGAAACTGGAGTCATTAGAGTGTAGGATCAGAATTTTCTTTACTCAATTTTCCTGATATTCGTGAAACAGGTTTATTAATTGATATTTTAATTTTTGTTATGGCTGACTATTTCATTCACTAACAAGTCGTTGTAGTATAGTCGGTGGTTGTTGGTTCTAGAGTAGTAGTAATATAAGTTTTCAGCAATATTGTTTTAATAGTCTCTTCTTTTTGGTCTTCTTCTCAATGGTGTAGTGTATAGTGCTGAGTTAAATAATTAAATGTTGACAGCATGATTACGGACCAACAGCTGTGTTTATTCTAGCAACAATAACAACTACAACATGAGTAAGTTTTTTCTATAGAACTCTGATATACTTAAGTAAGTTATATTCCAGTTACTTTTGCTGTCATTGCTCTTGTTGCTTGTGTTTGTCTCTTCTTGTATAGAAATATTTTTTTTTTCGATGTTAACAAGTGAGGGACATACATATATAACTGTCTGACTGCTTTAGGTTATCTGACAACTCGTTTGATGTTAACTAGATTGGTCAGTAAAAGAGAAACTACTGTAAAGAGATGATTAATTAAAAAAAAATATTAAATTAATTTTAAAAATTAAAATTGACTTAACTTGACCTCTACTTTTAAAGACAATTTAGAACTGATAACTTGTTTGTTTAGGAAATAATTATCTTTACTTACGTGGAATGAATCCCCTGCCCAAAAACTATGAAAATTTGCCCAAAAATGTTGGGTAACTTTTCATATGAAATATGACCCAAATTTGTATGAAAAATGTTTGGGCGAATTTTCGTTTTCTTTTTTGGGCCATTTTTCTTTGGGCGATTTTGCCTACAGCCTGTTTTTTTTTTTAACAAAAAAATGTTTTTAAAACAAAAGAATTTTTTTTTCAAAACCAAAGAAAATGTTTTGTTATCGATAACTTTACAATTCATTATAAAATTTTTGTGTTATCGATATTTCCTGAACTTTAAAATTTTTTACAGAAAAGTTTCTGTTATCGGCCTTAAATAACTATACAATTTTCCATAGTTATCGATTTTTCAAAAAATTTCAAATAGAATATATCAAAATATTTTTGTTTTTGTAAAATCGATAACATAAAAATTTTATATAGAAAATTGTTAATTTATTGAAAAACCAGAATTTTCTATAGTTATCGATTTTACGAAAACAACAACTTTTTCTTTTTGAAATTTTTCAGAAACTACACAATTTTTTATAGAAAAATTTTCGATTACTATACAATTTTTACAGAAACTTTCGTTTTCGATTGTTCAATATATGTTTAATTTTTCATACAAAATGCTGTGTTTTCAATTTTTCGATAACAACAAAATTTTCTATAGAAAACATTTTGTTATCGATTTTTCGAGTACTATATATTTTTCTTAGTGAAATTTTGTGTTATAGACTATTCAATTTTCTATAGAAAACTTTTGTTTTCGATTTTTTGATATCTATTCAATTTCCTGTACAAAATTTTGTGGTTTCGATTTTTGAATAACTACAAAATTTTCTATAGACAATTTTATGTTAACGACATTTCGGTAACTATACATTTTCTATAGAAAACTTGTGTTGTCAATTTTTCGAAATTTATTTAATTTTCTATACAAAATTTTGTGTTATTGAGTTTTTAATAACTCTTCAATTTTCTAAAGAAAATTTTGTGTTATCGACTTTTCGATTGTATAATTTTCTCTAGAAAATTTTGTGTTATCAAATTTCGAAAACTATACAATTTTCTATAGACAATTTTTCGATAACTTTACAATTTTCTATTGAAAATTTGTGTTTACGATTTTTTCAATTCTTTGTAGATCATATGTATTTTTGATTTTTCGATAACTATCTAATATTCTACAGAAAATTTTATTTTTTTTAATTTTTTAATAAATCAGAATTTTCTATAAAAAATTTTGCGTTACCGATTTTTTGATAACTATACAATTTTCTTTACAAAATTTTGTGTTTGTCGATTTTTCATTAACTATAACTATATTCAATAACTATTTGTACGAGTACTATCGATTTTTCGATATCTATTCAATCTTTAATACAAAATTCTGTGTTATCGATTTTTGAATAATTACAAAATTTTCTATTGATAATTTTGTGTTATTGATTTTTTGATAACTATGCAATTTTCTATAGAAAATTTTTGTTACTGTACAAAATTTTGTGGTACTATACAAAATTCTGTGTTATTAATTTTTTAATAACTATACAATTTTCTAAAGAAAATTTTGTGTTATCGACTTTTCGATTACTATACAATTTTCTATAGAAAATTGTGTGTTATCGACTTTTCGATGACTATTAAATTTTCTCTAGAAAATTGTGTGCTATCGATTTTTCGATAACTATACAATTTTCTCTAGAAAAATTTGTGTTATCGATTTTTCGATAACTAAACAATTTTCGATAACAATACAATTTTCTATACAAAAATTATGTATTATAGATTTCTCGATAACTAGATTTTTCGGTAACTAGATTTTTCGATATCTATACAATATTCTATAGAGAATTTTGTGTTATCAATTTTTCGAAAACTATACAATTTTTGATTACTAAACAATTTTCGATTACTATAAAATTTTCCATGGAATACTTGTGTTTTCGATTTATTGATATCTATTCAGTTATCTATACAAAATTTTGTGTTATCGAATTTCCAATCATTAAAAAATGTTCTATATTGTGTTATAGAGTTTTCGGTACCTATACAATATTCTTTAGAACATTTGGTGTTATCAGTTTTTCGATAACAATACTGTTTTCTATTAAAAATTTGATGTTCTTAATTTTTCGATAACAGTGCAAGACTTTGTGCTAACCAATTAATCTTATAAAAAAAAAAATTGTGTAATATCGATTACAGTTTTCTCTAAAAAAATTTGTGTTATCAATTTTGCGATAATTATAAAATTTTCTATGGAAACTATTGTTCCCACATTTCGATAACTATACATTTTTTTATTGAAATATTTGTGTTATCGGTATTTCAATAACTTATCAATTATTTATAGAAAATATTGTGTTTTCAATTTTCATTAACTATACAATTTTTAATAAAAAAATTTGTGTTACCGATTATTCGATAACTACAACTCTCTAAAGAAAATGTTGTGTTATCCAATTTTTGATAACTATGCAATTTTCTATAGAATAACAGAAAAATGTTCTTTAGAAACTTTTGTGTTATCGATTGTTTAATAAAGTTAGCTATACAATTTTTTATAGAAAATTTTGTATTATCCAATTTTCGATTACAATTTTGTATAGAAAATGTTGTGTTATCGATAAGCAATTTGTTATTGAAAATTTTGTGCTATTTATTATTCGATAGCTAAAGAATTTTCTAGAAAAAAAATTCTCGCTATCAATTTTTCAATAACTATAACCTTTTCTATAAAAAATTTTGTCTAATAGATTTTTCGATTAAAATTTAATTTTCTATAAAATATTTTATTTTTAATGGAAAATTTTGTGTTATCTATATTTCGATAACTAAACAATTTTTAACAGAAAGTTTTGTGTTATTTTCGATAACTATACAATTTTTTATAGAAAGTTTTGTGTTATCGATTATTCAATAGCAACAATTTTCTGCAGAAAAAAAAATTTTATATTTTAAATTTTGTGTTATCGATTTTTCGAAAACTATACAATTTTTCGATAACTATAGAGGTTATAATGAAAATTTTGTGTTGTCCTTTCCTAACTATATCCATTTTTTAGAGAAAATTTTGTGTTATCGATTTTTCCATGATTACAACACTTACTACAGAAAATTTTGTTTTCTAAATTCTTTGATAACTGTACAATTTTCTAGTAATCATTTTGTGTTATCGATTTTTCGATAGCTGTGAAATTTTGTGTAAAAATTTTGGATTTGTTGATACTAATAGAATTTTTTACATAAAATTTTGTATTATCGATTTTTCGAAAACTATATAATTTTTCATAACAATTTTCTATAAAAATCTTGTGTTTTCGATTTTTTGATAACTAAGCAAGTTTCTATTGAAAACTTGTTTGTTCGAATTTTTGATAACTTTACTAGTTTGTATTGAAAACTTGTGTTTTCGAATTTTCGTTAGAAAATTTTGTTTTATTCGATAACTATGCGATTTTTTATAAATTTTTTTTGTTATCGACTTTTTGCTAACTTTACAATTTTGTTATAACTTTAAAAGTTTGCAATAACTATACAAGTAAGTTTCTATTAATAATTTTATGTTATCGATTTTACGATAACTGTGAAGTTTTCTATTAAAAATTTCGTGTTATCGATTTATTGATAATAATACAATTTTATATATAAAATTTAGTGTTATCGATTTTTCAAAGACTATACAATTTTTCGTAACAATTTTTTATAAAAAACTTGTATTTTCGATTTTTCGCCAGCTTTAAAATTTTTTATTGAAAAATTGTGTTTTCGAATTTTCGAAAGAAAATTTTGTGTTATCGGTTTTTCGATAACTATGCGATTTTGTATATAAAATTTGTGTTATCAATGTTTTGCTAACTTTATAATTCGGAATAGAAAATTTGCAATTCTCAATAGAAAATTCGATTTTTGATCCAATTTTTTTTTAGAAAAATTTGTGTTATCGATTTTTTGATAACCATGTAATTGTCTATTAATAATTGAAGGAATTTCAATTAAAGTTTATTGAATCTGCGTTTTTGTTGATTGAAATTCGTTTCAAATTCTTTCTGTGTATGTAATTTTGATTTTTGGATATTTATATACAACTGCTACGTTTTTTTAAAGAGTATTTCTCGATTTTTTTATAATATTGAAGTGAAAATTCATTCTTAATTTAAATAATTAGTTTTCTTTTTCGACAATTGTAAAAAAAAACAGAAAAATTACTCTTAATGAAGAGAAATTTATTAATTGTTATTTGCCCTATATAGATATCCCAATAAAAAAATTTTATACCAAAAGTGTGTCAAAATCTTGTTATTTTTCATAACGAAAAATATCCAACTAATATGTTTTAGCGTCGATTCTGAATTAAATTACGTCGCGTAAGGCGTAACGCCCAATAAGTTTTCGTTTATACAATTTAAATGTAAAGTACCTAAATCAAGCGGGTGTAAAAATTCGATCTGTTTTTTTCTGTTTTTACTTCTTACGCGACGCAATTTTGGTTCGACCCCTATGGTTATTGACTGGTTAAGTTCTTAAACTTTCCAGATCGGACCAGGGGAAAAGCTTTTGTCCTTTAAAAAACTAAACTAATCATTGAAAAATGCCACTTTTTTCGAGTTTTTTTTTTAATTCTTTCACAACGCAAATGAAATATTCTTCTGTAAATAGATGATAGAAGTTATAAGTGTGCAGGTTGTCGCATGGAATTACAAAATATGTTTTTTTGTCCCACCCCATTTTGAGGGCATGGCTATTAAAAATTTATTTATAATATGGTAATATTGTATTACTTAATTGTTAAAAGCATAATAAATGAATTTGTAAACATTGTCCGCGACGGAAAAGCTGCCCACAAGTACACTGCGAAATTAATTTTTTTATATTTTTCACGGTTAATGGGAGATTAATCTAGTACCAAATCTAGACTGAACCGTCAATATTCGTGGATATGGGTTTTACTATACAGGGGTCTCATATTTTCTTGGCGTAAGAGATCCTATTCAGTTAAACCGTTAGTGTTTCTCCATTTCTAATTTTTTTCTCATTTAGTTTCTTATTTCACTAGCATCATTGGTGTTATTTCAAGTATTGCTGGGTTATTTTTAAGAAAGAAAAACATTTATTTTAATTTAATTTCTTGTTGAATATATTTTTTTTTTATTATTTTTAAATTGCCTTCACTTTATTCATATTTTATTACTCCATACACCATGATTTTTTACTTGTTCTTCTCTTCTTAATTTTATGCTGGACGAATCTTAAAGAAAATTTGTCATCCTTAAATTACAGTTTTGTTGGAGTAAGAAAAAAAATACACACAAGTAGAATAAGTATAAAAAAGAACACGAAAGACTTAATGAGCAAAACTTTAAACAGTGTTGACAAACTTGGTTATCTTTTACGAATTTTAAGCGATTTTTAGGGATGTTTAGTAAATAAATAGCGGTTTGTACCAATTTTCCAAAATGTTGGTCGTGGACTCAACTTCAACTATACCAAATCACTTTCTGACAAGGAAGGTCTTTCACAGGGCACCCACTGATTGTAATGAAATTTGAATATAAGAGTTACCTATTTTTTTTTTTTGCTGCCCTATCTCAAATTTAACAAGTGGAAAAGTTAAATTCGACTTTGCCGAATCTATGAATACCCTCCACAATGCCCTTTTTAAGTGAAATAAATTTTCTAACGTGAAAAATAACAACTTTAATTAGAAATATTTTATTTTGTGTAAAAAAATTTTTTTTTTGTAATTTTTGAAAAAAAAAATACTAAATTTTTTTGAGTGTAAAATTTTTTTCGAGTGTATATTTTTATTGTTTTGGTGACAAAAATACGTTGTAAAATATTTTTGTGACTTACCAATGTTTTTAAAAAATCTTTAATGGGTTTTCAACACGTGAATTTAAGGTGAAACTAATCTGAAATTCACTGTTTTGCTAATAAATAAACCTCTGGACCGATTTGGAAATTCAATTCGAACCAGACCAGGGAAATGACAAACATATGTTCCAAGCCTCAGCATCCTCAGAATTGCCTTTCGAAAGTTAGCGTGTTTTTTTATCTCGTAAATTCACAATAAACCCTTGCCGAAATTCAGTATTTTGCTCATAACTTTTGAACCACTGAACCGATTTCGGTCCAACATATATGCCAAATTTCAGGAGCCTCCGTAAAGTCTTTCAAAAGTTAGCGTGTTTTTAACAGACAGGCGAACGGACGGACATACGGACGGGCGGACATCGCTAGATCGTCTTAAAATCGATTGAGGGTCATGAATATATATTAGGGTGGGGCGATTTGAACATCTTAATGGGCGCTTCGCGTTTCTGATTCTTGGGATTGTACTGAGCAAAAAAGTCAACTAGACCATTCGTCTACGGTGAAAATCGAGCCTCCCGATTTTGACTTGAAGTTTTTTCTCAGACTTTATTTTTTTTGGAAAATTTGCAAATATTCTTGGGCTCATATTTCGTAAACTATTTGAAATTTTGACTTATTTTCAAAAGTAAAGTTGTAGCTATTGTCTCGGGCTACAATTTCTCTGAACATATTACTTAGAAAAAACTTCGTTTTCATGGTCAAAAAGTCGAAAATGGTGAAAATTCACCACTTTTTGTAATATTTTTTTTGATATTTTGGCCTATAACAGCCAAACTATTAAGATTTTCGATCTATTACTAATACAATAATTGTAGCCAAGACAATAGTTAAGAACTCTCTAGTACATCGCAAAAGCATTAGAATGCTCCTTAAGGCAGTTTTGGCCTTGAGAAAGTGGAAATTTTTTGTGAAAATATTGATAAATTACCATTTTCAGTTGTTCATAGCGCAAAATCATAAAAATGTTCTATTTCTTATTTTTTCCACTTTTTTTATCCAAAAATATAATGTTTTTTCTTTGTTTTGTTCAATATTTATTTTGAAAATTCATTTAAAGTACAAAGTAATTGTATTGGTAGAGACAAGGTATGAATCAAGAAGAATTCCAATTTAGTGTATTTTTCATTCAAAGATTGCCTTCCAAATCTTTTCGAGATTCCATACGAGGCGCTTTCTTTCGGCCTTCAGATACAGATGCCATTATACCTTCACGGTTTTTGTCGATTGAGCACTTAGCGAAGCTCAGTTAAATCGCATACGTTGTCGCGAATATACAATTAGGGAATTCACATGGGTATCGTATTTGGGGTTGTATGTTGTATGTCCTATCTAAAAACAGGGTTGGTTAAACTTTAAATTAATAATACGACACTTACACGATATGACGATACAACATTTATACCTCTGTTTTGTGTGCTATTTTAAAGTATGCTAACAAGAAGAGAATTTATGAGAAAATTATCGAATCAGAGATAAATAATTTTTAACAACTCTGTTATTAGATAGGACAATACAACTTTACAACAAATACGATACCCATGTGAATTACCTAAATATTTTTTGAATGCCAATGTACGAATTTCTTTACAATCATTGTATAACATGCTCAACAAAACATTTTCACTGTGTGCGAAATAGGAATTATTCTGTATTACGGGATTTATGATGTTACGTAAGTTGTCCGGTAAATATTGCGTCCACTGGATGAATTTTCCAAGCAGAGCACTACCGTATACAGCCGAATTGTAGTATTTGACATTGAAATACATGGGAACATACACTTTCATGATGTACCTTGCCAAAATTTGTAAATTTTGTGATGGATTTTCTGTCGCAATATACACACGGAGCAATCTACTAGCTTTTGTTATCCACATCGAATGTCCTACTGTTCCAGGTTTGATGTTTGCAAGATTAATTGAGCAACTACCATTTAAAACGGCTTGGGCAATTTGGTATAGATATTTAACGTCCGTAGAAAGTTGATTTTCAGCATCTGTACTCATTGGAGGAATGTGTTCAAGTGGAATAAGTTGAAAATTTTCGATAACCTGAAAAATGTTGATTATATAAATAAAAAAATTACAAAACTATATCGTATGCGAAGGCTTATGTTCTAGATTTGATGATGACGCTGATGATTCTGGCTGCATCTCCATCTCCATCTCCACATTCTCTGTATTATCAGAATCCACTGGATTATCCATATTTTTTATATCTTAAATTTTTTAGTAGCACTGCACAGTTTATACACGAAACAATTATTTCTAAAACTTACATTCAAAAACTATAATAAGTAAAGACTAATTATGGGACCGTTCCTTTTGACGTTTATAGGTGGGGTTAGTTGTTTATATGGTATCTGGGAAAGCTGGATGTTTTGTTTACCTTTTATTTTTCGCTATGAACAATGAAAATGGTAATTTATCAATATTTTCACAAAAAATTTGCACTTTCACAAGACCAAAACTGCCTGAAGGAGCCTTCCAATGCTTTTGCGATGTACTAGAGAGTTCTTAACTATTGTCTTAGCTACAATTTTTGTCTTAGTATTGGATCGAAAATCTCAAGGGTTTGGCTGTTATAGGCCAAAATATCAAAAAAAAAATTACAAAAAGTGGTGAATTTTCTACATTTTCGACTTTTTGACCATGAAACCGAAGTTTTTTCTAAGTAATTTGTTCAGAGAAATTGTAGCCCGAGACAATAGCTACAACTTTACTTTTGAAAATAAGTCAAAATTTCAAATAGTTTACGAAATATGCGCCCAAGAAAATTTGCAAATTTTTCAAAAAAAAATAAAGTCTGAGAAAAAACTTCAAGTCAAAATCGGGAGGCTCGGTTTTCACCTTAGACGTATGGTCTAGTTGACTTTTTTGCTCAGTACAATCCCAAGAATCAGAAACGCGATGCGCCCATTAAGATTTTTTTCCTTCCTTACTAATCGCCCCACCCTAATATATATACTTTATTGGGTCCTAGACCGGTGTTACAAACGGAATGACAAACTTATTTATACTTAGAAAATTATTCAGAGAAAAAAAAATTGAAGACAAAAAGTTTTCAGAGTTTTTAAAGTTTTTATTTTTTTAAAAGCAGCGAAAACTTAGAAAATTTTTTAGAGATAAAAAAAGTTAAATTAACTACTTTAAATAACGGTTACTACATTACAGTACTTTTTTGTTAGTTGTTCACTTAAAATAACTAACAAAAAAAGTTGTTTGATATTTTCATACAAAAACAGCTGACTTTGTAGTTAAAAACAACGAACTACTGTAAAATATACGAACAACTAACATGTAGTAACTTACATAATTTTCTGAGTGTGCTTGTTTAAGTATAATTTATTTCGAGATCCATCCTAACTTTTCATCAAATTTTGAAATTTTGAAAAAAAATTTTGTTATGATTTGTCGTTTTTTAGTAAGTTAACAACGTTGCTTTAAACTTACTTTGTCCAAACCAAAATATTAAAAAAAAAAATGAATCAACATCATCATTTTAACAGTCAGACAAGCGTAGAAAATTTGTCCATTATTATAAGAAAAACAAGCATGAAATTATTTTCATTTATTTCATTTTTTTAGTTGCTCTCTCCCTACCATTTGTCCTTGTTTATAAGAGTGGACCAAAAATTCGATATTTTTTGAAAAGCGTAATAAAAAAATAAAAAAAAAAACAATTTAAAGGCAGTTTTTTTTGTGCAACAAAAATATTTTTTTTGCTATATATGAGCAATTGTCATTAACTTTTAATATTTAAGAAAAAAAAAATTGCGATTTTTTTTTCGTGGCACATCGAAAAGTCTTTGTAGGTTAATAACATTAATATTAAGTAATTCAAATCCGTTCGCGTGCATTAATTTGAGCGATCGCACCCAAAACTATGGCGGTTTAAAGTTAACATTTAAAAAAAAATTGTCAAAATTACATTTTTTATCCGAAGTTTACCAAACATACCATTTTGTATTATGCTTACCTAGAGCTAAAATACACATTCAAACATGCATAAAATCTTTGCTAAATATCGAGATATTTGCATTAAACCAATTTTTTTTCAGCACAATTTCCAATATTTTGGAAATAAAAATGTTCCCAACGGTTTAATTTTTTTTAGAAAAATATTACCAAATGTATTAAAAAAATCTCAACAAATTCTTAGTTAACACTATTACTCTATCTCTAATAGGTAAGAAACAGCAGTGGTTTAAAGGGAACATTTTTGAAAAAAGAGAATTTAATAATTTTTGATTTTTTTTTTTTTAATATTTAAAGTCTGATTTTACAGTGTTGTCCTTCACTGAATATTGAAACTATTCAAAGTATGATTAATAATGCCAATATTAAGGATATTACGAAATATTTAAACGTTATTACAAATTTTATTAAGATTATAAAAAATTTTAGCGATTTTTCGCGATTTTCGCGACTGCAAAAATCAATGGACTAATTTTGAAATATTATTCGAATAAGACATGTCAAAATCTATCAAAATACATTTCTTTTCTACTTTATTTTAAGTAATTTAAGATTTTATATAACCATTAAATTTAAAAGTATCAAAAATTTAAAACCACCAAAAACCACTAAAACGTCAATTGTTTTTGGGTGCGAATGGATTAAAGATAAAGCATTAAAAATACTACCAAACGCGCTTTTCACTGACCAATTTCGATAAGCGGCCTGGATGTGCCTTACAAAAAACGAAAAACAGAAAAACCCCGCGGAGTTCGCCAATATTAACTTTTGATCAATGTTGCTTTCCATGATTTGTTATATTGTTTCTACATGTTCAACTTTCAGCCATGCACATTTGACTGTCAAATAATGCAAAACTAAAATATCGAAATTTTGCAAAAAATTTAAAAAGTTCATAAAATTTTTGAAATTGAATATTTTTTGGGTGCGTTTGTAAATCAAGTGGGAAATGGTAAATTATAAAGTTCACAAAGCATTCGAAACCATTCGGAATAAAACTGGGAGTGTGCCTCGCAAAAAACAGACTTTTTAAAAAATTCACGTTTTTTCTTCCCATCTTTGGAGAGCTGCAGCTTCGTAACCATTGCGAGCACATCACTCGAATCAGTCTCAGATTGTGCATATTTACAAGGGCTTTTACCATGTGTATTTGAATTTTAAAATTACAGTTTGCACCAAAAGCTACAATCAAAAAACCTCGAAAAATTGAAAATTGAATAAAATTGGTATCAAAGATTTAGGTCCATGTTACTTTTTTCTCATTGATGGCACATTCACTGAACCTACACCAAATAATTGACCAAGTCTACTGATTAAACGGTATTAAATTTGGAGCAATACCTTTAACGCACCCAACAATATGGAACTTTGAACGAAAAATTTCATGAGAGTATCAAGCGATTTTTTTACATTTTTCAACTTTGCACGTTCCTTGCCATGAGATAATGAGACTATTTGCGCTGTGCCTTTGCAGAATTACTCATTATGGTTCCCTTAACATATCTACATTCACAGGTACCACCTAGTTTACAAATAAAAATGTTATTGCGAAATTAGTAAAATATCACAAGCGTTAAAAGTTAATGACAAAAGTCCATATGGTTTTGAATTGAGAAAAGTGTGAAAGAAAAATTTTAATTTTTCTAAAAATTTAGACATCCTGGTTTGTTTCTTACTAGTTTCATATTATCCAGTTATAATAATCTTCAGAAAAACTTTTAATGTCAAATTTATTTAGTTAATAGTCAATAAAACTCTATATGTGAAAATTATTTACAGATCGCAGCCGACAAGAATTGAACTCATCATCATCTGTAATACTTTGCTATTAACTGCTTGTAACGTACAATCACTCTAGACCGATACGCCAAGTAGGCTGTTAAGCAAGTGTCAACTAAATCTGATTTTTTCAATTCGAGTGTAGTTGTTGCTGTTGTTTTTTTTTTGCATTTTTGTTATTTATCTTTATTACGCCATTTTTCTAAATGCAAAACCATCTATCTCATCAAAAAGTTTTTTTATACATAATTTTTTTTCTAATAACCCGCCGTAAGTTTTCTAAGTAATTTTGTACGCTAAACACAAATCTAATTTTTCCAATTTTCGGAATTTCTGATACAAAGAGGGTAAAAAGGCATAATTTCTATTCTTAGGGGGCAAAAAAGGGGGACAAATGGGAAACCCCTAAACACATAATCTCAAAATTTGACATTTAGGACTCTACTTCTAAGAAGGACATATTTCGAAATTCGAAAATTGTACTTTTTACATCTATTGAGATAGTTACTCCCCAGTCGGCAAAAAAAATCACCCCTGACATACTCCTGACTTTCCCTATATAAAATTGCTGACATCGTCATACAATTTTTCAAAATGTCATCAATGACATGTCAGCAGTTGGTCAGCGGTTGTCTAAACAAATTGTTAGTGACCACCGAAACTGGTGGACACTGCTGACCAACTGCTGACATGTCATTGATGACATTTTGAAAAATTGTATGAAGATGTCAGCGATTTCTTAAAGGCAGAGTCAGCAGTATGTCAGGTGTGATTTTATTTTGCCAACTGGGTCTAGAATTGTTTTCGTTATTTAGCCTACATAGAACGAAATGAAGAAGAAAACGAAATGGAACAGAGCTGGGAACGAATAGCATGAAACAAGAATCGATATAATTTTTTGTTTTTACTCAAACTTTTTTTTAGATAATTTTTTTTCACTTAAAATTTTTTTTAGATAATTTTTTTTCACTCAAAATTTTTTTTCTTTTATTCGTCCAAGTCGAATTTAAATTTTTAGTAATCACTAATTTCTTTTTTAAAATTAACTAATTTAAATTTTCAGCCCCCTCTAAAGTCCATACACTCATAAATTTTATGTTTCAGTTTTCTTTATGGTTTATAATTTATTTGTGTTTGTGTGTGTTTGTCGCTGTTGTTTGCCGTTTGCCTAAATTGTATACAAACGAGAAAACTTTTGAGACACGCTTAAAAATTTTGCTCAAAGTTTTTTGTGTTTATGTTGTTTTGTCACTTTGTTAACAACTTTGAGATTTAGTTGAAATCTTAGATTTTTTTTTATATTCCACAAAAATTGTAGAAACTTCTTAAAGTTGAATAAAAGTTTTATGCCTATAATTATGGCTTTAATAAATATTTCTTGTACATTCGATATAATAAATCTTTTAGACATGGTGTCCAAAATCTTCATAATGTGTTTCGAAGTTTTATGAGGATACGAGATTTGCTTGCACCCGGTAAAAAATAGTATTAAAAATGGTGGAGAAATACAAACTTCTTAAGGTCACGGAAGCACTGCTGGACACGGTAGCACTGAGTAAAAAGATTTTTAAAAAAGGATTCTAAACAAGTAGAAAACTTTAATTCGACTTCTCCGATTCTATGAATACCCTTCACAATGCCCTGTTTAAGTGAAAGTAAATTTTCCTACGTGAAAAAAATAACATTTGTGGTTAGAAATATATCATTTTGTGTAAAAAGTAATTAATTTGGAAACAAATTTTTTTAAATTTACAAATTTTTTTTTTGAGAGTAAAATTTTTTTGAGTGTAAAATTTTTTTCGAGTTATTTTTTTTTTTTTTTTGTGTTCAAATATTTTTGAGTGCCTAACTTCAGGAGCCTCTGTAAAGTCTTTGAAAAGTTAGCATGTTTTCCACAGCCATACATACAGACGGACGGACATTGCTAAATCGTCTTAAAATCGATCGAGGATCATGAATATATATAGTTTATGAGGTCCTAGACCAATATTTCGAGGTGTTACACACGGAATAACAAACTTATATATACCCTCTATCAATAGAGTGAAGGATATAAAAAGAAGTGCATACTTTTAGGCATTTCGATATCTTGAAAACCGCCCAACCGATTTTAGATTTTTTTTTTGATACGTAATTCAGCAATGCCAAAATAAAAAAAAACAAAAAAAAGTATAAAAGTTAAATCCGACTTGGCCGAATCTATGAATACCCTCCACAATGCCCTTTTTAAAGGATAGTAAATTTTTTAATGTAAAAAAAATTAACAATATTGATTAGAAATATTTCATTTTGAGTAAAAAACTTTTTTTTTGTCATTTTTGTAAAAAAAAAATAATTTACTAATTTTTTTTTTTTGAGTGTAAAATTTTTTTCGAGTGTATTTTTTTTTTAGTGTAAAAATATTTCTGAGTGACAAAAAAACTCAGTAATTTTGTGGCTAATAATTATTTTTAAAGCTTGTCTTTTAAAACTCGGGTTTATCAACACGTGAATTTTAAGTGAAACCAATCTGAAATTCAGGGTTTTGCTTATAACTTTGGAACCACTAGACCGATTTGGCTGAGTTTTGAATAGAATCTGGACAGAGGAACGATAAATATATATGCCACACGTCAGAACTCTTAGTATTGTCATTCGAAAATTACCGTGTGTTTTATCTCATAAATTCACGAAAATCCCTTGCCGAAATTCAGTCTTTTGCTCATAACTTTTGAACCACTGAACCGATTTCGTTGGATTGCAACACCAACCTGGCCAGGTTAATGCCTAACATATATGCCAAACTTCAGGAGCCTCCGTATAGTCTTTCAAAAGTTAGAGTGTTTTCAACAGACAGGCAGACGGACGGACGGACATCGCTAGATCGTTTTAAAATCGATTGAGGATCATGAATATATATACTTTATGGGGTCTTAGACCAATATTTCGAGGTGTTACAAACGGAATGACAAACTTATATATACCCTCTATCACTAGAATGGAGGGTATAATAATGTATCGCAAGATAATTTTTTTTTTTTTTCAAAAATCCACTATATTGGTGAAAATTTTTCATAAATCCAAGACTTCGATCGAAGGGCACCACGCGTTAAAATTATGGGATTTGTTGGATCAAATTAAGTTTTGAGATTTAAAAAAAAAAAATTTATAAACGTAGGAAAAACCGAAATTTTTTCCCATTTCTCGCAACCGTTTGATCGATTTTTTTGATATTCACGTTAGGCGCATCATTATTAATAAATAAAGTGTGTAGCGACACAACGTTTTTTTTTTTTAATTTAAAAAAGTTAAAAATTTACTCCGATTAGCTTCAAATTTGTACCATCTAAGTTCTAGGCCTAGGAGAATATAAATTTGCCTGGACGTTCAATATCGGAAGACAAACTTTTTTGCAAAATAAAAAAAATTCTGATTAATTTTTATTAATTGAGTGGGTTTATTCTTGCTCGACTTCATTATTTACTTTACTAATTAAAACTATGAGATTCTCATAGAATAATTTTCAAAATAATTATGTTTCTGTTTTAAGATTAATTATGTTGGTCATTTCTGCAAGACTTAATCGGCACGTGTTTAGAAATTTGTCAGATTCCATCGTTTAGATTATGGAGCAAATATAAAAACCCTATACTCCAAGTAGCAAAGGGAATTTAAATGACAAAGCGTTAATGTTCAAACAAAATGTTTGTCTTCTATTTCTCAATGGGAGTAGAGTCGACTATGTATTTATTTTGAACACTAGCGATTTATCATTTAAATTCCCTTTGCTACTTGAAGTATAGGGATTTTATATTTGCTAAATAGTCTTGTCAATGCAATCTGGCAAATTTCGAAGCACGTGTCGATTAAGTCTTGCAAAAATTACCAACAGAAAAAAAAAATAAAACAGAAAAATGGCAAAATTATTTAATTTGCTTACAGTACTATATTTTATTTTTAAATTTATATTTGTGTTATTAAAAATTAATACAATACATAAAATAGAAAAAAATTTATGCATTTTGTTAACATATTTCTTTAAATTTTCCTCAATATAATAAAAAATAAATTTTAAAGTGCATGTGTATATATAAATATATTGATTTTCCTTTGGAAATGCAGTTTACATAAATTTAAAGAAACATAAAGTTGAAAAACAAACTAACACTCCTTGTGATTTATTAAAGCTACTTATTCATAAAAATGTAACAATTTTTGATTATGTCAGAGCAGAAAAACAAGAAAAACTTTATTGCATTTTTTTTAGAAAAGCTTACAGTATGATAACTTGTTATAAGTATCTTGTAACAAGTGAAAAATTAATAAGATTCACAGAATTTTAATATTAGCTATTTTTCATAAAAAAATTTTATTATCCAATTTTATAAACTTATTTTTATAAACTAACTATCTATATATTTATGTATAATATACATTGTATATAGTACTACATAGAGATGGGCACATGAGCAGATTAGAGCGTGATTCACGCGTGATCACGCGTGAGTGTGACTGATTTCAATTTTACTCACGTGATTGTGAGTGAGTGTGAGTGGAGAAAAAAATTGCGTGAGTGAGTGTGCGTGAGTAAGATTTTTGCGTGAGTGAGTGTGCGTGAGTAGATTTTTTTGCGTGAGTTTGCGTGATTTATTTTCTCTTTTTATTTCCTTTTGTACCTAAAAAAGCAACAAAAAATTTTAAAATATGGCTTAATTTAATATTTCGTCCCGAAAAAAGCTAAAAAAAAAATTTTAATTTCACTGAACATTAAATTTTGCTGAAAATTTTGAAAGATTTTTGAAATTTTAGTCTTTGAAATTTTTTTTGTATAAATAAGTCTTTCGTGAGTGTGAGTGAAGCTTGCGTGAGTGCACGTGAGTTGAATTAAATTTACTCACGTGATTGTGAGTGAGTGTGAGTAGAAAAAAATGCTCGTGAGTGAGTGTGCGTGATTAAAAAATTCCTGTCGTAAGCGTGAGTGAGTGTGAGTCAAAAATCACTCACGCGCCCATCTCTAGTACTACATACTAACTTTTAATACTTTCCTGGTGTCATATAAGCAGAACATTGAAAAAAATTAAATTTTTAGTATGGTTTTAAGGAGTCGTTCGTTGGTAATTTCATCACTTTAAAACGGCTGTACCGATTTGGTTAATTTTTTTTTTTCTAATGTTCGCCATAGTCAAACTTAGGACTATGAACACGGCCACTTTTACGTCCACTTTTTTTGATTTATCTAAAATTGGAGAATGGCTGGATCGATTGGAATAATTTTTTTTAATGTTTATCGTAGTCAAACTTAGGGTTATACGAAAAAAAAAATTGGACATGCCTACTTTCTTCGATTTATGTTAAATTGGAGAACGGCTGGAGCGATTGGGTTATTTTTTTCCTATGTTCGCCAAAGTCCAACTTAGGTTTTAACGTAAAGAAATATAGACCACGCCCACTTTTTTAATTTATGATTTTCATAGTCAAACTTCGGTTTTTACGGAAAGAAAAATTGGCCACTTACACTTTCATCGATTTACCTAAATTTAGAGAATGGCTGGTTCGATTAGCTAATTTATTTTTAAATGTTCGCCATAATCCAAATTAAGTTTTTACACTGAAAAAAATAACAATATTGAAATTAAGTAAACACTATACTATACTGAAATTAAGTAAACTTGAAACAAAGAAAGTAAACTTGAAGATAGTACATGCAAATACTTAAAAAAGCAAAAGAGTTTTCCTTACTTTTGATTCTTAAAATAAATTAAATATTCTTTACATTTATGTCGAATTGATTACATTTAAAAAATATTAAATAGTATGCAAAAAAAATGTGTACGTAACTTACTTAAAAATAGTATAGACATGTTCAAGACCATAAATCAAATAAGTAAACACAAAATATTTTACAAGTAAATTCAAATGATAAAACGTTTAAAACATGACGGGCATTTTTGTAATTCCTATTCCCGCGGGAATAGGCTAAAAAATGCTGCTAGTGCGCAGTCAAGTTACGTACACTATAAAATTCTGTTGCTTGAGCAAATTTGTTAATTTTTCTCTTGCTACTACACACACAAGCATAAATGTTATAGTATGTGCGTGGCCACCACTGTTTTAAAACAATCGATTTTCCTTTTAAAAAACGGAAACATGCTTTTTCAGTTATTTTTACACGTTAATAAATAAGTATAAATTCCGTAAAAACAAATGATATCCTTCATTTGTGTCTGCAATTCCAGATTATGTTGGTAACCCTTGCGAAATAATGTAAGAGACAAAAAAGTTGAAAGAAAGTATGAAGTGAGGTTGAGATTGCTAGAAATAGAATTGTAGTGTTGGAAACTGTCAAAATTTATTCTGTAGAAACTATAAATATTCACATATATAAAAAACAGTTTTCATTAACAAGACAAACCGACATTTAAAATCCTACTGATGATGACACTAACTGGGGTGTTTGAAACCGGTATGGGAAATACCAGAAATGTCTATAATTTTTAGAAATTCAATTTTTTTTCTGCATTTTTTCAACTTGAACCCTTATAAATGATATTTCAGTTATTTTAACTGCTTACAATTTTTCATTTTGTGGAGTAAAAATATTTTTTTTTTGAATAACAAACTACAATAACCGTACTTCTGTAAAGTTATACAATCACAAATAATTTAACTGATAAAAGTATTTTTCCGTAAATTTTTTAGTTTATTTTTTTAACAACTGTATAAATCATTCAATATTTTAGTTTCGTTAAAAAACAAACAATAAAACATTTAAAACAACTTTAACTAAAAACTTTTTGAATATCCGTAAATAGTTACTATAAAACTTTTCTGGGTGTACTGTTCTTTAATTCCTAAACACATTTTCTTTAATTTAAACAATTTTTGTTTAATTTAAGAAAAAAGTAATCTTTGACCTCTGTTCTGTCGTTCACAACTTTTCAATTCACATGAGAATTTCCGAATCACACGAAATCGATTTTAGTATTTTGTTGATCACGTTTTCATTCGAACTTGAAATCGATTAATTAAAATTTAAAAATTATAAGGGAAAAAGTGCATTCGTTTTACTTTCACCAAATTTTATTTATGTGAAACAAAACGAAAAAAAAAATTCGGATGTGAAGTCTAGAACACCAAAAACCATTTTTTATGTGAATTACCTTTTTTGGAACAGCGGCCTTTATTTTATTAATTTACATATTTTCATATGCTTAAGAACGAATTTTCTTAACTTTAGGAAAAAATATTTTAGGTATGTTGGAGAACACCAATCATCTTTAAATCCAAATTTCGAATTTCGCGGAATTTTCCAATGCCTATAACTCTGCAAATACTGCAGATACGAAAAAATTCTAAAGGCACTTTTGTAGTCCTTGACTTGTAAGTAATGGCCGCCGAAGATTCGAAAGCCCCCGAGTTATGGTTTTTAAGTTATTTCATGATCAAATTTCTCAAGATCCTATTGCCATATCACGAAAACAAAAATGCAAAAGGCCTAACTAACATTTTATTAACTTAAAAGGAGAAGCAAAGAACCGTATTGAATGATATTTTAAATTTGTTAACAACTTTGTTATTTTTTAATGAATTTGGTTTAAATTTTGTGAGGTCGTTCTTTTAATAAATATGAACCAAAATAAATCAAAAAATATTAAAAAAAGTTATTTGTTTAGTTACGTCCATTGGCGATTTCCCAAATCACATGTTTTTTAATTCCGGCTATAAAACCGCTAATTTTTATTATGCAGCCCCAATTTTTTGTGGAGACGTGTATGTTGACAAAATAATCAAAAACCAATCAAAAAACTGATTTTGAATTTTTTATTAGTTAGGGCCTTTTGCATTTAAGTGACGATATACTCATGTGCGGATCCCATATATTGGGGCGCCGTAGGGTCCTCACATTGGGACTCTAAAGGGTCCAAATAATCCGTATATTTAAGGAAGTTTTTACTTATTTAAAAAAATGTTTTTCCATTGGATAAAAACAATTAAACTTATATAAAGTACTACTACAATTTCACTTACTTTTAAATGTTTATTTAAATGTTTATTTATTTATTCGGCCAATGGATATAAGATATATTTAAGTAAATGCATTACTATATTTTAGAAAAAAAAATATACTTAGAATAAGAAATAATTACTTTGGAGCACCCGACTTTTCCGACTTTTCTTGAATTAAGGTCAACATGTTTTATAATTGGTATATTTTTTTTAGTGTATATCAGAAAATTTTTACTTGGAAAATGAACATTAAATTTCTAAAATTATCAAATATCTATATATTCGATTAGAGTTTTATTCTAGTTCGAGGTCCAAAAATATTTCTATATATGATATTGTCATAATAGAGTATTTTTAATTTATTGCTTTAAAAAAGTAATAAATTAAAAATACTCTATTATGACAATATTATATATAGAAATATTTTTGGGCCTCGAACTAGAATAAAACTCTGATCGAATATATATACATAAGCCCTGTTTTCGCATAACCGTATACATGTTAACATTAACCGATTAACCGAAAACGCATCTACGTTTAACAAAATTTACTTGGCATCACTTCTGTGAAACAGGTTTGTGTATTTGCTATTAACAAAGAAAAAGGTTTATGTCTGTGATATTTTAATAAAAATGTGAACTTGGCATCACTTTTTATCGACGCTTCATTTTAACGCCGATAATTATACAAGTTAAAAATAAGCGTGGATAATTTAAAATTTGTATGGGTAAGCGTATATACGGTTATGCGAAAACAGGGCTATATATAAAGGCCGAATAAATACATTTTATTTTTATGTACCTTTTGGTACTAAAAATAAAAAACAACATTTATTATCAAATATCTTCTGAAAAGCTAACCTTTTAAACATTTTCCTAAACTTTTAACGTTTTTGTTGAAATCCATTCCAAAAATACAATTTTTTTTTTTGTATCGGAACAGTTGTTTGGAAATACCTCATACACAGTAATTCCGTTCTTTTTTATATCATTAGTTTAAATGTTGAAGATTCATATAAAGTATAAAACTTAGAATAGCAAACTACTTACTGCTACTACACACTACTACTACTACTGCTGCTGCTATTCATTCAGCTTGATTTGTTGCAATTTATTTGAAGTGTTCCGTCGTTTATTTAAATACTCAGACAATTTCGAATATGTATAAGCCTATGTGTGTATGCATATGTTTTTATATCTACTACTACACCATATCCAATTGTCATCGTAATTAGACAAATAGAATGTTATAAAACAAATGTTTACAAAATGATTTTCAAGTTAGTTAGATTTTCAGAATTCTGAAAATATTTTTCCGATTTTTCAAGCACTTTAAAGGAGGCTGGGGGTTCGGAAAAATCTATAATTACACTGTGGAACAAATTAAGGTTAGCAAAAGTTAGGTCGATTCTGAAAGTGACGGGTAAAAATAGAGGCTAAATTAGAAGACCCGTACCGCGGCGTTTGTTTATGTTAGTTCTAATCTTTTTTTAATCGACCTTCGAACTTTGCAGTCAACTGCCGATTTTCAGCATATTGTTTATATGGTTTTTTGGCTATAACTCGTTGACTAAATGATATTTTTTCAATCTGTAAAAGCCAACAATTAAAATTTTTTAAAAAAATTATTTAGAAAATTTTTGTGGTGCTTATGAAGCAATGTTGGAAAAATTATTGAAAAAAAATAACTTTTCCAAAATTTTGCTTCATAAGCAGCACAAAAATTTTCTAAATTAATTTAAAACAAAAAAAAAATAACTTAATTACTTAATTACTTAATTAAAAAAAAAAATATTATTGGACAGGTCACTAGCAATAATTTGGCTTTTACAGATTGCAAAAATATCAATTAGTCAACTAGTTATAGCCAAAAAACCCTATATACAATATGCTGAAAATCGGCATTTGACTGCAAAGTTCAAAGGTCGCACAGTGTTTTATTCGTGCGCATTTGGGTCAGAAAAAAAAATTATTCGATTAATTTTTTTAGGTGAATATTTAATTAAGACACTCCGGATTTTTTTAATTTATTTTTTTTGTAAAGGACATTTTTTCAAATCCAAAATACGTTTTTGAAAATACGAATAATTCATTAAAAAATTAAATTTATTTGAAAAGTTATATATTGAGGATGTTTATTCTGGCTCGAGGTCATTATTTTCTTTATTTATTAAAACCATGATATTTTCATAGCATAATTTTCAAGAAAAATATTTTCGGAATTTGTCAGATTCCATTGTCAAGATTATTTAGCAAAAATAGAAACGATTTACTACAAAGTAGTAAACGAGTCTAATGACAAATCGTTTGTGCACAAACTAAAATATTAATACATATTCGACTCTATCCACAATGGGAATTAGAAAGACGAAGAAATTGGTTTTAATTAGTAAAGAAAATAATGATCTCGAGCCAGAACAAACATCCTCACATTATAATATTTTAAAGGTCGAATAAAACAATTTTTATTGTTTAATAAAAATTAATCAGAATTTTATTTGAATATACACCTAAAAATGGTGTTCTCTAAAAGTATTTGTTTGCTTATGTTTGTTAGTATTAGTTTATGTGCACATATTTGTAAATCAGAGCGTTGATATTATTTACTCTGCAAATTATTTTTGAAAGACGTGGATAAAAATACAGCCAGCTTTGTTGAAGTGTTTATTCAATTTGGTGAATTTAAAAAGATGACGTTGACGATATAAAATGATAGATGTGATGGATAAACGAATGTGTGGATGGAGCATTGTATAATAATAAAAAAAAAATTTCAAGATTATGTAAATTTTTTTTAAATGCAAAATACTTGGAAAATCCTAAACAGTTTAAGCAAAAAGTAACAGAAAATGAGATATTTTAAGATTAGATCACATTGGAGTATTTGGAAAAATGAGTTATATTTTGGCGGGTGTTTTGAAAGAGGGTTTTCAGTTTCTTCTTATTAGGCTCGTGTTCAGGAATTTAATTTTTAAAGTTTCTCACACATAGATTTTTCAGAAAATGACGAACAGAAATCACTTTTTAATATTTAAATGTTGAAAATTTTAAGCTGGAATATTGATCTATTCAGATTTTGAACCTTTAAAAGGTGTACAAATTCATAATATATTTTTTTTTTGACTTTAATATGTCCTCATTTAAAAAGAAAATTTTTTATAGATCTTCTTATATAAATGAATAAATTTTCTTAATTAAGAGAAATCAATTTCTGTATAAATAAAGTTTTCTGAAATTAAAACAAATAATTATTTCCTTAAAAATTGTCATCCATAACTTAATTAAGCAAATAATAAAACATTAAAATTTAAAACAGGAGATATCTTTCGTTGTTACCATTAAAAGTTAAACAAAAAAAAAATAAAACTCTCAGAAATATTTGTTTAACATGCATGACTGAAAAATGTACAAAAAAAAATACACTGTCCTACAAAAAAACATGTCAGAGTCATAAATCAGTTGGGCTGAATAGTTAATCCACGCCCGATTAATCCAAGCGATGGCAACTAGAGGCACTCCCCAAGGTGGCGTCGTCTCACCGACCCTGTGGATTCTGGTTCTAAATGAGGCTTTGCTAGAACTCAGAAGGCACGGAGTTAGAATAATAGCTGATGACCTGGTGATTTTGGCAAGAGGTATATCACTGCACTCAAAAAAAAAAGTTTGTAAATTTACAACTAAAAGGTCTTGTAATTCTATTTTACTAATATTTTTGTCTTTTTACAAAAATTGTTGTATATTTAATAAAACGAAAACTACAGTTTGCTTTGTAATTTTACTATTATATGTTGGTAAATTTATTTTACAAATTTTTTAGGTAAATTTACAAAAAAGTGAATTATTTTACAAATTAAAAAAATATTACAAGGTGTTTAGTTTTTTTACACAAGAAAACTGTAATTGTACAACATAATTTTACTTGATGTTATTTAGTCTTTTTACCAAAAAAATGTTTTATTACAAACATTTTTTTTTTAAGATCGTTTACAAGGTTTTCAGTTTAAAATGTATGTATTGAAAAGTACAAAATTCCAATATAATTTTACAAAACTTATTTTATTACTAGAATTAATGTTGTTTAAAAAAAAAAAATAATTATTCAACAATAGGACACGCAAAAATTTTCTAAGTTCAGATTTTTTTGCGTTTTGGAGTAAAAAATGTAGTTAAAAATAATTTTTTATAAATAATTTTTACACCATTTTTTTGGTAATTTGCGTTAAGTAAAATACCACAATTTTTATGTGTTTCTACTATATAATTGTTCTAGTTTTTTTGTATTTTTACCATTTTTTTTGGTGATTTTACCATATTTTTTTGGTATTTTTTTTTAAATTTGGTACCTAAAATGTCAATAGAAAGCTGCCAACTATGAAAAATCAAAAATCAAAAAAAACATCCAATCTACAATATCCAAATTTTGTTTTTTTCCGATTTTTTAAAAATACTTGTGAAAATAATTAAAAATTCAAAAAAAAAATTTATTTTTTGACTAATTTTTCCTGAAGATATAAGAAATTTCATGTGTTCTACTTAAGAAAAACGAAATGTCGAAAAAAAAATAAAAAAGTGCAGTGTTATACATTAAAAAGTTTGTTAAAAGTGCTCAAGTGAAAAAAATCTTTTCAGGTTGTTGAAGTGCTACTCCAGCTGCCGAAGAAGGAAAAATAAGATGCACCAATGGAAAAAACCTTTAAATTTACAAAACCAATATGTAAATAAACCAATTTTTTTGTAAATTTACAAAACAAATATGAAAATTTAAAAAACAAAATTGTATACTTACGAAAAAAGTTGTAATTTTACAAAAATGAAATAGAAAATACAAAAACAATATTGTAAATTTACAAATTTTATGGTTAAACTACTGTTTTTACGGCAAAAAAAATAAAGAAAAATGGTACATATACAATAAAAATTGTAAATTTACCACTTTTTATTGTAAATATACAAGTTTTTTGCATAAAAAACAGTAGTTTAACCAAATAATTTGTTAATCTACAATTTATTTTTTTCATTTTCTATTTTTCCTTGTAAAATAACAACCTTTTTCTGTAAGTTTACAATTTTGTTTTGTAAATTTACCAAATTTTTTGCAAATTTACAAAAAAAATGTTCACCTCGAAAATGATATTTTACAAAAAAAATTGTAAATTTACATTTTCTTTTGTTAAATCAATTTACAATTTATCCCCGTAACTTTACGGGGATTCTTGCTAGTACATATTTTACAAAACCTGCCCCGTAAAATCACGGGGATTTTATGTCATTTTACAAACTTTTTTTTTTGAGTGTGGACACCATATCCGACATTATGGAGCGTGCTCCCTCATCGCTCCACAAGTGGGTTACGGCCTGCGGGCTAGGTATAAATCCTCTGAAAACGGAAACAGTTCTCTTCACAAGAAGAAGAAAAATTGCTGAATTTCGACTACCGCGCATTGGGGAAACATGTCTGACACTTTCGGACAGTGCCAAGTTCCTAGGTATAATCTTTGACAGGGAATAAAATTGGCTTGAGAATCTAAAGGAGAGAGTCAAAAAGGCGTATGCAGCTATGTATGGATGCCAGAAAATGATTGGGAACACATGGGGTCTTAACCCGAAGCTCATACACTGGATTTTCACGGCAATTGTAAGACCAACACTGGCACATGGTGCATTAGTGTGGTGGCCTATTGTAAAAACGGCCACACACGCTGCGTATCTGAACAAGGTGAATAGAGTAGCTGCCTTGAGTATTACTGGAGCACGCAGGACGACATCTACACATGCGCTGTGTAGGATTATGGATTTACCATCTTTAGACCTATACATCCAGGAATACGTTCTTAGGACACAGCTAAGGCTGGCACAAAATCGTGTGCTAAGGGGGCGGGAATATGGCCACACAAAACTTATTCGAAATCATCGATATAAGAACAGTGTGACTGATTATATGACTCCCCATACTGTATGGGATGAGAGCGTACAAAGGTCTACACTGATGGATCAAAAATGCAACAGGGAACAGGTAGTGGAGTTTACTGTAAAAAACTGGGAATTGAATATAGCTTACTGATACAGGACGTCTGTAATATTTTTCAGGCGGAACTGTATGCAGTGTCGGAGTCTGCTAGACTCATTTCAATGAGACCGATCTACTCTAGTGAGATTATTATATACATTGAAAGTCAAGCGGCTTTAAAGGCATTGGGAAATAGGAATATACGATCTAGGGTAGTCAGCCATTGTCGCCAAGACCTTCAGGCTCTAATCGAACAACATTCTTTAAGACTGTGCTGGGTTCCGGGTCATAAAAATATTCTAGGGAATGAAAAAGCGGACGAGCTAGCTCATATGGGCGCCATTCTACCATCCAACGCAAGTAGGACCGATGTGCATCCGGGCCTGGATGCTATTTACATGTGTTCAAAAAACGCTTTTACATATGGAAAAGGCAGAGGATGACTTGTGCATATGGTGCGGAGACGAAGAGACAGTGGAAGATTCACTCCATTATCTTTGTCAGTGCCCTACACTATCTCGCACTCGATTTATTTGTTTTGGCTCTTATTTCTTTCAGAATGTGGAGGAACTAAGAGGGATCAGCCCGTGGAAGATGTTAAGATATATCAAGCTGAGTAAATTTGACGAGACGCATGTGTGGACTTAAATAGTGATGCTATGGGACAGGAAGACGGAAGAACGTGAATTAATGTGTAGAGAAGCCCAACACCCCACCACAATCCCCCCTCCCCACCCCCTTCAACGCCCCCTTTTCATGAGGTATCACTATGGATCAGGATCTGGTCTTGTGGACATTACGTCAACCTCTCAACCTAACCTAATCCACGCCCACACAAGGGCGAGGTAAAATAAATTGCATTTCCTAGTCCCCAGGACCCAAGAGCACAACTTATAACAAAAAAATCTTGTCAATATTGCCGTTATTCAGTAGTTGGCTTAGTTTCTACATGGGGAAACCTATATCGCCCTGGTACGATTTAGCCATATATAAACTTAATCAGCCTATGAACACAAGTGCCATATTTAACAAATAGTAAATTCTTTTATCGATATTTCGATGCATCAAACAAGAAATATTGACAGACATCGATAGATCGACTCAAAAACTTCCTAAATATTCGATGTGTTGTGATATAAAAGTAAAAACTCACTGTAGCACTGTGTTATTAACACAATTTTGTATCAGTATATTTTCCAAAGAAACGACGACATGAGGACAAATCTTTCAGCACAATTATATATGATGACGATGATGATGAATAAAAATAAGAAGGAAATGACAAATATTATTTTATTTCTTTCATTCATTTTTTAATGAATATGTACAATAGAGTGGCATTTTTTCTTTAATTTTTGATTTTCACAGGTATTTTTATTCTACACTCAAAAAAAACCTTGTAAGATGACAAGAAAAGTTTGTAACTTTTTTTTGCCCCCTCCCATTTGACAAGAATTCCTTGTAATTTTACAAGCTTTTTACCAATAATTTTGTAAGATTACAAGCTTTTTACCAAAAAAAATTTAAATTTACAATCTTTTTCACGCGATAAAACTAACAAGCAGGTTTTGTGACTTTACTAGATTTTTTTGCTACCTCCTATTTTACGAGGATTCCTGGTATAAATTACGAGATTTTTTGTAATTTTACAAGCTTTTTACCAACAAAATTGTAAATTTACAACTTTTTTGGCGCAATTAGACTTACAAGCAATTTTTGTGAATTTTGGTAAAATAGGATTATTATAAAATTACTTTTTCTAGTAATTTGACAAGGTTTTTTTTGTGTTTATTGAACCTAAAATTATGTGGTACAAATTTGTGGCCAATCTGATAAAATTAACCCGTGTCGTCCGGTGATCAAAGTTTTGGATTTTTGAATATTAGAAGAAAAAAAATATGTCTTGCATATTTATTTATTTTGAAAACAAACAAATTTTAAAATCGGTCGAACGGTTTTCAAGATATCGCTATTTGAAAACTGTCAAAAATTTAACAAAATTTCATTAAAATTTTATTTTAACCCGAGGAGGCGCCCTTGATCAAAGTTTTGTTTTTTTTTAGAACATTTTTACCAATAACTCTAAACTTTAATCGAAATACCATGCGTTTAAATAATAATTAAGTTCAAATAAAAGTTTGTCCCAAGTTCTAGGAAATAGTCAATGGAAAAAAATTTCCAGATTTATTTAAAAACTTCTCGAGCGTAAAAAAACACAATTTTTTAATTTTTTTTTTTACAAATTTCAAAAACCGAAGTCTCGAAAACCGCTGGACTGCTTTAGGATTTTTTTTTTGTATTCGTATCCTGCATGACAAAATTTATAATATTAATGTATTGCAAGATATATTTTTTTATTTTTAAGTTTTTCAAAAAATTCTAAATTTTGGTAAAAATTTTCCAAATATCCAAAATTTTGTTTGAAGGGCGTCGCATATTTAAATTATTTGAGGATGTGGCTCAAATAATGTTTAAATGCAAGTTCGTCTTGTGTTCTATGAAAGGTTCAATAGAGTGGAGATTTGTTAGTGTTTTTTCTGTAAGTACAGATCAAGCTAGGGCTCTAATTATATTTCTTATAAGGGTTCCAGTTGAAAAAATGCAGAAGAAAAATTGAATTTCTAAAAAGTATAGACATTTCTGGTATTCCCATACCGATTTCAAACACCCCAGTTAGTGCTATCATCAGAAGGATTTTAAATGTCAGTTTGTCTTGTTAATGGAAATTGTTTTTTATATATATGAATATTTATAATTTCTACAGAATAAATTTTGACAGTTTCCAACACTACAATTCTATTTCTAGCAATCTCAATCTCACATCATAATTTCTCTCAATTTTTTTGTCTCTTTCATTATTTCGCATGGGTTACCAACATGATCTGGAATTGCAGACACAAATGGAGGAATTTGCATTTTCTGTTTTGGAGACGTGCCTAATGGCGACATATTTTGTCAATAATTTTATTTGTTTTTTTCTGTAAGTACAGATCGATCTCGGGCTCTAATTATATTTTTTATAAGGGATCAAGTTGAAAAAATGCAGAAGAAAAATTGAATTTCTAAAAATTATAGACATTTCTTGTATTCTCATACCGATTTCAAACACCCCAGTTAGTGTTATCATCAGTAGGATTTTAAATGTCTTTTTGTTTTGTTAATAGAAATTGTTTTTTATAAATGTGAATATTTATTTGTCTACAGTATAAATTTTGACAGTTTCCAACATTGCAATTCTATTTCTAGTAATCTCAACCCCAAAAAAAAAAGTTTGTTCAGCCGGTAAAATTTAATCCGATTGGACTCAAATTTTTACGACATTAATTTTAGGATCACACCCAGAAACGTTTTACAGTAACTACTTACAGTTATTTAAAAAGTTTTTAGTAAAGTTGTTTTAAATGTTTTATCGTTTGTTTTTCAATGAAACTAAAATATTGACTGATATATATCTATATAAATAAAAATCAATTGTCGTTCGTTGGTAACAGCATCAGTTGAGAATAGGGTATTCAATTAATCGAGGTTTTGGTTTAATCGGTTAATCGAGCAAATAATTAATCGGGGTTGAGATTTAATCGGTTAATAATCGGATAAATTTGAATTATTCGGTTAACCGAATAATATAAATTTAAAATTTAAATTGAATATAAAACTAAGAATTGTATGTAGGTACTTTAAAGAAATCTATATCCGCTATTGCGAAGCTTTAAATACCCTCTATAATTTTAGCCCAAATAAAGAATTTTTGTTTGGCAACCTGAAAAATTACCCCAATCTAAATTGGCCCTAATTCAATGCGAAAAAATGTAAAAAAATAAAGTAATTTTTGTAAAAAGCTAAAATTCACCCAAATTGCTGCCGGGATTAGATGCTCCTCTAATAGAATTTGAATATGGTACTAAAAATATCAACAAAAAAATTGGTTGGTTTCCAAATTTGTTTTCTTTTTTGTTTTAGGGCCGAAATTGCAATAATTTTATCGGTCGATATCTCCGTAATAAAAAAAGTCATTTAAGGATTGCAAAAGTATTTTTAGATGTGCTGAACTAATTATACATCATAAAATAATTCGCTGTTTTATAAGGTCCCGGACATTGCGAATATCTGAGTTTATGCAGTACTGTCAATCGAAAATCTAAATATCTCAAAATGAGATAAATCACTTCTAAGGCCAGATTCGTATTAATTACATAAAAAAATCTAAATATCTCAAAATGAGATAAATCACTTCTAAGGCTAGATTCGTATTAATTACATAAAAAAACAATTAGAAAAATATATACTGTTGACAATATATAAGAAATTGGCTAGGGTTACTAATTGTAATTTGTTTTTTTTTTAAACCGACGTTTTAAGGCGACGTTTTTACATATTGCTAACAGAGAGTTTGATAAGTTTTTTAGACCTAAACTTCTTTCAGCAGAACCGTAATTCAAATTAAAAATGAAACATCAAAATGCTAAATAAAGCAAAAAAAAAATAAGTAAAATTACTAAAAAAAAGAGATTTCGGTTAATCGGTTAATCGACACAAATTAATCGGTTTATTTGTTATTTGAAAATTGACAATTTTAAATTATTCGAACAGTTAATCGACCAAAATTAATCGGTTAACCGATTAACGGTTAATCGATTGAATACCCTAGTTGAGAACGGCTGGACCGATTTGGACAATTCTTTTTTTGAAATGTTCGTCATAGTCCAACTAAGGTTTTTACGTAAAGAAAAATTGACCACGCCCACTTTTACGCCCACTTTTTTCGATTTATCTAAAATCGGAAAACGGCTGCACCGATTTTGGAAATTTTTCATTCAAATCTTCGTAGTAACCCAATTTAAGTTTTTACTAAAATAAAAATCGACCACGCCCACTTCTAAGCCTACTTTTTTAATTTATCTAAAATCTGAGAATGGCTGGACCGATTTACTACATTTTTTTTAAATTAATTTTCATCATATTCCAACTTTGCTTTTTACGAAAAAAGAAAGTGACCACGCCCACTTTGGCTAATTTTTTTGAAAATGTTCGTCATTATTCAACTAAGGATAGTAAAATTTCCCATGCACACTTTTTTCTATGTATCGAAAGAACTATAACGGCTAGACCGATTTGGTTATAGTCCGCAAAAGATTTTTAAGTACAGTAAAAATTGTCCACGCCTAATTTTACGTTCACTTTTCCCGATATATAAATTTTAAATCATGGAATGGCTTTATCAATTTGTCTAACTTTGTTTTTAATGTTCGCCATAGCCCAACTAAGGTCTTTCAGAAAGAACAATTTCCCGTTTCTACGCCCACTTTTGAATGGATGGATCGAGTTGATTCAAATAAAATTTGTACGGTAAGAAAAGTTGTCCACCCACTATTTTCTTCGATATACATATATTAAATTTGCTCTATTGAAAAAAAAAAAATATAGAATAATAAAATATAAATAAAACTCAAATGTAGTTCGTTGGTAATCGCAACACTTGAGAACGCCTGGATCGATTGGCTATTTTTTTTTTTGTTTTAAATGTTCGTAATAGTCCATATAATTGTTCGGAAAGAAAAATTGTCCTCGCCCACATTTGTCGATATATTTTTTATTCTAATTCGATTTGATTTTTATTCGATTTGATTTTTATTCTAATTCGATCTACTAAAAAAAATATTTCTTAAAAGATACCGCTTAAACTTGGTACAAATGATTTTAAATCCTTGGGTATTGTTAACATATGTACAAGTTTAACTTACCACACAAATTTTAACGCCCACTTTTGTCTAAATGGGTTGACTACTAATAACTGGACCGGTTTTTTATGTTAATTATAGTTCTAATTAAGTTTTGTTTGAACTCAAAACAATTGCTCACGATAAGAACGAAGGATAAGCGTAATTTATTTTTCTGTTGTTCGTAATGACACTTAAGAAGTTTTAAATTTGTACAGTTCGCAAAGTCGAAGACATGATAATTTTTTTTAGTTACTAAAATATAATTTGAAGATGTTTATGTGCCTAATAGGGTCTTTAAAACCACGCCCACAAATTTTTCTACGTCAAGAAATTCATTACATTTTTTGAAGGGCTGTATATTTGACGCGAGACAAAATATAACACTGAAATTATATTTGGGCCAGCAACGCGGACCGGGCCAGCTAGTAGTTGATAAAAAAATAAAATGCTAAATTTACGGAAAATTATTTTTATCAGTTAAATGATTTGTGACTGATTATAGCGCATATTTTTTACGGAATGTCTAATCATTTATTAACGTTTAAAAATAACTGAAAAAGTCTGTTGTTTCAAATGAAATATAAGTAGTAGTAGTAGTCCGTTTTTTAAAAGGAAACAATTGTTTTAAACGTGTTTTCGGTAGAATTTACTTACAAAATTAGTTTGTGCAGGACATTAAAAATATGCCTGGTTACTTGGGAAAATCAAAACTTAAAAACAAAAAATGCCCCTCTAATGTACAACTCTATTAAAAGTCAGCATACATGGTTTTTCGGCAATAATGGTATGTATGAAAACCAAAAAAAAAAATAAGAAAAGAAAAGAAATATTTATTATGGTAGTTTTATATTTTTCCCTCATTTTACAGGAATAATTATGGAGCATTTATACAAAAATAAGTTAAAAACGGTTTAAATTTAAATTTTTAAAACAATTTAATGATTGTAAGCAAAATATTATTTAAATATACCTAAGTGCAAAAAATATTGTTATCTTGAACTAAAACTATCTAATTTGGTATAATAATTGAAATATTGTTGGAAAGTCATCCCAAAAACTTTTTGCCAAAACTGCTAAATAATTTTAAATTCTGCCTAAAATCTTCAGCTGATTTCTCTGCGATTAAATTTCTTTGCCATGTAGATTAGAATGGGCCGTTTGCATATTTTTTCTCTGATCGGAAATGGCAACCGTTATAAAAAACATACCTCTAAATTTTTTTTTTTGGAATCGGTCAATTTCTTTTGTTTGTTTTTTCAAGTTAAATTCTGGCCATACATTTTTTTTATACAACGACCACTCTAAAATGGGTTTGCAGCTAAATATGTTTCTGGTATTGGTGAGCCACTTTTCCAGGGTAGCCGTTTCCCATCAGAGAAAAAAGTGTAAAAACGTCCCATCCTAATAAAGATGCCTGCATTTCAATTAATGCCTTATTTCAGTGATTTTTTTTTTTTTTTTGAAGTAGTAAATCATTAAATCAGTGTTAATGCAGTAAAAATGTTTAATTTTATTTTTATATGCGGCATTGGTTGTTTGCATATATGCATTTGTTTACAGTTGTTGCATTTTTGTTGATTTACTACTTCTATTTGTAGAAATTAAAAATAAACTGAATGTCAAAGTGACCACCCTTTTAAAAATTTGATGTGGCTAACTTTATTCATAAAAAATAGAAAGAATCATTAATTTTATATGTTCGTAAAAATTTCAATAAAAACATAACCTCTTAATATGGTGATAATCCCCATGGACATTACCCCTATAACGGAAATGACGAATTCGTCATATTCATACTACCGAATTCATCGCGGTCATAATCCCCATAATATTTGTGGGGACTATAAACGTTTCCAAAACGGTCTCAATCGCAATGGGGATTATGTACGTTCCTTGTTGAGACTACTACCGAACTTTTGTCGGTAATAACCCCTATTCACATTTTGGGGAGTAAGACCAAAGCAATTTTGGTCATAATCCCCGTTTTCTGCAGTGAGGGCGGGTTTAGCGAATCCACTAAATACATTTATTGAGTTTGTAATCCCTAAGCCAGGCTACGCAGAAAAACTTTTAAGACAAAAATTTTTGGGATTAGGGCCAACATAATTCTTGTAATGGGGATTATGGCCATTTGTTACGTGGTCATTAGCCCCATAAATCTGTCCGTGGGGATAATGTCATGTCACCTCTTAATATACATTTTATAAAATGTTTCAAAATAATTTCTTTCTTGTACCTTTTTTCAAATTTATTTTTTCTCTCTGGTAACCCCAAATATATTGTTGCTTTATTAAACATGTCTGTGGTTGGTTTTTTTTATCAAATACGTTCGTACATTTTTCTGAAATTGATTTCAAAGGCTATTTATTTAAATTTGTGTTGCATATGTGACCATTTATACGACATTAATATTGTGCAGAGTTTAAGGCTCAAAATTATATAAGGGCAGCATTTTTTCAGTAAAAACTGCTTTCTGAATATGCACCAGGAGCGTTTTCGCGGATATGACACATTTTGTAAACTAGAAAAAAAATTAAATGTAATCGGAATCTAAAAAGGAAAAAAGGAAAAATCCTCTGATTTTCATATTTTTTTTTTACGAAAGGGGAAAACAAAAAGCTTTTTTTCGGCATATTTTGTGTCACCCTTATGTATATATAAAAGTACACGTTCCAATAACAGATTGCAACAAAATATAACAAATTTAATTGAGTTAAATAACTTTGCATACACGTACAGGCACACATGTTTGATTAAACAAATGGAAATAAAAAATACTGATTAATTAAATATAATTTAATAAATAAAGAAAAACATATCAAAACAAAAAAATAATACAAATAACAGCAACAACATATTGAAAACTAAAAAAAAACAAGTGAGAGAATTAAAATCGGCTGTGCCGAATTTTTAACACCCTACAGCATGTAAAAAATGTTTCCGAAGTGATCAACAGGTGTGTTTCCCAAAGAAAAATTTTCCTAGAAAAAATAACGCTATATTAATTTGTCATTCCATGCAAACGCATTGCAATATCGGTCAAGTACCCCACTGTCTTTATATTATTGATCCGTAAAGGTTTCTAAGACATTCTAGTGATATCCATTTATCTGTTTGTGTTTGTCGATATTAAAAAAGTATTGATAAAAAAAAAATTTAAGAACAAAAAATATTGATGAAAAACAGATCGTGATGAAAAAAAAAAATATTGATGAAAAAATATTGGTTAAAAAATAATGTTAAAAAAAAATATTGATGAAAAAAAAAAATATTGACGAGAAAAATATTGATGAAGATTTTGATGAAGATATTGATAAAAAAATTTTGATGTAAAAAATATTTATAGAAAAATAATGATAAAAAAAAAATATTGATGAAAAAAAATATTGATAAAAAATATTGATGAAAAAATATTGATAAGAAGAATATTGATGAAAAAATATTGATGAAAAAAAAATTGATGAAAAAAATATTGATGAAAAAAAAAATATTGTTGAAAAAAAAATATTGATGAAAAAAAAATATTAATAAAAAAAGTTAAATGTTGTTTTTTTATTTTTAGTACCAAAAGGTACATAAAAATAAAATGTATTTATTCGGCCTTTATATATGTATATATATTCGATTAGAGTTTTATTCTAGTTCGAGGCCCAAAAATATTTCTATTTATGATATTGTCATAATAGAGTATTTTTAATTTATTGCTTTAAAAAAGTTACTATCTAGAATAAAACTCTAATCGAATATATATACATATATAAAGGCCGAATAAATACATTTTATTTTTATGTACCTTTTGGTACTAAAAATAAAAAAACAACATTTAACACAAAGTTTAGTACGACTTATCCTACCAACACTATTGTTTGGTTAGGCACTGTTGTTATTGTAAAATAACAGCAACACATATATTAATAGTTACCGACGGTGATTTAATATATACAATTTTTGCTTTAAAAGAGTTATTTTTGTTGGAAAACAGATTTCGGACCTTCTTAATAGTACTTCTCATATAACTTGGGAAATATATCAAATATTATGTCTGGTTTGATGTTTGATTGACCAACGATGATTCTCTAAAGTCTGCTGAAGATTCCTTTAGAGGGGATGAAACTGATCAGTACAGACATACTATGAGATAGTAACTTTTTTAAAGCAATAAATTAAAAATACTCTATTATGACAATATCATAAATAGAAATATTTTTGGGCCTCGAACTAGAATAAAACTCTAATCGAATATATATATTAATAAAAAAATATAAATAAAAAAATATAACTAAAAAATATTGATAAAAAAAAATTGATGAAAAAAAAAATTTGATTAAAAAAAAATGTTGATGAAAAATAATTATGTTACGATTTATTCACCTGCTGGTGAATATTTTTTTATTCACCACGAGGTGAATTTTTATTCAAGTTACAAACCCAAGTTCCTAAAATTTTTGGTTTTATGAAAATGAAAACATTTATTTTTATTTTCTTTTTTGCCAATCGTTTGCTTATGTAGTCAAACTGTGGTGGCACCCTGCAACTTTTTCAAAATAAAACAACACCCAAAAAACATTATCATGTACAAGGGTTTTCTCTGAGGGGGTTTCGGTGTGGGCCACGCCCTAAAAGAGGGCGGTCCGAAAAAAACGACATTCAAATAGCCTTAGAAATAACTTTTAGTTGCTCTGATCCGAAACCGTTTATTCTTGTGTAATAGGGTGGATCAATTTTTGGAGCACAAGAAAACAGAAACAAACAAAATTTACAGTCCAAAAATGTTTACCCTATCACATCACTTTTCCGGTAATGTTCAAACATTAACTAATATTTTTAACTAAAAAAATCAAAAACATTTCTTTTTTCACTTTGTTTGAAACCTTCCGATCTTCGAGTCAAAAAAGGAAAGGTCAAAGTTATTGACCTACAGCTCCAATATTTTGTTGCGTTAATTTTGACCTGAAAAGGCAACTTTTCCAACCCGACGATTTGAAATTTGAAAAAAAAGGAAATGTTGCTGCACTCTATTGTGCACTAGAGTGGAGCAAATTTTATGATATGGAGCAAATTTTCCTTTTTTCGAATTTCAAAAACGTCGGGGTCGAAAAAGTTGCTATTTAGGGTCAGCATAAACATAAAAAAATATTGGACCTGCAGGGAAATGTCTTTGGGTTCCTCTTTTGACTTGAAAATCAGAAAGATACTTTCCAGTAATGTTCGAATATTAGAACATTACTGGAAAGTGTTTTTACATTCAAAAATAATATTTCATTCATTTTTTAATAACAAATTCTAAAAAAAAACAACCTATAAAAACATTAAAAATAATGATTGTTCTGTTATTTTTACCAACAAATTTAATAAAAATAATCTTCAAAACATTAAAAATTAATGATTTCGTAGGTTATTTTTTACAATTTTCTCTTGATTTATTTTTTAAAAAATTGTTAATAAAATTTTGGGGAATCCTCAATCAACTACAGTCTGGCCAAAAACTCTACCCATTGTGCCAAAGTCATTTGATACAAAAATATTTTTAAATTGTTATAAATAATTATAGAAATATAGTTATAAAAATTATAATAATTTTTTGATTTCTTGTTTCTAAAAAAGTAAGTAAAAAAAAATGGATTTCTCATTAAAAAATTCCAGCTATTTAAAAAAAAAAACTAACTAACACAAATAAATAAAAATTACAAACTGTTTACTCAGTTATTTTTACTTACAGAACAAAAACACATGACTTTTAAAAAGTTAAATGTTAATTAAAGTCATTATTTTTTTAAGGTCATTTCTGAAACAACGCACATAAGTAGCCATTAATAAAACCTGAATATTGAACAAATGTTTTTTCTTTAAAAAACAACAAAACGTAAAACTTTTAAAGCAAGCTACAAACAGTTGATCAAATAATTTTTTGAGTGTTTGGTCACTTTACATAATAGTAAGGAGAGCGCTTCATTTTTCAACATAATTTCGAAATCTATATTAAGTTTATTTTAAAAATATCTCATATTAGTAGTAGCTTTCGACAAGATTTCGAGTCATTGTGCGTACTGGAAGTTTGGAAGTTTATTTCAGATTTTGCAAAACATAGACTTGATAAGGGTACTTAGTCGGTTGAGGGTGTATTTAGCTGTATTAAAGAGCGAGAATGTACTAAAAAAGTGCTTAAGTACTAACTCTTCCATTCCTGAGAAGTACCCTCAAGTGAACTACTTTTGGTTACCACAATTTTCTGATTTTTTAAAAACTATCCACGATTAAAAATGTCAAATTTTAAATAAAAATTTGATTGTTAGATAACAGTTTGGGTGCCGAACATTGAAATCATTGATCATTATCGTCATTAACCCTAAATTTGATATTGTGATTTTCAAATTTCCAAATATTGACCAAATACAAATATTTTGAGTCTCCACAATTTTAAAGGTGGAACACCCCTAATCTGTTTTGTTTTATGTATCGTATAAAAACTACAAAAATTATTGCTAGTTTAAAACAACCACAGTTTTATATAAAAAATTTACAAGTGGCATAAGGAAAAGTTTTTAACATTTTTTTTTCTGTTTGTAAAGGTTACGCCTAAAGACTATTAAAACAACATACTTTTACAAGTTCTTCATGTATATTTATATATTTTTTCTTTTTCCTTCAAGAATGTAAAATTTGTTTTTTCCTTTTTTTTTGAAAAAAAAAAAAAAACAAAAAATGAAAATCTCAAGATTATTTTATATGCTTGTTACGCGCATAAACCTAAGGCCAACCTGAGTTTTTTTTATGCTTTAGGCTTTCAGAAAAAGCACACACACACTGAAAAACATTTCAGAAAAACTTTAAGGAAAAAAAAATTAAATTTAAATCACGTTTACCTGTTAAAACAAAATAACTTTGTAAATTTTTTGTTCCTTTACAAAGTAAAGGCATAAAATTTTGTTAATTTTTTGTTTTTATTTTTTGTGCTTACAAGCAATAAAAATACATAAACATGATGAAGATTTTATTTATAATAAAAATTAAGTGAAGAACTTTAATATTTATGTGGTTTGTTTTAGAAAAAGTACAAAGGTAAACTTTAATAATATATATCGAGTATTTCATGGAAGATCGCCCAATCCCTTGAGAAACAACAAAAACCTAAATTTTTATTTTTGTAGCTTACTTAAAAACTCTTAAAATAATCTTGTAAAATTACCAAAAAAGCTTTGTAAAATAATTTTGAGCTACCTCGTATTTTACAACAGTTTTTAGTAAAAATTATAATTTTCTTGGTTAAAAGCTTGAAAAATTACAAGCAATTTATAAGCTTTTTACCAACAGATTTGTAAATTTACAACCTTCTTGACGTTATAAAAATTACAAGGACTTCTCGTGATATTACACACAGAAAATAAATTTGCAATTTGCCAACAGAAATTCAGTTAATACAACTAAAACTCGCTTGATATATTTGCGTATAGGTCGTCACAATTGAATGTCGGAAGTCTCATCTAAATTCGGTTGATACAACAGACATTTAATTGAAACAATAAAAAAATTCGGTTGTCAGACCCAAAAATAGTAGCAGCAACCGAATTATAAGTTGATATAACTGAAAAATTTGGTTGGAAATTTATTTTTCTGTGTGAACTAGATTTCGTGCTACCTCCTATTTTATGAGAATTTAGGTAAAATTTACTAGCTTTTTTGTAATTTTACAAATTGTTTTACCAATAAAATTGTAATTTTTAATAATAACTTTTTTGATGCGATAATATTTGAAATTTGGACATTTACGAAAAAATGTGTAAAATTACAAAGAAAAATTTAAAAATTTAAAAAACAATAAACACAATCAAATTTTGGTAAAATGGGATTACGGGACTTTTTCTAGGAATTTTACAACGATTTTTAACATGATAATGTTTTTAGGCCACCTCAGTTTGACTATATAAGCTAACGATTTTCAAAAAAGAAAATAAGAATTACTGTTTTCATTTTCTTAAAACCAAAAATTTTTGTAGCTTGGGTTTGTAACTGGGATAAAAATTCACCTCGTAAATAAAAGAAATATTCGCTAGCTGGTGAGTAAAATCAACAATATTATTTTTATCAGTGTTTTTTTTACCAATATTTTTTTTTTTCATCAATATTTTTTTTTCATCAATATTTTTTTTTGTCATCAATATTTGTATACCCTCCAACTACAGTATGGGGGTATACACACTTTGTCATTCCGTGTGTAACGCATCAAAATATCGGCCTAGGACCCCATAAAGTATATATATTTATGATCAGTGCTCGATTCTAAGACATTCTAGCGATGTCCGTCCGTCCGTCTGTCCGTCCGTCAGTCCGTCTATAGTTAACATGATGCAGTCCAAAATAAAAGAGCTAGACTCCCGACATTTGGCACGAATATGTCTTATGTTCCTAGGCAGGTTAAGTTTGTAAAGGTGCAAAATCAGACCAGGGGGAAAAAAGTTCCCCCTTGAAGAACTAAACCAACCTCCCATATTTCATTTTTTCTGTAAGTACAGATCGAGCACGGGCTCTAATTATATTTGTTATAAGGGTTCAAGTTGAAAAAAAAGCAGAAGAAAAATTGAATTTCTAAAAATTATAGACATTTCTGGTATTTCCCATACCGGTTTCAAACACCCCAGTTAGTGTTATCATCAGTAGGATTTTAAATGTCCGTTTGTCTTGTTAATGAAAACTGTTTCTACAGAATAACTTTTGACAGTTTCCAACACTACAATTCTATTTCTAGCAATCTCAACCTCACTTCATACTTTCTTTCAAATTTTTTGTCTCTTACATTATTTCGCAAGGGTTACCAACATGATCTGGAATTGCAGACACAAATGAAGGAATTTGCATTTTCTGTTTCGGAGACGTGCCTAATGGCGACATATTTTGTCAGTAATTTTATTTTATTTTTTCTGTATGTACAGATCGAGCACGGGCTCTAATTATAATTGTTATAAGGGTTCAAGTTGAAAAAAAAAGCAGAAGAAAAATTGAATTTCTAAAAATTATAGACATTTCTGGTATTTCCCATACCGGTTTCCCAAATTTTTACATGATTTTTTGTGTTTTTCTTTAACAAATGCAACATTTTAATGCTTCAAGAAGCTCAAAGTCCTGCATTTGGACCCACAGAATTAGAAAATGTCGTTTTTTTGGTCCGTCAGTTACCACTGCCAACCCCTCCCCCCCCCCCCAAAAAAAAAAGAAAAAGCCCTGCATTTTTTTTTTTATTTATTTGCATGTTGGAGGGTATAAAAGATTCGGCACAGCCGAATTTAACACTCTTACTTGTTTTTTCATCAAAACTCATTTTCATTAATATTTTTTTTCATAAATATTTTTTTCCTCAATATTGTTTTTTAATCAATATTTTTTTTTTTTATTCATATTTATTTTTTTCAAAAATTTTTTTTTGTTCATTAATCTTTTTCATCAATAATTTTTTTTTGGTCATCAATATTTTTTTTTATCAATCTTTTTTTTTTTTTACAATATTTTGTTTTTTCATCAATATTTTTTGTCATCAATATTTTTTTCATCAATATTTTTTTCATTAATATTTTTTTTTTTTTCATCAATATCTTTTTTTCATCAAACTTTTTTTTTTTTATTAATAATCATTTTTCATTAAAAACTTTTTTCATCAAAAACTTTTTTTATCTACAAACACAGACAAACAGATAGAGTGATATCACTAGAATGCCTTATTGATAGAAACCTTTAAGGAACATACTGGGATCCTTGACCGATATTTCAATGTGTTTTGCATGGAATGATAAATTAATATAACGTTATTTTTTCTAGAAAAATTTTGCTTTGGAAAGAACACATACTTCTACAGCAAAACATTATCATGATTCAATTGTTTGGGCAACACTACAAATCTCGCAGACGTTTTTTTGAATGTATGTCATTAAAGTATATTAAGTGGGGTTTTAACACGTGAATTTTATTTTAAACCAATATATATTCAGAACTACTGGACCGATTTCGCTAAAATTCAATGCCATTCTGACCAGGAAAATTTTATAAAAATATATTAAAAGCATTACAGTTGTCTTTCGAAGTTAGAATCGTCTCAACAAAATATCTCAGAATCTGAGACTTTTTCTTTAAGAAAAATATCTACGAATCAGAATCTGAGACTTTTTCTATAACAAAAATGTCTCAGAAACTGAGAGTTTTTCCATAGAAAAAATGTCCCGGAATCTGGGACTTTTTCTATAGGAATAATGCCTCAAAATCTAATACTTTTTCTTTAGAAAAAATCTGTCTCAGAATCTGGGACTTCTTCTATAAGAAAAATGTCTTAGAATCTGAAAATTTTTCTACAAGAAAAATGTCTCAGAAACTGAGACAGAATCTGAGACATTTTTCTTATAGAAAAAGTCGCAGATTCTAAGACATTTTTCTTATATAAAAGTCTCAGATATATAAAAGTCTCAGATTAATGAGACTTTTTATATAGTGAACATGTTTAAGATTCTGAGACTTTTTTTTTTAGGAAAAATGTCTCAAAATCCGTGACGTTTTCTACAGGAAAAATTTGTCATAATCTATGAAACATGTCTCAGAATCCGAGAATTTTTCTTTACGAAAAATGTCTCAGAATCTGAGACTAGAAAAATACATTTTTTCTATAGGAAAAATGTTTTAGAATCTGAGACTTGTTCTATAGGAAAAATGTCCCAGAATCTGCGACTTTTTCTATAGAAAAAATGTCTCTGAATCTGAGACTTTTTCTGTAGGAAAAATCTCTAAGAATCTGATACCTTTTCGATAAGAAAAATTTATTTTTCTATAGGAAAAATTTCTTTTTCTATAGGTAGAATTTCTCAAAGACCTTGTCTATAGGAAAAATTTTTTAAAATCTGCAATGTTTTCTATAGGATAAAGTCTCAGTTTTCTGAGAAAATGTCTCAGAATCTGAAACTAATTTTATAGGAAAAATGTCTCAGAATTTGAGGATTCTGAATCCGAGATTTTTTTTATAGAAAAATTGTCTCAGAATCTGAGACTTTTTCTATACGAAAAATGTCTCGGAATCTAAGACTTTTTCTACAGGAAAAATGTATCGAAATCTGAGATTTGTATAAGAATATGAGATTTTTTCTGTAGAAAAAATGGTTTAGAATCTGAGACTTTTTCTTTAGGAAAAATCTGAGACTTTTTCTGTTGTGAAAATGTCTCAGAATCTGAGACTTTTTCTAAAGGAAATATGTTTCAGAATCTGAGACTTTTTCTATAGGAAAAATGTCTCAGAATTTGAGGACAATTTTATCAGAATCTGTTACTTTTTCTATAAAAAAATACCTGCGAATTTTGTACTCTTGCCCAAAACATTAAATCATGATAATATTTTGCTGATGACTTGGGTGTCCTTGCCAATTAAAAGTTTTTTAAGAAAAAATATTGCATTCATTTTTTATTACATGCAGAACGAATTGAAATATCGGTCAAGGACCCCATTAAGTTTATATATAATTGATCTATTTCTAAGACACTCTAGCTATATGCAATCGTCCATCTGGCTGTGGAAAATAAGATGCAGTCCAAACGAAAAGAGCTGTAAATTTAGTAATTGAGTACATTACTTAAGAGCAAAAAAGTGTTTTTACATTTTGGAGAGTATAAAAAAAATTAACACTCTCTCGTTTGTGTTTTGTGCTTTTGTTTAAAAAATGCGTCATTTTTTTTTGGTAACAAAATGGAAAATTTTTTTTTTTTTTTCACAAAAAACAAAATTATGAAAATTTTGATAAAAAAAAAATTATGAAATAAAATTGATGCAAAAAAAAATTTGATAAAAACTAAAATTGATAGAAAAAAAATTGACAAAAAAAAAATTTAATAAAAAAAAATTTGATGAAAAAAAAATTTTATGAAAAAAAAATGATGAAAAAATAATTTGATGAAAAAAAAAAAAAATTGATGAAGAAGAAAAATTTTATGAAAAAAATATAGATGAAAAATTAAAAATGTTATGGTCAGCAGGTCAGTTATTATCCAAGTAACAACCTTTTTGGTTTGCAATTTCGATTTATTAACAGTAATTCTTATTTTCTTTTTTGTAAGTCGGTAGCTTATATGGTCAAACTGAGGTGGCGTCCTGCATCATTTAAAAAAAAGTAACTGAGACTTTTTCTGTAGGAAAAATGTCACAGAATCTGAGACTTTTTCTAAAGGAAAAATGTTTCGGAAACTGATCCTTTTTCTTTAAAAAAAACGTCTCAGAATTTGAGAAATCTGGAAAAATGTCTCAGAATCGAAGACTTTTTAATAAAAAAATATCTCAAAATCTGAGACTTTTTATATCGGTAAAATGTTTCGGAATCTGAGACTTTTTCTGTAGGAACAATATCTTAGAATCTGAGACTTTTCTTTTGGAAAAATGTCTCAGAATCTGACACTTTTCAAATTTAAGCTATTTTACTAATGCAGGCGCGGATCCAGGGGGAGGGAGAATGGGATTTCTCCCCCCCCAAAATGATTTCGAAAGAAAAAAAGAAAGGAAAGGAAAAAAGAAAAAAGGAAAGGAAAAAAAAGAAAAAAAGAAAGGGAAGGAAAAGAAAGTAAAAAAGGAAGGAAAGATAGAAAGAAAATGCTAGAATATAAAAAATTCTTAGGGGATTTATATGTGTGCTGATCATTTACGTCAGCACACATAGCCTTAGGATAAAATGTTTCAGAATTAAAGAAATTGCATATGAAAAATTTAGATGGCAATAGAGTCGTGGACATTTTCTAACCGAATAACTTTCCTTACTATTTTCTATGGAAAAAGTATAATTTTTTAAAGAAAAATATTTCAAAATTTGGGAAGTTTACCTTTAAAAAATATTTTCATACTTATTCGACTTTGAATGTAAGAATTTTTTTAATTAAAAAAAAATTATCTCAAATTTTATAAAAAATTTCTTGTTACATTTCTATAGAAGAAATTCCTCACCTCCTGAGAATTTTTCCTTAAAAAAATGATTCAGAATCTGCCACAAATTTTTAGGCAAAAAAAAATTTTAGAATTAGATAACATTTTTACAAGAAAAATGTCTCAGAATTTTAGTTTTCTATATGGAAATAAGGTTAATTTTTTTTATAGAAAACTTCTTGAGAATGAGAATTTCTCTATTTGAGAAATCTGTAAATATTTTAATAATAATTTTTCTATATGAAAAATATTTCAAAATCTAAGAAATTTAAAACATTAGATGGCATTAAGACCGTAAAATTTTTCTATCGAAAAATGCAAAAAAAATCAAGGATTTAAGTTTTAGAAAAGTGTATCAAAATTTCTTCATAAAATGTATTTGAACTAATAATTTTTTAGTATATGATAATTTTCTTTTACGAAATCTGATCTAATAATATTTTTATACGAAAAAGTTCTTAAAATCTGAGAATTACTTTAAAATATGAGCATTATTTTTTTATATAAATAATGCCTCAGAATCTCAGATTATAGAAAAAGTTTAAAAATCGGAGACATTTTCTATAAGAAAATGTTGAATCTGAGAGTTTTTCTTAAGAAAATACGATCTGAGAATTTAAGAACTTTTTTAAATCAAAGTTTTAGAATCTGAACATTTTTCTAAAGGCAAAAATCTCAGAAATGGGTAATTCGTCTAAATGAAAACTATTTTAGAATCATAGTTTTTCTGTAAAAAAAATTTCTCAACAACTGAGAAATTTTGTAAAGGAAACATTTATAAAAAACTAATAATATGGTTAATTTTTTTTCGAAATATTTCAGTTTTTTATATAGAGTTTTTATATAAAAGTTTACGGGTCTTTTCACATTTGTGACTAGGTATGACTGAGCATAGGTCCGTTTATTTGACTATAAACGGTCTTGCTATGGAAGTAAATCGGTCCGTCAGGATTTTTTTTGGTTCCCAGCAAAACTTTGGTAATGGGAAGTGATTATATAACACATTACCAGGTAATGCATATAACTTATTTGTAGCATTATTTTAGGATGTCTTACCAAACATTTGTTCCACAACGTATTATTTTAAAGTGAAAAATAATGCATTACTAATAATTTGCTACGTAATGCATGATTATTGGAAAAAATTTATTTCATATTTATTATTTCTAAACATTAAATCATGGATGACTTATATTTGGTTACGTTATGTATTATTTGAAATTTTGAAATAATGCATTATTTATAATTGGATGCATAATGCATTACAATAACATAAAAAATAACTATTTTATAAAAAAAATGCATAAGTTTAAACTAGAGATGGGCTCACGACAGGAAATTTCTAACGACACACACTCACGAGCATATTTTATCTACTTACACTCACTTACAATCACGTGAGTAAATTTAATACAAAATTACTTTTTCACTACTCGTAACACCTTATATATTATCTTCTGGTATGCTATATTATTTCATTTCTCGTAACCTATAAAATATCATATATTTTACACCTTACTCGTATTCTTCGTTATAAATTTATGACTTATTTTATACCTTACTGGTATTCTTTGTGATAATGTGTATGCATTACTTTGAGTCTCATCGCCTGTTAAAATCATCAATGCTGCAATGTATAAAATAAGAGATCCTATACCTTATTTTATACCTTATTTGGTAATTTAAGTTTTGCTGGGTTGTTCATTTGTTATTCAATATTAAAAATATTCACGAAAAATTATACAACACCCCCCCCCCCCCCCACCCCCCGCTACCAACCAAACTTTTTGGCCTTCCGATTGCATAAATTTTTTTTGGAAAAAAAATCTCCAAATCCCCAAATGAAATTCCTGGATCCGCGCCTGTACTAATGACCGCAGATGCAATAAATATAAGAAAATCTTGTTAACATTATTTATTTATGGGGCATTCCATGCCAAATCACTCACTTTTAGGCCCGACCCCCTTCGATTAATTTTATTTTTGGATATGTTTTAGTACGTATTAAATGCAACTTGCAGTCAAATTTTCAGCCTTTTATACCAAGGTGGTGTTGAGTAATCAATTTTTCAAAATGGCGATTTTTTCCAAAAAATGAAAAAATTTAAATTTTCAATCAATTTTGACCAGTAAAAAATATAGATATTTTAAAAAAAGTTGGACACCGTTTTGTTGGTATTTAAATGTAGTTTTAGAAAAAAAATGTGAAAAAATTATTCGAAGTAATTATCACTTATTTTTTGACGTTTAAAAATTAAAATCGACTTTTTGAAAAAGTCCGAAACCTTCGATTTTTTTGTAAAAAACTAAAAGAATTCTACTCTAAATTATGCAACTTTTAAGCCATAACTCGAGATGTGATCACAATTCTTTCTATTTTTTTTTAATTTTTAAAATTGCACCTTTTATGTTTTGGCTCTGATTTATTTTATATGGAGCTCCAAAAAAAAAAAAAAAATGGTAGATACTGACCCTAACTTACCCTAAATATATTCATTTGGAGGTAAATATACGTCTCACAAAAATTTGGGACGATCGGACATGTGTAAGGCGCTTAGCATGGTCCTTGAAGTTTAAAAAACGTATAACAAGGAAAAATATGATTTTTTTTCTGTTTTCGCAATTTCTTTGGTATTTTAAGTTAAGTTTTAATTCAAGTGATTACAGAATTACGATGTGGAGTAAAATGCCTTTCTAATAAGGTACTAAAAACTAAAATCGGTTGAAAATCAGCTAAGTTATTACAACTTCCCCAGGCATCTAGCGTGTGCCATACAACTTGATTAAAAAATACGAGGCCCTTTTTTTAAATTTATTGAAATTTTCTACTGTAATAACATTTTTTCATTATTCATGTTTCAGTGTAATATTTTTTTGACTTTTCCAAATTTTAAAACAAAAAAAATATTTTATTTTTTAAAATAGAGATTTCAAAAGGGTGTGGAAAATGCAGGCATTTTTAGCACTAATTTAAAAAATGTTAGCAAAACACAATATGAAAAATACTTGTCATCTAATAACATTTGAACTTGAAGAATAAAAAAATGTTATTACAGTAGAAAATTTCAATGAATTTCAAAAATCGGATTGTATTGATTAATCAAGTTGTCTGCCACACGTTAGATGCCTGGGGAAGTTGTAATAACTTGGCTGATTTTAAACCGATTTCGGTTTTTATGACCTTAATAGAGAGACATTTTACTCTACATTTCAATTCTGTAACCATTTGAATTCAAAATTAACTTAAAATACCAAAAAAATTAAGAAAACAGAAAAAAATGTATATTTTCCCTTGTAATCCGATTTTCAAACTTCAAAGCCGATGCGGCACGCCTTACCCATGTCCGATCATCCTAAAATTTTCTGAAACGTATTTTTACACCCAAGTTAATATATCTAGGGGAAGTTACGGTCAATATTTACCAAATTATTTTTTTTGGAGCACCATATAAAATAAACCAGAGTCAAAAAAAAAAAAGTGCAATTTTCAAAATTTGAATAAAAATAGAACGAATTACGATCACATCTCGAATTATGACTTAAAAGTTGCGTAATTTAGAGTAGAATTTTTTGACATTTTAAAAAAAAAATCGAAGGTTTCGGACTTTTTCAAAAAGTCGATTTTAATTTTTATACGATAAAAAACAAGTGATAGTTACTTCGAATAATTTTTCATATTTTTTTTTCTAAAACTACATTTAACTACCAACAAAATGTTGTCCATCTTTTTTTAATATATCTATATTTTTTACTGGTCAAAATTGATTGAAAATTTAATTTTTTTCATTTTTTGGAAAAAATCGCCATTTTGAAAAATTGATTACTCAACACCACCTTGGTATAAAAGGCTGAAAATTTGGCTGGAAGTTGCATTTAATACGTACTAAAACATATCCAAAAATAAAATTAATCGAAGGGGGTCGGGCCTAAAAGTGAGTGATTTGGCATGGAATGCCCCTTATACTTTTGCATTTTTTTTCTTACAAAACAGATTTATTTTTTTATACCCTCCACCATGTGATAGAGGGTATATATAAGTTTGTCATTCCGTTTGTAACTCATCGCAAAATCGGTCTGTTACCCCATAAAGTATATATATTCATGATCCCCGATCGATTTTAAGACATTCTAGCGATGTCCGTCTGTCCGTGGAAATTGTGATCACGGCCAAAGTATTACACAGAGATGATTGAAACTAAACATGTTTATTGGAAGTACTCCCGAGAAATTTGGTATTGCATTTGAGCGATATCGGTTCAACGGTTCAAAAGTTATGAACGAAAATGTAAGGACACCTCAAAAATTTTAGTACATTCAACATAAACTAAAAATACAAAATGCTTTAATTCGACTTTCATTGACATATGTAAACATAATTGAACACCAAATGGTAACATATATAACAAGTACGAACATATTTTTTGACAAAAAAAAAATCGCGGATTTTTTTTCGCGCAAATTTTTTTTTTTTCACATTTTTTTTTTAAATAATTTTTTTTAAAAAATGTTTTTTGAAATTGTGGAGGGTATCACTACATTTGGCAAGGCCGAATTTAATTTTTTTAGTTGTTTTTTCTAGCACAAGAATTAATAAAAAAAAAACTCCACTGTCAGATGGATGATCAACATTAATTCGAAAGTCTTTAGAGGTTTGCTGAGTAATCTTTGTTAACCTAAAAACTTTGCTGTAGCTAAAGTTAAAACAACAATGTTTATATTAAGTAACATTTTTAAAGAGTTGGAAACACTTTAGTTTTGTTGTATTTTTAGCCCAAGGAAATCAAAAGAAAGTTAAATATTTGTTACAATTGAATAGTTCATGCGAATAAAGACGAATAGACCATTTGTAGAATTTTATAGGGGACAATAAAAACGCAGGAAACGATAAAAAAATAATATTTTTGTCAACTTTTTGGTTTTAGCTTAAAGATTTAGGTCACATCTACCTATATACAAAATTTTAGTAAGGTATTCGAAAGAGAACTTGCCAAAAATTGGACTTCAATTTTTTGCTTAAATGGAAAAAGGGCGAATATCCAAAAAAATATATTGAAATTTGAATAAAAATATATTACTTTGTAGCAGATTTTGACTACATTTTCATGAGATTTGCAATACTTGACGAACTATGGTTGGTATTTGTTTGTAACACTTTAAGGACTTCAAGGATACACTTTTTAAGGATTGCCAGGACATGCAAACAAATTTTTTTTGTTAATTTTTTTTTAATATTCCTGCCATTTGATGCAGTAGTAATTCTTTATGACACTAAATAAATTTTTAGGAATTATAATATTAACCCTTGACTGCATATTACGACGTAACATAAAAGGACATGAAAAAAATTTGGTTTTTTATTCCTGACATTGGATGCAGTATTAACACTAAAAGTTTGTATGTGCTAATATCGTTTTTTTTTTTGTACAATTTCAAATTTTAGCTAATATCAATTTTAAACTCGCAGCTAAATAATTTTTATATATTATTTTGTTAAGGATGGATATTCGCCCTTTTTGCTTTCCACACTTTAAAGTCTTATAACTCAAGAACGGTAAAATTTTTTGCCAATATAATAAGTGTGGTTTATTCCTCGTAATGTTCTTTTAACACATTGTTACCGAAAGTAAAATTTTTGTATGTTTTTGTGTTGTATTTAATCAAAATTGTGCGTTAGTTCACTCCCAATTTAAACAAAAATATAAAAATATACGAATTATTGCACTTTCAAAGTAATTTTTTTAGCCTTAAAAGTCAAAATTTCCCCAAAATTTCTGCATAGGATTGTAGGGCTCTGCTAATAAAATGCATTTATGCAAAAAAACGTGTTTGCGAAAAAGTGGTCTATTCGTCCTTATTCGCATGAACTATTCAATTGTTAGTTGGGGTAAAAGTTTCGTGAATCAAAAGAAAAAACCCCAACAAAAAATATAAGTTGTTTTTCTAAATGGATTGTTGACCATTACGATAATTATTTTTTGAGAAAAAGATGAAACTACAAAAAGTTATGTAAACTATTTAGAACTCAAAACTGTATTTTGAGGTTAATATTTTATTTACTTTAGAAAGAAAGCTTTAAAGAACTGTTTATAATTTAAATAAAAATGTTTATATTAATATAGCTTTGATTCCTTAATTACTCGTGAATCAGCAAAAGTAATTTCTGCAAAAGACACCTTAACTGTAAAATCTTCTTATTCGGAGTTGTTAAAATCAGAAAATTTAATTCTGAAAATGTTTTGCCAAATGCTCTGTTTACCTAAATTTAAATGGAAAATACTTAAATTTGATGTTTTAAATATATCAATAAATATTTTAGTATACATATTCATTTGTAATACAAACAAACAAACAAAAAAAACTATACCAGCTTTTAGAAATGTCAAAAAAATTTGTTTTATGCGTAACTAATTTTCATCTTTTGTTATCCATATTCCCATATTCCAAACTATAAATTTTGCGAATATCAGCAAAAAAATAAAAAAAAAGTGTTTTTTTGTACATTCATAAGTATTATGTTTTCCCACAAAGTCTTTCAATTTAAATCTTAATTTGACATGTCACTTCTACAAATACATTTGCTTTGTTATTTTCGTTGGTTTTTTTCTCGCTCTCTCTCCAAATTTCCTATATTGCAGACAACAAAAGCTGTCAAAAAATTTTCTTTTGTTTTTTTTTTGCTGTTATTTGAATATTTTACCCTTAGACGCCTTCCTTGACTGGCAAAGTCGTCGTCGTTGTGTTGGGGTATGTAGTATTTGAAATCGAAAAGCAATTTGATAAACTTTATAGAACGTCAAACCCAAGAGGGGATATATGAATTGTAATCTACTCAGTTAAATTGGGTAATTGTGCTTATCTAACGCGATTTTTTGCTTTTTATGCTGGTATTTTTGTCCCCAAATGAAACTTAAGAAAAAAAGCTATAGGAAAAAAAATAAGAAAATACTGATGGTTTCATATTTTTTTGTTGTTTTGGTTTTGAAATGTCATAAAATATAGAGCATTATAATATTAGATGCGATAGTTTTATATACTCTTGGATATGAAAATAAGCAAAAAAGTTATGGTTCCAGACCGAATATTAAATACCATACATCATTTGAGGGGCCAATTCGAAAAAATAGACATAACTTATTGTTAGTCATAACTCAAATTTTTCCATCTGGTTGCAGAACATTGGGAGAAAATTTAAATTTAATTTGAAAATTTTGAGTAAGATTATTCTAGCTCAAGGTCATATTTCTTTTACTTATCATTTTGCAAGACTTACTAGACACGTGTTTCGGAATTTGTCAAATTCTTTTGTCAAGATATTTAGCAATTTGACAATCGTTAGTAGTAAAAAATAGTCTTATAATCGTATGTAAGTAGACATAATGAGAATTCATTTCCATTAAATTCAAACATACCTTCGTATATAAAGACTGATTTACAGACTATTATTTACAGACTATTATGTTCACTGCCTTTGTTTTTAAAGAAATACAAAAGTTTCTACGCAATATTTTTCAATTGAATACAAAGTTCCGATCCATTAGCACTTAAATTTTTCATCTTAAAAATATTTCAGAATCAAAGACTATTTCTATATAAAAAATGTTTCAGATTCTGATACTTTTTTTTAAGGAAAAACGGTCGGTTTCTTAGACCTTTTTCATACGGAAAAAGTTTTAGATTCTGAGACATTTTTCGTTAAGAAAACGTCTCAGCTTCTGAGACATTTTTCGTAGAGAAAAATTCTCGGATTCTGACACATTTTTCGTATAGACATTTGTCGAATTGAATTATTCTCAGATTCTGAGACATTTTGGGTATCGAAAAAGTCTCAGATTCTGAGACATTTTGGGTATCGAAAAAGTCTCAGATTCTGAGACATTTTTCTTATAGAGAAAATCTCAGATTGTGAGACATTTTTCTTACATAAAATATTTTAGATTCTGAGACATTTTTCAAATAGAAAGATTCTTCGATTCTGGGACATTTTTTTAAAGAAAAAGTCTCAGTGTCTGATACATTTTTCGTAAAGAAAAAGTTTCAGATTCTGAGACATTTTTCGTATAGAAAAATTCGCAGAATCTGAGTCATTTTTCGTTTAGAAAAAATCGCAGATTCTGAGACATTTTTCGTAATGAAAAGTTCTCAGATTCTGAGAAATATTTCTTATAGAAAAAAAATCGCAGATTCTAAGACATTTTTGGTATAGAAAAATTCAGAGATTCTGAAACGCTTTTCATTTAGAAAAAGTCTTAGATTCTGAAACAGTTTCGAGTCGAAAAAGGCTCAAATTCTGAGATATTTTTAGTGTAAAAAAATTCTCAGGTTCTGAAGCATTTTTATACCCTCCACTACAATTAGTGTTATATATGTTTGTTATTCCGTTTGTAGCTCATCAAAATATCGGTCTGGGACACGATAAAGTATATATGGGGCATTCCATGTGAAATCGGACACTTTGAAAAACTTTTTTTTTAGATTTTCCCAATTTGTTTACAGTTTTTAGTACCCTTCGAAAACTCCTTCGTGGTAAATTTTCAGATTTTTTTGATAACCCGTTCAAAAGATATCGTATTTTTAAAAATTGGTAGTTTGTTCCTTTACTCAAACTTCTTTTAATCATAACTTCTTCAATAATGGTCCAAATTTCAATTTTTTTTTAAAAATTTTTGTTTTTTTAAGTACTTTAAAAAAAAATCCCAAAAAATTCTTAAAAGCGCTCTAGTATGCAATTTTTAAGTTTTAAAATTTAAATCTCATTTTTGAAAATGTTTGTACTCTTCGATTTTTTTGAAATTTTTTTGTGTAAAACTTCTATCAATTCTACAAATTTTTTGCCCAGTAGGATCGTGGGATAACGATAATTACTATTTTTTAAAATTTTTTGAAAAAATTTAATTGCAATTTTCCAATCGTAAAATCATTTCTACTGCTCCAATGCACAATGGTCTCCCAGACCCATTTTTTTGGCCAAAACTCGAAACTTTTTTATCTATATTTGTTGTTGGAATATTGTAGCAAACACTTCAGATAAATAAAAAAAATTATTTGTTTTTGCAAACTTTAATTAACTGTTATTCTATGAAGTGAGAAAGTTTAATGTTGTAAGTAAGTGCAGTGGTAAACTGAAACACGTGGTGTAATTTTTTGATTTCTTAGGACACTGGCTAGACGAAAATAAAAAAACTTTTTCAATCTATTAGTTATGAAAATTAATGACGATAGTAAGTATTTGAATTTTCAATATTGAAATATTCAATAAAAATTATGAGAAAAAGAAAATACAGGAAAACTTTCATAACCTCAAAATCAGTGATTTTTGCTTTTTATAAAAGAAAATATAGTATAAAACTTATAAAATTTCAAGCAATTTCAACGACCCAAAAAGACAAAAAATTAAAGTGATGTTTGGTGCTTACAAATCATCAATAGATTTTTGCTAGTTTTTGCTTATTTTCAAGAAATCAATTTTTTTTTCAGGAAACTTTTGCTCCAAAAACTGTAATTTACTCACAGTTTGGCAGAGTGGAAACAAAAAACAAGAACAACCCAACTAGTTTCTTGGCGAAAATCGAAGAAACATAAAGATTTCTTCAGTAAAATTTATTGGCGGTCCTTTTCTGAAAACATATTAACCCCCTACCTCGCATTTTTAGGGGAAATTTTAGCCCTTTTTTCAAATATTCTCAAAGAACACTACTAAGGCGTGCGTTTAAAGAGTTAGAATGTTCTAAAAAAATGTTTTGCATAAAATTTCACTACATATAAAATTTCACTTTGTCAACGGCCAAAAGTTAGTGCGATATAACCAAAATGTTTAAAGAATTAAATTTTGAAATTATCATATTTTGTTAAATTGTGTTTCACTATACTTTCACTATACTTTACAATTTCACTATACTTTACAATTTTACATTTTTAAGCATTCTGAACTTTTTGCTCGATCTTTAGCCTGTGACAACCCAAAGTGAAATTTAATTTATAAAATGTTTGTAGAGCATTTTAACCTTTTAAGCGCACGTTTTAGTGGTGTTAAATGAGAATATTTGCGAAAAAGGTTCAAAATTATCACTAAAAATAGAAGATATGGGGTAATATGTTACAATTATAATATGTAATATATTACAATGAAATACATTGTTAATTTTTGTTTATCATTTTAACACGTTTTAGTGGTGTTTTATGAGAATATTTAAAAAAGAAGCAATATGACTCCTAAAAATGAGAGCTAGGGGTTAATATGTTCTAAGAAAAGAATCGCCATCAAGTTTTACTGCAAACATTTTGTAATATTATTTACCTCAGATTTAGATTTAATACTTTTTTTTTACTTATTCAAAACAACTTTGAAAAAAATTTGAAAACTTCAGTGGGCTATAAAAAATGAACTCGATCTAAGTTTTTAAAACCATTCGGGTTTTGGTGTACTTAAATTTTTTAGGTCCCATCTAAGATAAAAAGCGTGCTGCACAGTATTATAATAAAAAAAATTAAAAACATGAAGAGATTAATATGTTCCCTCGGCTCTAGATGGGTTAAAAAATAAACTAAAAATTTTCAAAACTTTATAAAATTTATGTTTTTTGTTGTTAATAGTGTATTTTATTTCAATTCATGTGTAGAAGTGATTATTTTAGTTTTGGCCAAAAAATATGGCTTGCCAGACCAATGTGCAATGGTTCGTCATAGAGGGGTCCTTTATAAAACCGACCCCCATTAATTTTTAGGTCTTAACATTTCTTTGGAACAAACTAATACCCTATCTCCAATTTCTAAGGGGACTCCCACACAAAACGACATTTTTTAAAATTTGCTCCAACCGCTCTAACTGCCCTAATAGTGCCCTAAGAGCAACAAAATGTATGACCGACCCACAATATTTTTTTAGTCCAAACATTTTCTCTGAACACACCTACCCTCTATCTTTAACTGTTAAGGCGGTCCCAATACAATTTTTTTTATTTTTTGTAAATTTGTTTTACTAAATCAGCTTTTACCGGTCTAATGGTGCGTCGGAGAGGGGTCATTAGTGAGACCGACCCCCATTTATTTTTACCATGCAACATTTTTTTTAAACATACCTACGCCCTATCTCCACTCCCTAAGTAGGCTCCTATACAAATAACAGTTGGAGCAAATTTTATAAAAATGTAATTTTGTATGGGAGCCTACTTAGGCAGTTGAGATATTGCGTAGGTATATTTTAAAAAAATGTTGAAGGGTAAAAATAAATGGGGGTCGGTCTCACTAATGACCCCTCTAGGACGCACCATTGGACCGGTAGAAGCTGATTAAATAAAACAAATTTACAAACAATAAAAAAAATTGTATGGGGACCGCCTTAACAGTCAAAGATAGAGTGTAGGTGTGTTCAGAAAAAATGTTTGGACTAAAAAAATATTGTGGGTCGGTCATACATTTTGTTGCTCTAGGGGCACTATTAGGTCAGTTAGAGCGGTTGGAACAAATTTTAAAAAATGTCGTTTTGTGTGGGAGCCCCCTTAGAAATTGGAGATAGGGTATAAGTTTGTTCCAAAGAAATGTTAAGACCTAAAAATTAATGGGGGTCGGTCTTATAAAGGACCCCTCTATGACGCACCATTGGGGCAGTAGAAATGATTTTAAGATTGGAAAATTACATTAAAATTTTTTCAAAAAATTTTAAAAAATAGTAATAATCGTTATCCTACGATCCTCCTGGGCAAAAAATTTGTAGAATTGATAGAAATTTTACACAAAAAAATTTCAAAAAAATCGAAGAGTACAAACATTTTCAAAAAAGAGATTTAAATTTTAAAACTTGAAAATCGCATACTAGAGCGCTTTTAAGAATTTTTTGGGATTTTTTTTTAAAAAGTACTTAAAAAAACAAAAATTTTGAAAAAAAATTTGAAATTTGGACCATTATTGAAGAAGTTGTGATTAAAAGAAGTTTGAGTAAAGGAACAAACTACGGGGTCATCAAAAAAATCTGAAAATTTACCACGAAGGAGTTTTCGAAGGGTACTAAAAACTGTAAACAAATTGGGAAAATCTAAAAAAAAAGTTTTTCAAAGTGTCCGATTTCACATGGAATGCCCCATATATTATTGATCAGGGATCAATTCTGAGGAATTCTAGCTTTGTCAGTCTGTCCGTCTGTAAGTCTGTCTGTTGAAATGGGGATCACGGCCAAAATATGGATGTGGCTGAAACTTACCAAATTTATTGGAAGTTCTCCCGAGCAGTTTCGAAATACAAAATGCTTTAATTTAGCTGCTGGTTGACAAATGTTAACAAATTTGGATACGGAATGGTATTTAAACAAGTAAAAACATATTTTTTTAGAAAAAAAGAATTTTTTTTCACCAACAATTTTTTTCGCTGAATTTTTTTTTTTTGCAAATAATAAACGGAATGGTATTTAAACAAGTACAAACATATTTTTTTAGAAAAAAAAATTCCGCGGATTTTTTTTTTACCAAAAAATTTTTTTTTCTACAAAATTTTTCTTTTCACAAAAATTTTATTTTGAAAAAAATTTTTCCGCGGATTTTTTTTCACCAGCAATCTTTTTTTTTTTGCTGAAATTTTTTTTCTATTTTTTTTGCAAATAATAAACGGAATGGCATTTAAACAAGTACAAACACATTTTTCTTGAAAAAAAAAAGTTCTATTTTTTTTTTTTAAATTTTCAGATTCTGAGACATTTTTCGTATTGACATTTTTCGAATACAAAAAGTCTCTGATTCTGAAACATTTTTCTGAGACATTTGTCGAATAGACATTTTTCATTTAAAGAGAGTCTCAGATTCTTTTTCGATTTAAAATATAAAATTTGGCTAAATAAAATTTTAATATTTGGTGTATGTTTTTTGTAGAGTTTAAACTCTTAAAAAAAAACATACACCAAATATTCAATATGAATATAGTCTCCAAATCCAACATTAAAATTTTAATATGTTAGAGAACAATAATATTCGTTTAAGATCAACATAAAAATATTTCTTGTTTTGTTTTGTATATTTGCTATTTAGCAAAAATCTTTAAGATCAAATATGAAAATCTTTTGCATAAACATGTAATGTTTTTCATATTTTTTTTATAATATGAACTTTATTTGACCTTTTGGTTTGTGATATTTAGCAGTTTTAGTTTAGATATTTTTCTTTTAAAAAATATATTACTTCAATCAATAGTTTATTTATAAAAGCGAAAAGTTCTCAAAAAACCTTAAAGTTAATGACAAAAAAAAAATATACACAAAATTTTTTGTGCTGCAATACATTTGATATTTTAGGAAATTGGTTGTATCGTCTAAGGTGCTAGTCAGCCTGTGTTGTTAATGTTATGAATATGTCAAATATCAGTAGTTTGATTCCAGTGATAAATGTTAATAAAATTCACATATATGAAAAACAAAAAATACTACTGACGATAGTACCATAACTGGATTGTTTAAAACCGGTATAAGATGGCATTCCAAAAAAAGGTCTATAATTTTTAGAAATTAAATTTTCTTCTGTACCCGACTAAAAATAAATATACAGGTCCATATATAATTTGAAATTGAGCAATACATAATTTGATATGGCCCAACACGTATTTGGATAAAATAAGATGATGAAATTGGTGGATCAAAATAGCTCAAAATTTGTTATATTAGATTAAATATGATCGTTTTTGATCCGAATATTGGGTTTATCTAATTTGATATAATTGTATATAATTTTATATCATAAGATAAAATATGTAGAATTTTGCATAAAATATTTTGTTTTTATCTCATAATTTTCAAATTTATCGCAAGTTTTTTCGGGAATTGCAAAATAAAATCTGTCTGGGACTTCGAAATTTAAAAAAAAAAATCGAAATTTAAAAAATTGTTTCTTAAAACTTTGTTAATAAATTTTTACTTCAAAACACAAAAAATTTACCAAAAGTATTTTTTATCCAGGACTTAGAAAATTCTACAAAACTTTTTCAGGACATGTAAAATTTTTCAAAATTTGGCTAATTTTTTTTTTTTTTGTTTAAATCATTTTTAAAGAAATTCTTAACTCCAAAACGCAAAAATTATTTGTGTCTGGAAATTTTAAAAAATTTTCTCGGGACTTAGAAAACTTTTTTCTCCCGATTCGGCATCATATATACATATATGTATATCTCATCTTGTATGAGGTCAGACATGGAGTTGTATATCATATATTTATTTATCTAATCTTGTATGAGGTCATTCATGGAGTCATATTAAATATTATATGCAATATCTAATTTAATAAAGCTTTATATATTGTATGTGGAGCAACACTTGATTTGATATCCCTTTATATGGCACCATATTAAATTTTGGGTGTAAAACTTAATACAAGATACATTTACATATTATTATGTAAAGTACTGTGTATGGCCATATATAAATATATTAAATAATATGTTCCTATATCTAAACTTTTTTAGTCGGGTATTCTTCATCTTAAACATTTATAACAAAAAAAATGTAATTATTTGATAAGAAAAACAACAAAATATTTAAATAATTTTAATTTTTATTTCATTTATCTTATTTCTTCTCTGGAGATTTGATTATAAAATTTATATACTTGCTATTTTTTTGCTATAAACTAAAAAAAAAAAGTGTTGAATGACTTTTAATTTGTTGCATTTATCTTTGTATCTTGAGGCTACTTGTCGTACATAACAAAATATTTCTATTTTTTGTATTTTCATTTGAGATAATATAAATTGTTGTTAATATTTTCTATCATTTTTCTTTTCTTCTTCTTCTTTATTTGCAGAAATGTTACGAAAAGTTTTTGAAATGTTCCAGAGTTCAAATTACTGAAAAAAGTTTTTAAAGTGGTAAGTCTTATGGTAGTAGTGGCTTTTTATTATTGCATTTTTAATTTAATTAAAAACGTTTTTACTTCTTGATGAAGGTGATTAAGTCTCTTAATTTAGGAGTTTTGAAGAATATAAAGTAATTTTGATGTGTATGAGTAATAAATATATGATGAATTCCAAGAATTAATGTCTTTGTTGTACAAAGAAAAAGGGAGGAAAATAAAATAAGTTTTTTTGCGATGCAAAATATGAAAAACAATTTGACAGGACCGTAAGTTTTTCTTGTAATTTTAAAAGTTTTTTTTTTTTTGAGTGTGGCAACTAAAAGAAAACCTTTTTCACTTAAATTTTGTTTGCATATATTTTCTAAACTTATTAAAAATCTGACTAAATATAGACCCAATCGGTCCATGTTTGGACTTGGGCCCCTTTTTCCGGCAAACGCTGTTGTAGGGTACTATATGTTCGGTCTTGTCTAACTATAATTTTTTCACTTGTTATAATAAGTTTTAAAATTTAAGTTCTATTTATCAATTTCATTTAAAAACACCATATTGATCGCATTATAAAACAATATTTAAATAAATATTTACACAAAACATATTGTTCAACCTCATTTTAATAAATTATTTATTATTTCATGGCAATTATACCCAACCATAAACGAATTAACTACAAAACATTAAGAAATCAAAAAATAGATAGAAAACCACCCTTTTTTAACACTACCGCCTCCTTTAACATCCATTTCTAAGAAATATGCTTAAGATTTTCCTTCCCCTTAACCACAAAAACCTATAATTTATTAAATAATAACGTTGTTAAAGCTACAAAAAATAAAAATAAAGTGGGAAAAGGAAAGAAAGGCAGAACGGAAAGAGGGCAATCCTGCATAGGAAGCAAAAATAATATTAAACATTTTTGCAAATAATTAGTCTGTTTGATATTTTGTTGGTATGAAAAATGTTTTTCTCTTTCCTGAAACCTAAACAAATCATAAATTTTAAATGGTTTTATATATCATCAGGCGTAAATTTCATTACTTGGTAGTTGGGTTGGAGAGTTATTTTCTGTTATAGCGGAGTGAGTGTAAGACAAATAAATTAATCAAAAAATAAGCTTTAAACAAAAACGACAACATTAAACAACACATTATAAGACATTAAATGAAATGATTTATTTTCTTTAGTTGTAAAGAGTAGAAGGAGGAAAGGTGACCCAAAAAATACGTTAACGTTGTTAAGTTGTTTATTTTAAAAATGTCCAAAGACGTAAAATGAAAATTAAATTTAACAAAGAAATTAATAGAGTTTTTTTGTTTTTTTTTTCTGGAGCAGATAAAAACAACATAAGGCACACAAAAGGAATCGTACCCAGCAAAAACTTGCATTACCAAGTAATGAAATGCGTAATGGGAAATTCAAAAGTTATAACTACTTCTGATTCGAATTACCTTTCCCATTACATTTACAAGCAAATGTGCCAAATGTAATGATTATCAAACCAATATTAATAACTAATTACATACATACTTATAGGTAATGAAAAAATTATTTAAAAAAATAAATTTTAAAAAATAAAAAAATATTTAATTTTATTTTATTTTTATTCAAAATAATGTACAGTGAGTCAAAAAGTGAAAATCTAGTTCTGAAATTTTTTTATTTTATTATAATGACTTAAGTATGTAAGTCATTATTAAAAAGTCCTTATTTGACATTTCAAAATAATGCTAAAGGTAATTTTCTGTCATTACTAAGTAATTAGAATGGTAATGATGTGTCATTACCAAGTTTTTGCTGGGTAGTATACGACCCGAACACACTTCTTTTCGAAATTGAACACTATACAACACAAAATTGCATGTTCGAAGAGACCAAAAAGAAAATGAAAGTATATGAATGGAAACTTAATCAATATTTTTTAATGTCCCATTGAATTTTTTTATTGTTTAACAAGTAGAAAAATTAAATTCGACTTTGCCGAATCTATGAATACCCTCCACAATGCATTTTTTTTAAAAGGTAGTACATTTTTTAACGTGAAAAAATTTACAATTTTTATTAGAAATATTTTATTTTGAGTAAAAAACTCTTTTTTTGTCATTTAAAAAAAAAAAAAAAAAAAAATACAATTTTTTTTTTTTTTTTGAGTGTAAAATTTTTTTCGAGTGTAATGTTTTTTTACTGTAAAAATATTTCTGAGTGAATGCACGTACGTATGAACACAAAATATTGTCATTTTTGTAAAAAAAAAAACTAAATTTTTTTTTGTGTACATTTTTTTTGAGTGTAAAATTTTTTTTGAGTGTAAAATTTTTTTTGGGTGTACAATTTTTTTCGAGTGTAATTTTTAAGTTAGTGCTTATAAAACTACAAAAGTTTAAAAAGCATTACTTTAAAATTAAACAAGTTTGAAAAGCATTGTTTAGTTACCACCAATGCTTTTAAAACTTGTTAAAACACGTGGCATTTTAGATGAAGCAAATCTGATATTCAGGGTTTTGCTTATAACTTTTGAACTACTGGACCCATTGAGCTGAAATTTAATACCAACCAGACCCGGGGAACGGCAAAGATACATGCCAAGCTTCAGTAGTCTCATTATTGTCTTTCGAAAGTTATCGCGGTTTTCATCTCGTAAATTCGCGAAATACCCTTGCCGAAATTTACTCTTTTGCTCATAACTTTTGAACCACTGGACCGATTTGGCTGGATTGCAATACCAACCTGACCAGGTAAATGACAAACATATGTGCCAAACTTCAGTAGCTTCTGTAAAGTCTTTCAAAAGTTAGCGTGTTTTCTACGGACAGACAGACAGACGGACGGACGGACATCGCTAGATCGACTTAAAATCGATCGAGGATCATAAATATATATACTTTATGGGATCCTAGACCAATATTTCGAGGTGTTACAAACGGAATGACAAACTTATATATACCCTCTATCACTAGAGTGGAGGGTATAAAAAAAAAAAAATCGTTGGCTGCACTCATAAAAAAGACTTAACTTAATTTTTGGAAAAATTTTCTTCAAAATAGTTTATAAACTTTCCCACAATTTAGTTAATATTAACTAAAAGTTGGGAAATTTTCTTAAATGTTAGAAAAAAACTTTTAGTTCAAGTACTGTTAAATAGTCTATAATTTTCTTTAAATGGAATTCCCTAATACATGGAAAAAATTCTTACAGCCAAAGACATTTTCCCTAAATATAGGAAAAAAATCTTTATTATGAAGACATGTTTCTTAAAACAAAATTTAATTAAAAACAAGTAAAAAAGTAAAATTCGGCCTTGCCGAATGTAGTGATACCCTCCAGAATTTCAAAAAGATTATTGCAAAAAACTTTATTTAAAAGAAAATTACTTTTGAAAAAAAAAAAAAAATTTGAAAAAAAAATTTCAGCGAAAAAAATATCCGTGTAGTATTTTAATTGTGATCACCATTTCCACAGACAGACGGACATCGCTAGAATGTCTTAAAATCGATCGGGGATCATAAATATATATACTTTATGGGGTCCCAGACCGATATTTCGATGAGTTACAAACGGAATGACAAACTTATACATTCCCTCTATCACTAAGTGGAGGGTATAAAAAGCATGGTAATAGAACTTAATCATTACACAGGGCAACACTTTTTTTTTGCCCGGGTTCTGATAACTAATTTTGGGTAATAGGGGTACGCTGATTTCAAATCTGGCTGCCGTTTTTTTGGGTCAGCTCTAGTTTTCGATATATAGCCTAAGGAAACTTTGAAAATAGGCTATTTTTGGCATGTTTGTGAGTCTATATTTACTAGAGTTGGCAGTCGATTAAGAATAATTCGATTAATCGATCAAATAAAACCCAACTCTAGTTCGAATAATTCAAAAATGACGATTTTCGAATAACGAATAAATCGATTAATTAATGTCGATTAATCGAACAATTTTTTTTTAATTAAAAAAATAAATAAATGCTAAGAATTTAATTTATTCTCATAAATTTTGAAAGATTTTATACAAAATGTAGGAAAGTTAAAATATATTGTAGCCATAGCCCTGGATAGCACATCCATTATAGAATTAGGAAAAATTAATAATTCTTTTGCATCAGACTTACTTAAACGTATTAAAATAAGAAGCATTTTTTTACATTTTTAGAGCATTTTTTACATTTTTAGAGCATTTTTTTTTTTCAATTTTCAGAGCATTCGTTTCCATTTTTTTATGACAACATTTATTTTTCAATTTTTTATCCAACACGATGTTTTTTTTTCAACAATTATGGAATTGTGACGATTGATTCCCCTTTGGCCTGTATCGGTATATGAAACTATGTTGGGTAATTCCAAAAATTTTCGCCCACTGTTCGGAAACATGCCTTTGGACGCCACTGACAATTTGGCTCATAGATATCCACGTTTATATGAGATATGTTGCATTTTTGGATTTTCAAAATTTGCTGTAGTTTTCAAATTATCGCGGGTCAAAGTTCGACTTTTTTAGCAAAAGTCAGAAAAATACATGACGTTTAACGTGCTCTAACTTTTTAACTAGTAATCCGATTATCACAAGTAATGGCTCATATGAAAGCTTAATTCTTCTTCTTTTAGGAAATATTTTCAAAAGAATGCGTTTTTTTCAGAAGTGTTGCAAAAATTCAAAAACATTTTTTTTTTTGCGAATATTTAAAAAAACACAACTTCGATTTTTTAAAAAAAAAGTTTGGTGATAAACAATACTGTTTTGTACAACATATCCAAAATTCAGAGTGGGATCCCAATGGGATCAAAAAATATTCTGGTTTTAGTACGAAGTTCTTAAATTTTACCTTAGAAAATTAAAATTTTATGTTTCTTCCATATAAAAATTTAAATTTTCAAAGAAAATTATACTATTAAAATTTTGAAAACATTAGAAATTTAAATTTTCTAAGGGAAAAATATGAGAACCTCGTACTTAAAACAGAATATTTTTTGATCCCATGGAGATCCCACTCTGAATTTTGAATATGTTATACAAAACATTGTTATTTTTCACCAGAATTTTTTAAAAAAAAATCGAAGATGTGTTTTTTTAAATATTCGAAAAGAAAAAATGTTTTTGCATTTTTGCATCCTTTCTGTAAAAAAAACTGTGTTATTTTAAAAATATTTTCTAAAAGAAGAACCCCAGCTTTCACATGAGCCTAAATTTGTGAAAATCGGGTCATTGGTTAAGAAGTTACAGCTCTTTAAACGTGATGTATTTTTCTTACTTTTGCTTAAAAAGTCAATCTTAATTCGTTAAATACACCAAATGTAAAAAAACGATATATGGTACATATATCATATTTATGTGGGCTATCTATGTGTCAAGGTTCAAATTAATCTGAGACACCATTTCCAAAAATGACTAAAATTTGAGCTAAATTTTTTGGAATGGCCCTGTTTTCTTTAGATTCAGCAACTTGGTAGAAAATATTAAGGCAAATATTTTTGTAGAACATATTTATTCCTCTTACTACCGCACATAACGGTATTTGGAGGGTCTATTCTCTAACAAATTGTAAAAAACACCGCAAAAAAGGCGGCATCATTTTTTTTAAGAGCATATTTTTATTGTTTTTAGAGCATATTTTCCGTTTTTAAGGGCATTTTTTAAGCGCATAAAACGTGTTTTTTAGAGCATATTTTTGGTTTCCCTGGTAATCACAATAATTCAGATAAAAGTATTGAAATAGAGGAAGTTATTAGTAATGAAAATAATAATCTTTTATGCGAGTTAAATAATTCAATTCAAAGTACATATTAAAAATTCAAAAAATAAAAAGGACTTCAGCGATATATCAGACGATATGGTATATTTGGAAAAATTAGATAAAATTTTGTATGCTCTTCTTACTATATCACCTACTTCAACAATTAGCGAAAGAATCGTTTGAAAGCAAAAAAAATTGAGTCAACTTTTATTTTTAAAAGATTACACCGCTCTACAAATCTGAGGTTTGTCGCTGCGTTTTTAATGAAACCAAAAAAAGTTTATAGGTTTTGGCTTCCCGATTCCAAAACGGTCACTCAAATTTTTCTATCACGTCACAATTTTGAGAAAATCGCGGTTAAAGTGTCAAAAAGGGCCCATTTTAGCCGTTTTTGAGCGCCTATAAAAAAATATCCTGACATGCGAATGACTTGATTTCAAGCTCATTCGAAAGTGCGTAATTTTCTCTTTAGGACAAAATCAAATTTTTTTGGAATTTAATTTTTTATAATGGTGAAAAAATCATTAGCCACAATTGCTTTAAATTCAATATTTACGTGCGTATTTGTATGAAAATTTGTTAAAAAACACTGTGTAAATAAACTAAATATTAAAAAAATGGAAGGTTTTTTGTTAATGATTTTTATACCATTTTAGAAAATTAAATTCCAAGAACATTTTATCGTGTCTTATAGAGAAAATTATATACTTTTGAATGAGCTTGATACCAAGTCAATCGCATGTCAGGATCTTATGATATAAGCTTTCAAAAAGGGTCAAAAATTGCCTTTTTAGGCACTTTAACCGCGAATAACTCAAAATCCTGATGTGATAGACACATTTGGGTCGCGGATTTGGAATCAGCGCAAAATATACTATCTAAATCACTTACCAGAATCCAATACGCATTTTCATGTTGAGCTGTGTTAGTTCTTAAGAACAACTTAAATTGTCTTATTTGACAAAAATTAAAATCATTTATGATATATTTTGTCTGAATTCTTCAAATAATAATTTGTATTTGAATTATTTCTCAACAAGTATTAAAATCGGCATCCGTTTATTAAAAGTGGTCTCAGTTATCAATTTTTACGTTTTTTTAACTTTTAAATATTTTATTTTTAAGTGTTTTATGCATTTTTTCGTTAATAAAAATTTTAACTTTCTTATTTTAAGTTATTTTATATGAATTGTTTATTTTTTTTGTTAATAAAAATATTTTTTAAAATAATTTTTTTATTCGTTATTCTCTTCGATTAATCGAATAAATTTTGATCTTTAATCGTTTGATCGAACGAGGAAAAACAATTATTTGAATTATTCGAACAAAGTTGAAAGTCGAATAATTGACAACTCTAATATTTACCAACACTAGTCTTACATCCAAAAAGTGAATGACTATTTTAGGTATGTTGGATTTACTGATTCCAAAAATGCTCTTCCTTTTGTTGAGTCATCTTTAGTTTTTGAGATATCGCTAAAATAACATTTTTAAATTTATGACCTCTGTAATTTTGTCTGAATATTTATGCCCTTTTTAATAACTCGAAAACTAAAGCTGTCAGAAAAAACCAAATACCAGTTTTGGAATCCTGGCATCCAATATAGTTAAGTTCGTGTTAAAAATTGATACACTCAATTTTTTTTTGGAAATTATAGCCAAGAAAAATAAAAAAAAAACGCACTTTTTCGACTCTTTAACAGCGATTTGCTCGCGAACGCGAGCTGATGGAAACAATTGGATAACAGATTCGGAATCAGCACACTAAAATCCATATAAATCAGGTGTCAAAGGTCAGGCAAATTGAAAAAGTTCAAATTTTGTGAACCTGTGTTTTTAACCTATATTGAATTTAGTTAATTTTCCAATTTTTTTGTTACATTTTTTCTGAGTGCGTAATATAACGCTAGTGACGAATGAAAGATCGCCGCTAATTTCCCCATTTTATTATTTTGACTATTCCACAAGTTAAATGAGATATACTATTGTGATGGTTCGAAATCTGTTTCACTATAAAAATATCTCTTTTAAAGCAAAAACTGTAAATACTAATCCACCACCTGTGCATAATAATTTATATGTTGTTGTTATTTTACAATAACAGCAGTACCTTACCAAACAATAGTTGTGATAGGATAAGTCGTAATAAACTTCGTGTTAAATGTCAGAGCTTCGATGGATTTCATTCCTTAATTAGATTTGGCATTCTGAATGAAAATTGAGTGATTGCATTACCCAATCACATTTTAGCGAATTGAATGAATTCACTTTGGACTCATTCGATTTATAAATGTCGAATGCATTCGATTTATTTTTCATTCGATTTTCAAACTTTTACTTTTTTACTTTTTTTTGATTCAACTTCTAAAAATCGGATGCATTCAATTGCGAATACAATCGATTTTCATTATAAACCATTCAATTCATTCTTATTCATTCATTGTATAAAAAATTTAAAAAAAAATATTCACGATAAAGCCAAACGGAGCCAATTTTTTGTACATACTATCGCCGACAGTCTTCACATGTGTTGACCCCAATGGGCTCTAATTTTGAATCTAAAAAAAATTCACATTCCCGAAATTTTTTAAATGCGCATATCTCGCTAAATACTGCCGACATGACAAAAAATCCAAATTCATTTTTGTAGCTCTTGGCTCGTATAATACGACCACCAAATAATTGAAAGCTTTCCGAGTTACCGAGTTATTTACGCAGTTTTTAAAATTCTCAAGACCCTATTAGGCCCCTTAATTTCTGTATCTTAAAAATTAAAAGGTAAACATACTTTGCTTTGTTTTCGAGACACTGGAATTAAAGGACTCTGTAGGGTCCTCGATAATTAAAAAACTGGATAACTAAAAAACCATTTCTCGGGGGGCTTTCAGATATTTGGCGGTTGTATTCTGCGAGCCAAGAGCTACAAAAATACTTTGAGACTTTTTGTCGTGTAGGCATTTAAAAACTGTGTTATATGTGCATTTTTTAAATTTTCGGGAATACCAATTTTTTTTGGATTCAAAATTAGAGCCCATTAAGGTCATCACTTGTAAAGAGGGTCTAATTAGATTTTGAATCAAATTAAAACGAAAAAGAAAATGTTTAAGAAAATAAATCTCAGATTACATTCCGGTTTTCTATATTTAAGGCTTGTGCAAATTAAAACTGTCAAAAATACATATTTTGACAATTTAAAAATCAAAACACAAACTTACAAAAATACTACTCTGCAACAAAAAATTAAAAATGAGCCGATGAATACACCGCCGCCGGCTAAAAAGTACAACCGCCGGCAAGTATCGATGATACTGTGAACCAAAATTTGTCTCCATTTTGCTCTATCTTTTTAAAAAAATCGATTGCATTCGCAGTGGAATGATAAAAAATTAATGCATTCGATTTTTCTAAATCGAATGAACAATAAATCGAATGCATTCAGTTTTTCCATTCAATCGAAAGCATTCCACGGACTACATTCAATGTTGATTTATAAAATCGAATGCATTTACTGACTATGAAAATATAATGGATTTTTTGGAGAATTCATTCGAAAAGTATTTTATTCTTCGAAGCTCAGAAAGTGATATTAAAAAACAAGTTAAAATATTTTAAAAATATTTTACAAGCTGCTATCCTTTAAAGCTTTGAAGTAATTTTAAAAGAAAACAGGATCAAATAATGAAAAACTGTAAATGCAGTTTTACTCCGTTTAATATTTCATTTTGGCTGTCGGACGGTGTGGCAGAATCTCTTTTTAATTGATGTAACAATTCTTCCAATAGATTTGATTTGGTAATTTTTTTCTTTTAAATGTACAATTATTGTGCACAAACAAATTTTAAATGTTGTACATTCCATTGGCATTTTTTTATTTAAAGGCAATAACAAAAAAAGAAACAAATTTTAATTCGGCCTTCCCGAATGTATTGATACCCTCCACAATGTAAACCAGATTATTGCAAAAATCTTTATTTGAAAAAAAAAAAATGTTTGTGAAAAATTTTTGTGAACAAAATCGGTAAAAAAAATAATTTTTAGAAAAAACAAAACGTTTGAATAAAAAATTTCCACAGAACAAAAAAAGTTTGGTGAACAATTTTTCGTATTTTTCCTTTATTTTCGTTCAGAACTTTTGAACTACTGAACCGACATCGCGCAAATGCAATACCAAACTTTCCGGAACAACAGCAGGTAATTATGTTAATTTTCAGTAATATCTGTGTAATATTTTGGCCTTAATCGCTATTTCAACAGACAGGCGGACATCGTTAGAATTTCTTTGAAACGATCACTGTTCAATAATATATGGGGGTCTTAGACTAATATTCCGGAGAGTAACAAACGAAACAACAAACTTACATATAACCTCTGCCAATAACTGTAAGCGAAGGATATCAAAAGGGGAAAAAGATAACCATGACACAACTACAATCACTCACATTTGATTCGTATCAAAAAGAGGCAATAATATAAAATAAACGCACACAAAGAAAACCAATTAGTACAACAATAAAAAAAAAGAAATAAAAGTTATATTAACATTTAAAAAGTCCGAAAAAACTACAATTAGCAACAAATTGTTTTTGAACTTTTTCTGACATTTTTCGTTGTTGTTAACGGAAACACTTGTGTCAGAACAAATTGTTGAATTTGTAGGCCGGCCAGCAATTAAATATACACAAGTACGTACTACATATATAATTTCAAATTACGAAATACGAAAATAAATTGTTCATGTATTTTTAACAATTTCCGTTAAAAATAAAGAAAACGGAAGTTTAAGACTTTTTGTTGTTGTTGTTTTGTTTTAAGCCTTAAGCGAAAAAAATGCTAATTAGTCTTTAAGTTGAAAAATAAAAAGGAAAATTTAAAAGGGAAATCTTTAGAAAAACAGAGGAATCTAATTTATTAAAAAAAAAAAATAGTTTTTTAATGTTACATTTTAAATTTGTCAAAACACTTTTTTTTTTGCTGGTAAAATTTATTATATTGTGGCACACGTGTTTGTTGATACCACATGTTTTTTCACGTAATCTATGTTTAACTCTATACAAAAACTTTTTATCTATTTTCTTTCTTACTGCATATTACAACTACAATGTGTTATGTGCCAATGAGTAAGAGGGTGCAGGTTTAACTAATTTTTTTTTTTTGGAAAAACTTTTAAAACATTTGTGTATGATAAAAAAAAACATTAAGGGCAAAACTTTTATGCAAAATATATTTTGCATAGTTACGGAATATATCACAGTTTTTATCCAAAATCGGATCAAAGCAAAATCTGATAAGGGGGGACTTTGTCCCTTTAAACAACAAAAACAACCTATTAAAAACGTTGTCATTCCGAGTGTAACGAATCGATATATGAGTCACGGACTTTATTGGGGTGGCGAAAATTTAGCTTTTTTCGAATTTTGAAAACGTCGTGGTCGGGAAAGTTGCCTGCTAGATTCGATATTAACATACAAACACATAAGACCGCTTCGACAATGTCTTTACGTTCCAAGCATATATCGATTTTAAAGTTTTAACTTTTACTTAAGTGCGGCTAGATCAGTGATTTCGGCCACAGTGCAAAAAGACGATGAAAATTGTTGTAGTTTTCGGTTAGGATGAAATTATAAAAAAAATAAATGATTATCAATAAATAAAAATGTTTGATCATGCGATCAAAAATTATTATATTAATAAAAAAATAAAAGGTTATACCCTTAAAGTCCCAAAAATATCTAAAAAAAAAACTTTCCAATCTATACTCTTCAACACATAAAGACAGCTGGAAAAAAAACTAAGAAACTTATTTCCACAACAAAGTTAACTAACCAACACTTCTTCACTTGTGTTGTTTTCTATGATTTTTTTTTAAATCAACGTGTTGTTTGTAAAGTGTGACCAACATTTTTGATCCCAACTAGTGTTTGGGGTCCGGGAATTCCCGGGTCAGATTTCCCGGGAATTCCCGGGAAAAGACTGACGGAAATTCCCGGGAATTTTTTTAATTTTTCCCGGGAAATCCGGGAATTTTACAAAATATATAAAAACGTTTCTTTTAATTTAATTTTTAATATTTTTTTAACATGCAGGTATAATTACACTCATAAAAATATGTTAGTATTCCTTACAAAAAAGTCTGTTACCATTACTAATAAAGTTTTCAATTTGTGCCCGATAACTTTTTCAGTTACCATTACAAACTTTGGTTTTCAAAAATTAGTAATCTTTAAAATACTAAAAAAATTAGTATTACTAAATTTTTCTGTACAATTTCTGTTTTGTTGTACGTATATTCTTCTCCTTTGTTATGCTATTTCTTAAAGTTACAAATATTAATTAATCATATATTTTTTAAATGCCAAATAGGTAAGTAAAAAATAGAAAAAAAAATAATATTTAATTATAATTTCTTTTTTTCTAGAAAAAAATACGAAATTTACAAACTAATTTTGTAAAATTTACAAAAAAAATATCAAAATTTTGTAGGATAATTTTTAAAAAATTAACTGAAAAAATTATTAAAAAATGAGTAAAAAATCAATAGTTTGTAACACGAGTTTACAAAAAAGAACTACTAAAAAATAATTTTTTAGTAAGAATTAGTAAAAAACCTGTAAAGTTGGGTTACAAACCATTTTACAAACTTTTTTACTGACGTATTTTTTTGAGTGTACATTTGTTATTTTTTGTATTTTTTCTATTTGGAAGAACAGTGCAAATATATATTCATAGAAAAACTGGCTGAGTGTTAAAAGTATGACAATATCATGAAAAATTTTAAAAAGTCAAAAAATATACGTCGGTTAATGATAATTTTGCTAAAACTGTCAAAAAAATATAAAAATTTTGAACCTATAATTTACATTTCCAGAACAAATATTAAAAGTGAGTTTTTGCTCGAATAATGCAGTTTTAAATTTTTTGCGATTTTTAGCTATTTTTTTGCGATTTTTTGTGGGGGAAAAAGTTGCATTATTTTTTATACCCTCCACTCTAGTGATAGAGGGTATACATAAGTTTGTCATTCCGTTTGTAACACCTCGAAATATTTGTCTAGGACCCCATAAAGTACATATATTTATGATCCTCGATCGATTTTCAGTCGATCTAGCAATGTTCGTCCGTCCGTCCGTCCGTCCGTCCGTCCGTCTCTCTGTCTGTCTGTCCGTCCGTAGAAAACACGCTAACTTTTGAAAGACTTTACAGAGGCTACTGAAGTTTGGTATATATGTTTGTCATTTATCTGGTCAGGTTAGTATTGCAATCCAGCCAAATCGGTCCAATGGTTTAAAAGTTATGAGCAAAATAATAAATTTCGGCAAGGGTGTTTTGCGAATTTACGAGATAAAAAACACGATAACTTTCGAAAAACAATAATGAGACTATTGAAACTTGGCACGTATCTTTGCCGTTCCCCGGGTCTGTTTGATATTAAATTTCAGCTCAATCGGTCCAGTGGTTCAAAAGTTATAAGCAAAACCCTGAATTTCAGATTAGTTTCATCTAAAATGCCACGTGTTTTAACAAGTTTTAAAAGCATTGGTGGTAACTAAACAATGCTTTTCAAACTTGCTCAATTTTGAAGCAATGCTTTTAAAAATTGTTTAGTTTAAAAAGCATTGGTAACATAAAAATTACACTCGAAAAAAATTTTACACTCAAAAAAATTTTACACTCAAAAAAAATTTTACACTCAAAAAAAATTTTACACTCAAAAAAAATTTACAAAAAAAAAGTTTAGGTTTTTTTACAAAAATGACAATGTTTTGTGTACATACGTACGTGCATTCACTCAGAAATATTTTTACACTCGAAAAAAATTTTACACTCAAAAAAAAAATTAGTAATTTTTCTTTTTTTTAAAAAAAAATGACAAAAAAAGAGTTTTTTACTCAAAATAAAATATTTCTAATCAAAATTGTTAATTTTTTCACGTTAAAAAATGTACTACCCTTTAAAAAAATGCATTGTGGAGGGTATTCATAGATTCGGCAAAGTCGAATTTAACTTTTCTACTTGTTTTGTTTTGTTTTATTGTATTTCAGGATTTTTAACTTTTGTTTTTTGATTTTTTTATGTTTTAATTACTTGTTTATCTGTAATAAAACTGTTTTTAATAAAAAGTTGATCAAATTTTAATGTTTTTTATGATTTATATTAGTACCCAGTAAAAACTTCTATTACCAAGTAATGAGGTTTTTGCCTTAAAATTGATGGTGGTAGCTAGTTACTAAGTTGGTGAAACACTCGTTATTTTAACATGGCGATGTCATTGGAGTAATGACCGCATACCCACTCGCTTACGAGAATGCTACTAAAAAACTACATACATTAGTACCACAAATAATGAGCTACTAGTAGCCCACAAATAACTCGTTACCCACTCCTTACAAAAATGCTACCAAATAACAGCATACATTAGTCCTAAAAATAAGTAGCTACCAGTTGCCCAAAAATAACTCGTTACCCACTACTTACAAAAATGCTACCAAATAACAACATACATTAGTCCCAAAAATTGGCCGTCTTCCCTCAGAAAGGAATTGCGTCAAAAATAAAATGTTCGCTTCATGCCTATTCGTCAGCAACCAAGCGGGAAAATTTCTACAATCTAAATGAAAGAAAAGCCAACGGAACCAATGTTTACGTTGATATCCATCCCTCCAAATATTTGATTGTAAAATTCAAATAATAAAAGGACCGAAAATATATCTTGGAACATTGTAGAAAGGGACATTTGGCTGCTGAGGGCAGGAACAATAACAAATATACAGAAGCGACTGCTGCTCAGCCCATGGAAACCGCATTAAACACCATCTTAAGTTTTAGTCTATATAAGAGTGAGTAAGTTTTTAAGGGAAATACTGTCTGTGATGGTTTTTTACCTTTAACCGGTTTTAACAACAAGGCAAACAAATAAGTTAATTTAAAATTTGGAAAGCGCCCCAAAATTTCTAGACAAACAATTACAATTTAGAAAAAGCCAATTAAAATCCAGAAAACTTTAATAAAAAAAAAATTTCTGGAAAACTTATCAAATATTTTAAATCGTATTTACCAGTAACCGGTTCTGTATAAGGTTATCGGTAACTCATTATTTGTTAACAAGAAGTAGCCGGTCCTGTATGAGGTTATTGGTAACTCATTATTTGTTAATAAGATGTAACCGTTTCTGTATGAGGTTATCGGTAACTCATTATTTGTTAACAAGAAGTAATCGAGCAGGTAACGAGTCCTCATTACATAGAATGCAGGTGGTAATGGGGACTTATTACCAAGTTTTTACTGGGTAATGAATATTTCCCGGGATTCCCGGGAAATAAATTATTTTTTTCCCGTTTCCCGGGAAATTGAAAAGTCCGGGAATTCCCAAACACTAATCCCAACCAACTATTTATTTTTTAAGATCTTTCAGAATGTGTTGAAGAACTTTGTAGCAATACTCTGGATAAAATGTGAAAAGTTTCCTTTTATAAAATGGATAAATTTAACCAGTTACACTGCGCAAAACAATTTTGTATCTTGAATGGGACCAGAAAAACATGAAGTATACAATTAATAGACCAAAACCACCACCGAAGGGTTAAAAAACTTAGCTTGAGTTCTTTTCTATAGTTCTTTTTATGCAAATTTACTTTTTTTTAACATTTTGCACATTTACGGACTCTTGGCGTTTAACAACCACTGGTGAAATTTGATACAGAAAATGTTTGTAAAACATTTTGACCCCTTGAACCCTCGTTTAATTAGTGTTCTATGAGGACACCGGAAAAAAGGATTGATGTAACCCGAACAAAAATTGAGAAATGGTTAAAATAGTGTACTTTGGAACTTTTTTTTGAAATAATGCTCCTGGAATCTTGAAATTTAGAATACAGTGGAAAAAAAATAATCTCTAAAAATAACTTTTTGAAAATTCCGTTCCTAACGGGTAATAAGTGTACTTTTGGTACTTTTTTTATTTCCCAAAATAATGATCATAGAAACTTGAAGTTTGAAACTAGAATCCGTCTGTGAAAAACATTTGGAAAAAGTAAATTTAAAAAATTCCAATTCTAACGAGGTAAAATATTGTACTTTGGTTCTTTTTTATACCCTACACCACACTGTGGTACAGGGTATAATGAGTTTGTGCTGATGTTTGTAACTACCCGAAATATTGGTCCTAGACCCACTTTTAAGTATACCGATCGACTTAGAATCACTTTTTGAGTCGATTTAGCGATGTCCGTCCGTCCGTCCGTCCGTCCGTCTGTCTGTCCATGTAAACGGTGTAAACACGATACAGGTCGCAATTCTCGATCAATTGACTTGACTTTTAAAACTTAAGCCTCTTTTGGCCCAAGGACGAAGCCTATTGAAATTGGAAAAAATCGGTCCATATTTAGACCTAGCCCCCATACAAAGGTCCTCTTTAGTTTTGGCTCAAATGACTCTAATAGTCGCATTTTAATAGGTATCTTTTCAAAATTTGGCCATTCCGAATTTTAAAGAAATCGAACCAGTTCTTCTAGTAGCCTCCATACAAACCACCTTCCCGATTTTCACATAAATCTCTCAATTTTCATGAAAATAGAAAATATTTAATTAAAATTCTGTTTGTGTATGTTAAACGCGTACTTTAATGACCTTATCAAATCTAATTATCATCGGACCATTTTGGACTTAGGTCCCATGTGGAAATTTCGCCCGATATTCAGTTGAAGCGATTTATTGTCAACAAAAAGAAGCCTATTCCACTCAAATTTGATTAGTGATTGCTTTTTACACTTGTTAAAGATTTGACAAAGTATAGATCTAATCAGTCCATGTTTGAACTTGGGACCCATGGTCCGGGAAACTCTGGTGTAGGGTATTATATGGTCGGTCTTGACCGACTATAATTTTCTTACTTGTTTTTTTCTGAAATAATTTTCCTAGAAACTTGCAATGTGGAATGTAGAATCCTTCGGAGACAGAAATATTCTGGGAAAAATAATATTTGGAAATACAATTCTTAAAATATTTCCTACAATATTTACTGAAATAATGGTCCTAAAAACTTGAAATTTGAAATGTAGGATCCTTTAGTAAAAAAATATCCTGTAAAAGTACTTTTGGGAAATAACGTTTCTTATTGTTAGTGGAATAAAAGTAGTAAAAATGTGAACTTTGGCTACTTTTGATATTTCCTGAAATAATGATCCAAGACACTTAATATTTGGAATGTAGAATACTTCAGTAAAAACTAAAAAAAAATTAAAAAAATTTTGAATTTTCGTGTCTATGGTCGTTAAAGGGGTAAACAAACTACATTTAGTACTTTTATATATCCTGAAAAAATGGTCCAAGAAACTAGATATTCTAACCCCCAGTTTCTGTAACACGAACGTCATTCGTTCGTGACGAATTTGTGTGTATTTTGTTATTGTAACAAAAACAAAACACATACAAATTCGTCGCTGACGAATGGCGTTCGTATTACAGAAACTGGGGGTAAATCTGGGATCATCCAACAAAAAACAATACTTTTTGGAAATTTTATTTTTAGGGTGGTAAAAGGAGTAAAAAGGTGCACTTTTATGGACTTTTTATATTTTTCTGGACACTTGTATATTTAGAACGTAGGATCCTTTGGGGAACAAAAAAAATAGTTTTTCGATTTTCCATTTCTTACGGGAGCTTAAGGGTGTAAAAAGTATACTTACGGTACTTTTTATATTTCTTAAAATTATGATCCCAGAAACTTCAAATTTGCAATTTAGGATCCTTAGGTGAAAAAAACATTCTGGAAAAGTACTTTTTTAAAATTCCGTTTCTACACTCAAAAAAAGACTTAACTTAAACTTTGGAAAAATTTTCTTCAAAATAGTTTATAAATTTTTCCACAATTTAGTTAAATTTTTCTAACATTTGAGAAATTTTCTTAACTGTTAGGAAAAAATTTTAGTTCATGTAATATTAAATAGTCGATTATTTTCCTTAAATAGAATTCCATAATACATGGAAGAAATTCTTGCCGCCAAAGAAATTTTCCCTAAATATATTAAAAAAATCTTTATTTTTAAGACATATTCCTCTTCTTTAGTTTTAGGACGTAATTTTCTACCAATTAGTTTATCTTCTTAAATGTAAGGAAGTTTTTTTCTACTATTTTAGTAAAAATTTTATAACTCGGGGAAATTTTTTTTCAAAAACTTAAAATGCGATATCTCGATAACTAAGCCAGATAGAGCAAAATGGAAAACATTTTTGATTCTTTTGATCGCCATATTATCGCCGGTCGTCTTTACAGGTGTGGACCCCTAACTTTAAAAAAGTTGTCATTCCCGAAAATTTTTAAATGTTCATATCTTGGGAAATATTGCCAACACATCAAAAAGTTCAAAAGCATTTTTGTAGCTCTAAACACAGAGAGCAAAAACTCTCCGTGTAATAGTTTTAAAGTTATCGAGTTTTTTTAAAGTTATCGAGTTTTAAAAGGTCTCAAGACCCCAGTGGTCCTCTTATTAACGTATTTCAAGAACTAAGCAAGGTAGAGAGAAACGGACAAAGATTTTTGATCAAAAACTGGGTCTGGGCCCGGGCCCATCTAGGTCTGAACCAATCGGTTCCGAACCCAATGGGGTCTTCACCCAATCGAGTCCTCTAATGTGTATGAACTAAATTGAAATAAAATGTTTCCCATTTTTTCGTTCAAATTGGCATAATATTAAACATTTTTTTCTTTCCTTATTTTTAAGAAAATTATGAACTTAAAAGAAGAAAAGAAGAAATCATTAAAAATTTTCTTTAAATTTGGTTAATTTTCCCATTTTTAGTTAATTTTTTTCTGAGTGTATGTTTTGTAAAAGGTGTTCTTATGGAACTTTAAACTTGTTTGGTACTCTAAATTTAAAATGTTGGATCCTTCAGTATAAAAAAATAGGAAAATGTGATTTTTGAAAATTCCGTTATTAAAGGGAAAAATTATTCATTTGGTACTTTATACATATTCTAAGAAAATGGTCCAAGAAACATGATATTTTGCATCTGGAATCATCCAACAAAAAATAAAATTTTTTAAAGAAACTATTTCGGGAAAACTAAATTCTAAGCGGACAAAATGGGTAATGGGGATAAAATGGAGAATCAAGTAGGGCACGATATAAAATGATTCTTTCATTTAAGGTTATTCGTACTAAAGAAGGGCGCGTGAGTGTATTTTTACTCACACTCACTCACGACAGGATTTTTTGAATCACGCACACTCACTCACGAGCATGATTTTTTTACTTACACTCACTTAAAATCACGTTAGTAAATTTATTACTACTCACATTCACGTGCACTCATACAAGCTTCACACACACTCACGTTAACTTACACCCATGACACTATTATTTATACAAAAAAAAATTTCTAAAAGTAAAATTAAAAAAAAAAAAAATCTTACAAAACAATGTGTTAAATGTTTTTATACCCTCCAACCACAGTATGGGGGTATACTCACTTTGTCATTTCGTGTGTAACACATCGAAATATCGGTCGGGGACCCCACAAAGTATATATAATATTGATCCATGATAGAATCTAAGACATTCTAGCGATGTCCGTCTGTCCGTCCGTCTGTAGAAATAACGATGCAGTCCAAACCAATAGAGCTAGACACCTGAAATTGGACAAAAATATCTCTTATGTTACTGGTAAGGTTAAGTTCGAAGATGGGCAAAATCAGCCCAGGGGGAAAAAAGTTCTTCCTTGAAGAACTAAAACTACCCCTGAAAAATACAATATTTTTACGAGTTTTTTTTAATTTTTACTCAACAAATGTAACATTTGTATGCCATATTATGGTCATAGACCTGCGCTTGGACCAAGAGGGTTAGAAAATTTGATTTTTTCATTCCACCCTCCTTTGGGGGCGTGGTTATAGAAATTAATTAAAAATAACGATAAAAATATATTATTTAATCATAAACAAATAATTTGTAAACATATTTATCGGGGGTACAAGTGGCCCCACCAAGTTAAGCCAACTCTTACAATGTTTATGTTGCTTTTTTTGATACGAAAGGAAATATAAAGACAAATAATGCACGCAAACTCACGCAAAAAAAATTATTCACGCACACTCACTCACACAAAAATCTTTCTCATGCACACTCCTTCACGTAATTTTTTCCCACTCACAATAGCGTGAGTAAAACTGAATTCAGTCACACTCACGTGTGAATCCCACACCAATCAGCTCATGTGCCCATTTCTAATTCGTACACATTATTTTACTCAAACTGATTTTTATTCGAATTTTTTTATTTCACTGATCTTTTTAATTATAAGGGATCGAAAATTGTTAAGATAATTTTTCCCCGGAACGAACATGACAACGTGGACTCGAAGTTATTTTAATTTTATTGTTTAAATCATTCTAAACAGTTCTCATAAAAGATTTCACTAAATAAACCAAAGACTGCGTAGGGGAAAGTTTTGGAAACTGGGACTATATTGGAACGAGTTCTTAAACGGTCACATTAGTATTTGTTTATAATATGTATCTAAAAGTACAGGCAAAAAAAAAAACTTTAAACTTAAAATCTAAACTTTTATTGTTATTGTTTTAAAACCACTTTGACAGCGCGAATTAGCCAAATAGTAAATAAATGCCTTGTTCTTGCACTTGGCTCATTCTGTTCTTTACTTTATTTCCGCCTGCTTGCCTCCTCTTCTTCCTCCGTTTCCCCTTGCCATTGTTAAACTTTAAAAAAGCGTCATACATATGTGTTGAAATAACCCTGCAGCAAAAATTGCATTCACTTCAAAAGTTTTCATTTGTCGTTATGTGAACATGTTTGGTATGTATGTATATTTGTACATGTGTACTGTACCGGAAGTGGTCTCTTTGGTATCCAATTTTAGTTTTCACAATTTTTTTTGTTCTATTTTCATTTCTTCTTTAACTTTCGCTCTACTGTTTTGCTATTGTTTTATTTAGTAAACGAGCATTTTTTTCACTTTTGTGAACACTATTCACGTCCGTTGCAACAATAAGGTTTTATGCTTCGTTTGCACTTTTGTTTAGTGAAAGTTCCTTAACTTAATTTCTCCTCGATTTTTTTTCAGTTCATATTTTCTTTTCGTTTCATTTTTTTTTTTAAGGATAAAGTTTTGCTAAAGAAATGTCTCATGTGTTTGTATAAATTTAACAAAAAAAAAATTTTTAAGGACACATAGTGGACAAAACTTTTTTCTTGAAGTTTTTCTTTCTCTCTTTAAACAAGGTTAAGCGAAAATTATATAATTGTTTTAATAATGTATTAGTTTTGATCTTATTGTTAGTTGCTTTAAAAACTTTACAAAGTTTTGAAAAATTAGTTATACATTGTATAACATAAGTTCCAAGAGAAGTTGGCTAGTGGGTAGCTTAACCCTCTAATGATTTATTGTATTAAATTTATTTTCGTTTAGCTAATTTTTGAACTTATTTTCTATAGAGACATATAAATGCAGCAAAATTGAGTTTTTCTTGGTCATGATATTTATATTTGATACATAATAAAGATGAGACGAAAAATATCATTAAACTGCGTGTTTCTCACTGTGGGCGCCATTTTGTTGTTTTTATTTTTAGTACAAAAAGTTACTAGTCGACCGGTAGTGTTAGTATATGGGGCATTCCAGGCCAAATCACTCACCTTTAGACACGACCCCTTTTATTTTATTTTTGGATATGTTTTAGTACTTACTAAATGCAATTTGAACACCAATTTTTAACCTTTTATTCCAAATGGTGTTGATTTTTTCAAAAAAATTAGAAAATTTAAATTTTCAATTAATTTTGACCAGTTAAAAATAAAGATATCTTAAAAAAGTTGGAGAACCTTTTGTTGGTATTTCAATGTAGTTTTAGAAAAAAAAAATATGAAACAATTATTCGAAGTAACTATCACTTATTTTTTAACGTTTAAAAATTAAAATCGACTTTTTGAAAAAATCCGAAACCTTCGATTTTTAGTTTGTCATTCCGTTTGTAACACATCAAAATATTGGTCTAGGACCCCATAAAGTGTATATATTCATGATCCTCGATCGATTTTAAGTCGATCTAGCGATGTCCGTCCGTCCGTCTGTCTGTCTGTCCGTCCGTCTGTCTGTCTGTCTGTCTGTCTGTCTGTCTGTCTGTCTGTCTGTCTGTCTGTCTGTCTGTCTGTCTGTCTGTCTGTCTGTCTGTCTGTCTGTCTGTCTGTCTGTCTGTCTGTCTGTCTGTCTGTCTGTCTGTCTGTCTGTCTGTCTGTCTGTCTGTCTGTCTGTCTGTCTGTCTGTCTGTCTGTCTGTCTGTCTGTCTGTCTGTCTGTCTGTCTGTCTGTCTGTCTGTCTGTCTGTCTGTCTGTCTGTCTGTCTGTCTGTCTGTCTGTCTGTCTGTCTGTCTGTCTGTCTGTCTGTCTGTCTGTCTGTATGTCTGTCTGTCTGTCTGTCTGTCTGTCTGTCTGTCTGTCTGTCTGTCTGTCTGTCTGTCTGTCTGTCTGTCTGTCTGTCTGTCTGTCTGTCTGTCTGTCTGTCTGTCTGTCTGTCTGTCTGTCTGTCTGTCTGTCTGTCTGTCTGTCTGTCTGTCTGTCTGTCTGTCTGTCTGTCTGTCTGTCTGTCTGTCTGTCTGTCTGTCTGTCTGTCTGTCTGTCTGTCTGTCTGTCTGTCTGTCTGTCTGTCTGTCTGTCTGTCTGTCTGTCTGTCTGTCTGTCTGTCTGTCTGTCTGTCTGTCTGTCTGTCTGTCTGTCTGTCTGTCTGTCTGTCTGTCTGTCTGTCTGTCTGTCTGTCTGTCTGTCTGTCTGTCTGTCTGTCTGTCTGTCTGTCTGTCTGTCTGTCTGTCTGTCTGTCTGTCTGTCTGTCTGTCTGTCTGTCTGTCTGTCTGTCTGTCTGTCTGTCTGTCTGTCTGTCTGTCTGTCTGTCTGTCTGTCTGTCTGTCTGTCTGTCTGTCTGTCTGTCTGTCTGTCTGTCTGTCTGTCTGTCTGTCTGTCTGTCTGTCTGTCTGTCTGTCTGTCTGTCTGTCTGTCTGTCTGTCTGTCTGTCTGTCTGTCTGTCTGTCTGTCTGTCTGTCTGTCTGTCTGTCTGTCTGTCTGTCTGTCTGTCTGTCTGTCTGTCTGTCTGTCTGTCTGTCTGTCTGTCTGTCTGTCTGTCTGTCTGTCTGTCTGTCTGTCTGTCTGTCTGTCTGTCTGTCTGTCTGTCTGTCTGTCTGTCTGTCTGTCTGTCTGTCTGTCTGTCTGTCTGTCTGTCTGTCTGTCTGTCTGTCTGTCTGTCTGTCTGTCTGTCTGTCTGTCTGTCTGTCTGTCTGTCTGTCTGTCTGTCTGTCTGTCTGTCTGTCTGTCTGTCTGTCTGTCTGTCTGTCTGTCTGTCTGTCTGTCTGTCTGTCTGTCTGTCTGTCTGTCTGTCTGTCTGTCTGTCTGTCTGTCTGTCTGTCTGTCTGTCTGTCTGTCTGTCTGTCTGTCTGTCTGTCTGTCTGTCTGTCTGTCTGTCTGTCTGTCTGTCTGTCTGTCTGTCTGTCTGTCTGTCTGTCTGTCTGTCTGTCTGTCTGTCTGTCTGTCTGTCTGTCTGTCTGTCTGTCTGTCTGTCTGTCTGTCTGTCTGTCTGTCTGTCTGTCTGTCTGTCTGTCTGTCTGTCTGTCTGTCTGTCTGTCTGTCTGTCTGTCTGTCTGTCTGTCTGTCTGTCTGTCTGTCTGTCTGTCTGTCTGTCTGTCTGTCTGTCTGTCTGTCTGTCTGTCTGTCTGTCTGTCTGTCTGTCTGTCTGTCTGTCTGTCTGTCTGTCTGTCTGTCTGTCTGTCTGTCTGTCTGTCTGTCTGTCTGTCTGTCTGTCTGTCTGTCTGTCTGTCTGTCTGTCTGTCTGTCTGTCTGTCTGTCTGTCTGTCTGTCTGTCTGTCTGTCTGTCTGTCTGTCTGTCTGTCTGTCTGTCTGTCTGTCTGTCTGTCTGTCTGTCTGTCTGTCTGTCTGTCTGTCTGTCTGTCTGTCTGTCTGTCTGTCTGTCTGTCTGTCTGTCTGTCTGTCTGTCTGTCTGTCTGTCTGTCTGTCTGTCTGTCTGTCTGTCTGTCTGTCTGTCTGTCTGTCTGTCTGTCTGTCTGTCTGTCTGTCTGTCTGTCTGTCTGTCTGTCTGTCTGTCTGTCTGTCTGTCTGTCTGTCTGTCTGTCTGTCTGTCTGTCTGTCTGTCTGTCTGTCTGTCTGTCTGTCTGTCTGTCTGTCTGTCTGTCTGTCTGTCTGTCTGTCTGTCTGTCTGTCTGTCTGTCTGTCTGTCTGTCTGTCTGTCTGTCTGTCTGTCTGTCTGTCTGTCTGTCTGTCTGTCTGTCTGTCTGTCTGTCTGTCTGTCTGTCTGTCTGTCTGTCTGTCTGTCTGTCTGTCTGTCTGTCTGTCTGTCTGTCTGTCTGTCTGTCTGTCTGTCTGTCTGTCTGTCTGTCTGTCTGTCTGTCTGTCTGTCTGTCTGTCTGTCTGTCTGTCTGTCTGTCTGTCTGTCTGTCTGTCTGTCTGTCTGTCTGTCTGTCTGTCTGTCTGTCTGTCTGTCTGTCTGTCTGTCTGTCTGTCTGTCTGTCTGTCTGTCTGTCTGTCTGTCTGTCTGTCTGTCTGTCTGTCTGTCTGTCTGTCTGTCTGTCTGTCTGTCTGTCTGTCTGTCTGTCTGTCTGTCTGTCTGTCTGTCTGTCTGTCTGTCTGTCTGTCTGTCTGTCTGTCTGTCTGTCTGTCTGTCTGTCTGTCTGTCTGTCTGTCTGTCTGTCTGTCTGTCTGTCTGTCTGTCTGTCTGTCTGTCTGTCTGTCTGTCTGTCTGTCTGTCTGTCTGTCTGTCTGTCTGTCTGTCTGTCTGTCTGTCTGTCTGTCTGTCTGTCTGTCTGTCTGTCTGTCTGTCTGTCTGTCTGTCTGTCTGTCTGTCTGTCTGTCTGTCTGTCTGTCTGTCTGTCTGTCTGTCTGTCTGTCTGTCTGTCTGTCTGTCTGTCTGTCTGTCTGTCTGTCTGTCTGTCTGTCTGTCTGTCTGTCTGTCTGTCTGTCTGTCTGTCTGTCTGTCTGTCTGTCTGTCTGTCTGTCTGTCTGTCTGTCTGTCTGTCTGTCTGTCTGTCTGTCTGTCTGTCTGTCTGTCTGTCTGTCTGTCTGTCTGTCTGTCTGTCTGTCTGTCTGTCTGTCTGTCTGTCTGTCTGTCTGTCTGTCTGTCTGTCTGTCTGTCTGTCTGTCTGTCTGTCTGTCTGTCTGTCTGTCTGTCTGTCTGTCTGTCTGTCTGTCTGTCTGTCTGTCTGTCTGTCTGTCTGTCTGTCTGTCTGTCTGTCTGTCTGTCTGTCTGTCTGTCTGTCTGTCTGTCTGTCTGTCTGTCTGTCTGTCTGTCTGTCTGTCTGTCTGTCTGTCTGTCTGTCTGTCTGTCTGTCTGTCTGTCTGTCTGTCTGTCTGTCTGTCTGTCTGTCTGTCTGTCTGTCTGTCTGTCTGTCTGTCTGTCTGTCTGTCTGTCTGTCTGTCTGTCTGTCTGTCTGTCTGTCTGTCTGTCTGTCTGTCTGTCTGTCTGTCTGTCTGTCTGTCTGTCTGTCTGTCTGTCTGTCTGTCTGTCTGTCTGTCTGTCTGTCTGTCTGTCTGTCTGTCTGTCTGTCTGTCTGTCTGTCTGTCTGTCTGTCTGTCTGTCTGTCTGTCTGTCTGTCTGTCTGTCTGTCTGTCTGTCTGTCTGTCTGTCTGTCTGTCTGTCTGTCTGTCTGTCTGTCTGTCTGTCTGTCTGTCTGTCTGTCTGTCTGTCTGTCTGTCTGTCTGTCTGTCTGTCTGTCTGTCTGTCTGTCTGTCTGTCTGTCTGTCTGTCTGTCTGTCTGTCTGTCTGTCTGTCTGTCTGTCTGTCTGTCTGTCTGTCTGTCTGTCTGTCTGTCTGTCTGTCTGTCTGTCTGTCTGTCTGTCTGTCTGTCTGTCTGTCTGTCTGTCTGTCCGTCCGTAGAAAACACGCTAACTTTTGAAAGACTTTACAGAGGCTACCAAAGTTTGGCATATATGTTGGTCATTTACCTAGTCAGGTTGGTGTTGCAATCCAGCCAAATTGGTTCAGTGGTTCAAAAGTTATGAGCAAAAGAGTAAATTTCGGCAAGAGTGTTTCGCGAATTTACGAGATAAAAAACACGATAACTTTCGAAAGACAATAATGAGACTACTGGAGCTTAACATGTATCTTTGGCGTTCCCCAGGTTTATTTGGTATCAAATTTCAGCTCAATCGGTCCAGTCGTTCAAAAGTTATAAGCAAAACCCTGAATTTGAGATTAGTTTCATCTTAAATGCCACGTGTTTAACAAGTTTTAAAAGCATTGGTGGTAACTTAACAATGCTTTTCAAACTTGTTTAGTTTTAAAGCAATGCTTTTTAAACTTGTTTAGTTTTAAAAGCATTGGGAACTTAAAAATTACAATCGAAAAAAATTTTACACTAAAAAAAAATTACACTCAAAAAAAATTTTACACTCAAAAAAAAAAAATTGTTTTTTTTTTACAAAAATGACAATATTTTGTGTACATACGTACATGCATTCACTATATTTTTACAGTTAAAGAAACAATACACTCGAAAAAAATTTTACATTCAAAAAAAATTAGTAATTTTTTTTTAAAATTTCACTCTGAATTACGCAACTTTTACAGTATGGGGTATACTCACTTTGTCATTCCGTTTGTAACGCATCGAAATATCTGTCGGGGACCCCATAAAGTATATGGGGCATTCCATGTGAAATCGGATATTTTGAAAAACTTTTTTTTTTAGATTTTCCCAATTTGTTTACAGTTTTTAGTACCCTTCGAAAACTCCTTCGTGGTAAATTTTCAGATTTTTTTGATGACCCGTTCAAAAGATATCGAATTTTTAAAAATTGGTAGTTTGTTCCTTTTCTCAAACTTCTCTTAATCATAACTTCTTCAATAATGGTCCAAATTTAAAATTTTTTTTTTTCAAAATTTTTATTTTTTTACGTACTTTCTAAAAAAAATCCCAAAAAATTCTTAAAAGCGCTTTAGTATGCGATTTTTAAGTTTTAAAATTTAAATCTCATTTTTGAAAATGTTTGTACTCTTCGATTTTTTTGAAATTTTTTTGTGTAAAACTTCTATCGATTCTACAATTTTTTTCCCAGGATGATCGTGGGATAACAATTATTACTATTTTTTAAAATTTTTTGAAAAATTTTAATTGAAATTTTGTAATCATAAAATCGTTTCTACTGCTCGAATGGTGCGTAATAGAGGGGTCCTTTTTAAGACCGACCCCCATTAATTTTTTCGTCTTAACATTTCTTTGGAACAAACTAATACCCTATCTCCATTTTCTAAGGGGGCTCCCACACAAAACGACATTTTTTTAAATTTGCTCCAACCTCTCTAACTGCCCTAATAAAGCCCTTAGGGCACCAAAATGTATGACCGACCCACAATATTTTTTTAGTCCAAACATTTTCTCTGAACACACCTAACCTCTATCTTTAACTGTTAAGGCGGTCCCCATACAATTTTTTTTTTTAATTTTTTGTAAATTTGTTTTATTTAATCAGCTTCTAACGGTCCAATGGTGCGTCCGAGAGGGGTCATTAGTGAGACCGACCCCCATTTATTTTTACCCTACAACATTTTTTCAAAACATACCTACGCCCTATCTCCACTCCCTAAGTAGGCTCCCATACAAATAACAGTTGGAGCAAATTTTATAAAAATTTAATTTTGTATGGAAGCCTACTTAGGGAGTGGAGATATGGCGTAGGTATATTTTAAAAAAATGTTGTAAATGGGGGTCGGTCTCACTAATGACCCCTCTCGGACCCACCATTGGACCGGTAGAAGCTGATTAAATAAAACAAATTTACAGAAAATCAAAAAAATTGTATGGGGACCCCCTTCACAGTTAAAGATAGAGGGTAGGTGTGCTCAGAGAAAATGTTTGGACTAAATAAATATTGTGGGTCGGTCATACATTTTGTTTCTCTAAGGGCTTTATTAGGGCAGTTAGAGAGGTTGGAGCAAATTTTAAAAAATGTCGTTTTGTGTGGGAGCCCCCTTAGAAAATGGAGATAGGGTATTAGTTTGTTCCAAAGAAATGTTAAGACGAAAAAATTAATGGGGGTCGGTCTTAAAAAGGACCCCTCTATTACGCACCATTCGAGCAGTAGAAACGATTTTATGATTAGAAAATTTCAATTAAATTTTTTCAAAAAATTTTAAAAAATAGTAATAATCGTTATCCCACGATCCTCCTGGGCAAAAAATTGTAGAATCGATAGAAGTTTTACACAAAAAAATTTCAAAAAAATCGAAGAGTACAAACATTTCAAAAATGAGATTTAAATTTTAAAACTTAAAAATCGCATACTAAAGCGCTTTTAAGAATTTTTTGGGATTTTTTTTTAGAAAGTACGTAAAAAAATAAAAATTTTGAAACAAAAAAAAATTTGAAATTTGGACCATTATTGAAGAAGTTATGATTAAGAGAAGTTTGAGTAAAGGAACAAACTACCAATTTTTAAAAATTCGATATCTTTTGAACGGGTCATCAAAAAAACTCTGGAAATTTACCACGAAGGAGTTTTCGAAGGGTACTAAAAACTGTAAACAAATTGGGAAAATCTAAAAAAAAGTTTTTCAAAGTGTCCGATTTCACATGGAATGTCCCATATATATTATTTATCTATAACCGATTCTAAGACCTGTCTAGAATATCCGTATGTCCGTCCATTCGTCCGTCCGTCTGTATAAGACACGATGCAGAAAACAAGAATTATTTTTTCGTTTTCTTAAAACCAAAAATTTTAATAACTTGGGTTTGTAACTTGGATAATAATTCACCTCGTGGTGAATAAAACCGTTTTTCACCAGCTGGTGAATAAAAAGTAACATAATTATTTTTCAACAAAAAAAATTTTTTTTCATCAAATTTTTTTCCATCAAATTTTTTTTTCATCAATTTTTTTTTTCATCAAACTTTTTTTTTCATAAAATTTTTTTTTTTTTTTTTCATCAAACTATTTTTTTCATATTTTTTTTTTATCAAATTTTTTTTTTCATCAATTTTTTTTTCATCAATTTTTTTTTCATCAATTTTTTTTTTTTTCATTAATTTTTTTTTATCATTTTTTTTATCAATTTTTTTTTTCATCATTTTTTTTTTTTCATCAGACTTTTTTTCATAAAATTTGTTTTTTTTTTATAATTATGAGACTTTTTTTTCATAATTTTTTTTTTTTCATCAAACTTTGTTTTCATCACTTTTTTGTATCAATTTTTTTTTTCATAAATTTTTTTTTCATCAAATTTTTTTTTTTCATCAATTTTTTCATTAATTTTTTTTTCATCAAATTTTTTTGTCATCAAAATTTTTTTTTCATAAATTTTTTTTTCATAAATTTTTTTTATCATATTTTTTTTATCAATTTTTTTTTCATCAAATTTTTTATTACCAATTTTTTACTCCCCAAAAAAGTTTTTTTTTATGTTTTTTCATCAATTTTTTTTTTACATCAAAAAATTTTTCTTTTCATCAAAAACTTTTTTTCATCAAAATTTTTTTTCACTCTTTTGGTTTTTTATTGGGGTCCTCGACTGATATTTCAGTTCGATTTGCATGGAATAGCAAAGTAATATAACATTATTTTTTCTAAAAAAACTTTGCTTTGGCAAGTACACCCAAATCTTCCGAAAAACATTATCATGATTTAATGTTTTGGGCAAGAGTACAAAATTCGCAGGCATTTTTTTTTTAAATCGCCATGTTGAAAAATTTATTACTCAACACCATCTTGAAATAAAAGGCTGAAAATTGGTTGCATACCAGAGTCACAAATATTTTTTGAAGAAAAATTCTTCGCACTCTAAGATAATCATTTTTAAAACATATATCGCATAATAAAACTCGTTTACCACATGGGCCCTTAAATGGGAGCCAACGCTTTTGTATAGTTTCATCCAATAAAAAATACAACATGTTATGGCGTTTTTTAAACTTCTGAATCAGAAATTGACGACGGTTCTAAAAAAAGCGTTCTGAAAGCACTGTAACAAAAAAAAAAAGCATTCTCAAAACGCTTTTTTTAAAAGCTTTGCGAGCATTTTTGAAAAGTGTTCTGAAAGCTCTACAACAAAAAAAGGCAGAGTCAAAACGTTTTCTTCGAACGCTTTGCGAGCGTATTCGAAAAACGTTTTAAGAATTCTTAAGATTTTTTTTTTTTGAAAAATTTTTTAAGTTCCGAAACTATTTTTGAATAACAATTTTTTTTTAAATTTTGGTCCTTGTTCCAAAAAAAGTAATTCACATAAAAAATGTGAAAGTTAAAATTTCCGAAATTTTTTTAAATTTCGAAAAGTGTTCTGAAACCACTATAACAAAAAAAAGCAGTGTCAAAACGTTTTTTTCGTACGCTTTGCGATAGTGTTCGAAAAACGTTTTAAGAGTTCTTTATATTTTTAAAAAAAATTTCTAAGTTCCGAAACTATTTTTGAATAACAATTTTTTTAATTTTTTTTGTTTTTTAAGTAAAAAAAATCATAGAAAATGTGTTTTTTTTTATATTTTCTAAGTTACGAAAATTTTTTAGAAAATTTTATTAGTTTTTTGGAGTACAAACAATTTCTCTTCAGTTTTCACTTTGTATCAAACAAATTATGATAACCGAACTAAAACAGAAATTCTTTACTTTCGGTTTTTAAAGCGCTTTGATGACTTTAAAAGAACGTTCTCAAACCACTTTTTTACATCGCTTTTAAAACGCTTTAAACCTAGCGTATATCGATGTTATTATTCGGATTATCTGAAGGCGCTTTCACAACGCTTTTGCGATTGTATTTTTCTGACTGGCTAATGATCTCCCTATTATTTATCAGTTGCTTAAATGAAATGGTACACGAATTTTATAGATTCTGAGACATTTTTTAGATTGCAAAATATTTTTTATGAAATTTGTTTCCAATAAAAAAATCTCAGATTCTTCCAAAATTTTCGTGTAGAAAAAATCTCAGACTATAAACCGTTTTTTTAGAGAAATATTCACTAGATAATGAAACAGAAAATATCTCAGATTTTTCTATACGACTTGTGCCCTGAGTTGGGCGCCAATATTTTTTGTAACGTTTAAACAAAAAAAAAATATTTAACATGTTTTGTAATATTAAAGTTTATACCATCTGCCGTTTACCTTTCGTTAGATGGAAAGGTACATGAAACTTTTCATTTATATTTAATCTTAGACTCTGAGACTTTTTTTTATACAGAAGTCCTCAAATTTTGAAAAATTTACAAAATTGTGAGGCGGAAAACATTTCCACCACAAGGTCGTTCAATGGGCATACACCGACCGATCTTTGATTTATGTTTTAGAAATTTTGGAGGGTATTCAAGGTTTCGGCCACGCCGAATTTAGCTTTTCTACCTACTTTTTTGTGCATTATTTCTCATTTTCTTAAGTCACTTGAACAATTTTTTTAAATTTTAATTGCTTAAGTACTTGACCATTCATTGATGTTCCAAATTAAAAATGAGTATTTAAGTTTTGTAAATAAATTCGTTAAAGTATATAATCTTCTAAATAAGTTCTTGTTTGTTCAAATATTATTTTTGTATTCTTTTTAACTATTTTATTAGATTAAAATTTATGGACTAAAAGTTTAAAGATTCTTTATTTTTTTTTTTGCAATTTTGGCAAAGTACTTTAAAATTAATTTAATAAATTTCCATAATTCTGTTTGTTTATTTATACCCTCCACTCTAGTGACAGAGGGTATATATAAGTTTGTCATTCCGTTTGTAACACCTCGAAATATTGGTCTAGGACCCCATAAAGTATATATATTCATGATCCTCGATCGATTTTAACACGATCTAGCGATGTCCGTCCGTCCGTCCGTCCGTCCGTCCGTCCGTCCGTCCGTCTGTCCGTCTGTCCGTCTGTCTGTCTGTCTGTCTGTTGAAAACACGCTAACTTTTGAAAGACTTTACGGAGGCTCTTGATGTTTGGCATATATGTTGGGTATTTACCTGGTCAGGTTGGTATTGCAATCCAGCGAAATCGGTCCAGTGGTTCAGAAGTTATAAGCAAATTAGTGAATTTTGGCAAGGGTTTTTTTGGAGTTTACGAGATAAAACACACGGTAACTTTCGAACGGCAATTCTGCAGGTGCTGAAGTGTGGCATATATATTTGCCGTTCTTCAGGTCCGGTTCGTTTTAAATTTCAGTCAAATCGGTCCAGTGGTTCAAAATTTATTAGCAAAACCGTAAATTTCAGATTCCCCTCACCTTAAATTCACGTGTTGAAAACCCGTTAAATATGTTTTAAAAATATTGGTAAGTCACAAAAATATTTTACATCGCATTTTTGTCACTCAAAAATATTTTTACACTAAAAGAAAAAAAAAATACACTCGAAAAAAATTTTACACTCAAAAAAAAATTTTACACTCAAAAAAAAATTTAGTAAATTATTTTTTTTTTCAAAACTTAGTTAAAATTAAAAGTTTTTTTACACAAAATAAAATATTTCTAATCAAAAATGTGATTTTTTCACTCTAGAATATTTACTATAACTTAAAAAGGGCATTGTGGAGGGTATTCATAGATTCGGCCAAGTCGAATTTAATTTTTCTACTTGTTTTTTTTCTAGCATTTTATGTCGCATTTAAAGTTTACACGTAACATTGTACGTTTTGGCAAAAATATTATTTTCTAGTTAAACTAAACAACGGAAAGAGAGAGTAATTTTTGTCAAGAAAACTGTTATTTGTATTAGAAATTGTATATTTTTTTGTAACTTTAAAAAATTTTCTGGAACAATAAGTTTGGCATAATTCCCAATAATATAATAACAAGTCATTTAACCATAAAAAAAAAAAATACAAAAAAAACCAACAACAAAACTAACCATTCATGTGTAAACATTTGATGTTTTGTGTCGGTCGGTCGTACCATTTAATCGTTTTCATATACACAAAGTGAAAACAGATATCATGCTGATGATAAAATAAAACAAGAGTTCTGAATTATAAAATTTATACAAGCAAAACAAGAAAAAAAAAAACAGAACAAAATAAAAATGAAATCCTTTAAAATGTCTTTATTACATGTATGAGTATAGAAAAAAAAATTCAAACATAACATTTAAACCAGTACAACAAAGCAAAAACAAAGAAAATTTTATATAGAAACGGATATAGTTATACAATGTCCTTAATGAAAGTTTCATGAACTTCCGTTTGGTTTTTTTTGTCTTTTAGGTTTGATTCGCTTTTTGTTCTACATACATACTTTGCTTTGCTAAAGAACAGTCCTTATAACATGTATCAGTAATCATGTGAGACATTGAAAGAATTTGTTTTGCGTTCATTACGTTTTTTTCACATGTTCTGCTTCCTTAGTTTGATACTTTTTTTTTTGTGGAACTACAACTAATTTTCAGACAAGTGTATGAGTTTATTTTCATTGGTTTTTTAGTGATTTTTACAATTCACTGCACTCTTTGGCCAACTGAAGTTTTTTTTTTTGCTGGTAAGATAAACACAAATACAAAAGAAAAACTCATTTTCTCGTGTGTTACAGTTATGTTTAATTAAATAGTAAGATAACACAAAGGAACTTTTCGGGAAACCGCTGCACTCAAAAATTAGAAAAAAATTTTGCATTTGCCATTTACTATAGCGCCCGCCGCAACTTTTGATAAAAAAAAATTTGATGACAAAAAAAAATTGATGAAAAAATTTTTTTGATAACAAAAAAAAAAATTTGTTGAACAAAAAAAAAATTTATGAAAAAATAATAATGTTACGTTTCATTCACCATCTGGTGCTCTCAAAAGATTTACTCTGTTAAATACTCTGTAAAATGACTGTTATCTCAATTCGACAGATATTTGACAAAGTTATCTGTCGAAATACAGATTTTAAGAAAATACTTTCTATTTTGTTTTGACCGAAAAACAAAATTTTATCTGTAATTTTACTTTTTACTTTGTAATCTCTATTTCACAGATAATAAACAGAGTATTTTTGTTAAAATACTGATTTAAGAAAAATATTTTGTTTTTTTTTTCTCGTAACCAAAATACTACACTCAAAAAAAAAATAACTCTGTTAAATTACAGAAAAACTCTGCTAATTTAACAGAGTAAATTACAGAAAAACTCTGCTTATTTAACAGAGTACACCATACTTTTCCAAGCAGCAAAATGTCTTGGTAATTTTACTATAAAACTCTGTAAAATGATTTTTACAAAAAAAAAAAAACTGTTAATTTACAGAGTTTCTAGTAAAATATTGGTTAAATAAAACACCATTTAGCAAAGAAAAACTCTGTAAATTTAAATATATTTGTAAAATGCATTTGATGAAACCAAAATTTTACAGAAAAAACTCTGTAAATTTACAGAGTTTAGTAAAATACATGTTATTTTGTAAAATTTTTATAAGATTTCTGAAAAAAAAAAAAAATTTTTTGTACTTTTTAACATATTCTCAAAAAAAAAAAAAAATACATATAAAATTTTAGTGTTTTTACAGACAACTTTGTTTTTAATTATGAAATTAAGATTACATAGAAATAAGTAAAAATACAGATAAAACTTAGTTTTTTGGTTATAAAGAGTATTTCGCTTAAATCTGTATTTTAGCAGAAAACTCTTTTAATTACCTGTAAAATTAAGATTACAAAGTTAAAAGTAATATAACAGATGAAACTTTGTTTTTGTGTCACAACAAAATACAAAATATTTCCTTTAAATCTGTATTTTGACAGAAAATTTTGTCATCTCTGTTAAATTGAGAATACAGTCATTTTACAGAGTATTTTACAGAGTTATTATTTTGAGTGTAAATTTCATTTGTAATTTAACTTATTGCTCTGTAATACGGTTTTCAAATAAAAATTTCTTCAAAAAACGTCCAAATATGACCGATAAACCTCTCTTTAAAAAGTGTCTTAAATTACAATAAAAACTGGTAAATTTTACGAGGATCACGTGTAAAATTGGAGATACACTTAAAATATTTTGTAAGTAAATTCAACTGAAAAAACTTTTAAAACAATCGTTTTTCCTTTTAAAAAACGGACTACTTATATTTCATTTGAAACAACATACTTTTTCAGTTATTTATAAATGTTAATAAATAACTAGACATTCCGTAAAAACAAACGATATTTCAGTTATTTTAACTGTTTACAATTTTTTATTTTGTGAAGGAAAAATAAAATTTTTTGAATAACAAACTAAAAAACGGTACTTCTGTAAAATTATACGGTATAATCAGTCACAAATAATTTAACTGATAAAAATATTTTTCCGTAACTTTTGTAGTTTATTATTTTAACAACTGTATGAATCGTTCAATATATTATTTTAATTGAAAAACAAACGATAAAACGTTCAAAATAACTTTAACTAAAAACTTTTTGAATAACCGTAAATAGTTACTGTAAAACTTTTCTAGGTGTACTCGTTAAAAACTCGTAATTTTCACAAAAATAAAGGAAGTTAATTTACAATGTGGAAGCATTAAAGCAGTTAATAAAGTCCGACCGAAAACAGTTTTTTGAGGCCGAACCGAACCGAAAATTAGGCCAAAAAATCAATATTCGGCCGAAACCGAACCCGAAACTTAAAAGCAGAATAATTGCCTGGCTTGAAAAAAATTATTATGATTTTTTTATAGAACGTAAGGTCTTTAAACCATAGGAAAGATTGTATTTATAAAAAAAAATATTTATTTTAATAAATTAAAAAAAAAAAAATAATATTTTTGTAAACAAAAAAAAAAATATTTTACGTTTCATTAAAATTTTGAACTCTAACAGTTGTATTTTTAATGGGCAACCTTGTTACTTTTTTTCAACTGAACTGAAACAATTGTAATGAAACACAAAATTAAAAAATTCAACGACTTTTTTATCTTTTTTTTAATTAGAAAAAAGTATGGGCTAATATTCGGCCAAAATTTGGCCGAATACTGAATAGCGGCCGAAACCCCGTTATTCGGCCGAAACCGAATATTCGTTCGGACTCTATTAATTTATTTAACTTTTTTAATTTTATTTAATGTTTTTGATGCAGATCGATTTACTCATAAAATGGATTTAACTAAAACTTTGTAAATTTTCAGAGTTTTTTTGTTAAAATTCTTTTCGGTTTTATCAACATTTTACAGATAATTCTGTAAATTTACAGTTTTTTTAATCGAAATAATTTTACAGAGTTTCCTTCGTAAAATAACAAAAAATCTTGCTGGTTGGAGATCTATGGTATTTTCTGCTGGCTTAGCAAAGTATCTCTGTAATTTAACAGAGTGATTATTTTGAGTGTGAAAAACGCTTTTGTTCATCAGCAGGTGAGTTATTATCCATGTTACAAATCGAAGTAGCATACCTTTTTGGTTTTAAAAATGTAAACAGTAATTCTTATTTTCTGTTTTGTTAGACGCCACCTTAGTCAAACTAAGGTGGCGTCCAGCATAATTTTTAAAATTACCACCAGCCAAAAAACGGTGTCATGATAAAATGGTCCAAATTCCTTTTTTTATTTTTTGTTTTAACATGACAATGTTTTTAAGCTGGTGTCCAATTTTAAAAATTCATTTTCATTTTTTGTGACTTGGATAAAAATTCACCTGCTGGTATAAAATAAAACGTACATAATTATTTTCATAAATTTTTTGTTTTTTTTTTCATAAAATTTTTTTTTTTCATAAATTTTTTTATTTCATCAAACTGTTTTTTTCATATTTTTTTTTTATTTTATCAAATTGTTTTTTTATCAAATTTTTTTTTCATAAAATTTTTTCTTCATCAAATTTTTTTTTTTTTCATAAATTATTTTTTTTTTCGTCAAACTTTTTATTCATCAATTTTTTTTATAATTTTTTTTATCAATTTTTTTTTCATTAATTTTTTTTTTTATAAAATTTTTTAAATCATCAAATTTTTGTTTTATCATTTTTTTTTTCATCAACATTTTTTTTTCAGCAAAAATTTTTTTTCATCAATTGTTTTTTTTTACATAATTGTTATTTTCTTAAAAAAAAAAATTCTTGAACAATTTTTTTTCATCAACATTTTTTTTCCTGTTTTTCCAATTTTATTACCAAAACTCCTTTTTCACCAAGTCTAAAGAACTAAATAAATAAAAATGTTTCGTTTCTATATCAAATGTAAAAAAGAATCAAGTAAGAGTATTAAATTCTCCTATGCCGAATATTTTGTACTCTCCAAAATGTAAAAATACTTTTTTTCACTTGAGTGGCTCACTCACATACAAAATTTACAGCTCTTTAAAGTTTGGACTGCATCTTTTTTTCTACAGACAGATGGACGGATTTATGTAGCAAAAGTGTTTTAGAAATGAATCAATAATATAAAAAATTAATGGGGTCCCCGACCAATATTTCAATTTGTTTTGCATGGAATGGCAAATGAATATAACATTATTTTTTCTATGCGCCCCAGTAGGCTAGTTGGTAGCATGCTAGCCTATGCTAGCCTATGAGTCTGGGGGTCGTGGGTTCGATTCCCACCAGAGGCCTTTGTCTGTTTCGCTACAACGAGACGAAGGTCGGTGTTGCCAGTTCTCGGTTAGGTAAAATTAGTATATAATTTGTAATTATATGGTTAATTCTTAATAAAATAAAAAAAATAAATTTATTTAAAAAAAAAAAAATCTATGGCAAGTACACCCGAATCTTCAGCAAAACATTATCATGATTTAATGTTTTTGGCAAGAGTACAAAATTCGCAGACATTTTTTTATGTACTGTTAAAAAAAATATTCCTAAAAATTCTTAAATGCGTTTTTAAGTTTTAAAATTTAAATCTCATTTTTGAATTTTTTTTGTGGAAAATTTCTATCGATTCCCAGTAGGATCGTGGGATAACGATAACTACTTTTTTAAAATTTTTTGAAAAAATTTTAATACAATTTTTCAATCTTAAAATCATTTTTACTGCACCAATTATACGTCGAAGACGGGTCAATAGCAAGACCGACCCCCATTAGTTTTACGCATTAACATTTTTTCACAACAAACTAATACTCTATATCCAATTTCTAAGAGGGCTCCATACAAAAAGACTTTTTTTAAATTGCTCAAACCGCATTACCTGCCCTAAAAGTTCCCCAAAAGCAGTGAAATGTTTGACCGACCCACAATTTTTCTTTATTCCAAACATTTTTTCTGAACACACCAACACTCTATGTTTAACTCCTGAGGCTGTACCCATAAGTTTTTTTTTTTTTTTTTTTTAGTAAATTTGATTGTTTTTTGGGTCTTAAAAGACCCATGCAATCGACTGCTGTTTACTTTCAAGCTCATACGAGTAGATCCAATATTCTTCACCTGTCACAATGTCCAATAGATGTTTTGAAGCACCGCGAAAGTATTTTAGGAGCATTTCTTACAACGAATTGAAACGAACCTTTTTTTAACGAATACCAAATTATGTGGTATCCAATGAGAACAAATCTATGATCGAATGAAATGAAATGTTAATGCAGTATTGAATGTATGTTCCTTCACTAATACTTAACGTTACCTCAATTTCAGAACAGGTTTCATGACGATCTTGCAGTATCAGTTCCCGCACAGCTTCAATGTTGTTCAGATCAACAACAAACGATTTTGAAAATCCTTCACGAAGCGATTTACAGCGATTGGTATATTTTTCAAAAAGTTTTTTTAGCCAAGGATCATACACACAAAAAAAAATTGTCAAATTACTAGGAAATGTCTCGTAATCCCATTTTACCAATATTTGACAGTTTTCCTTGTTTTTTAGCAAATCGAAATTTAATTTTTTTTTTGTAATTTTACAAATTTCCAAGATAATTTAAAAAAAAATCTAGTAAATTCACGAGAATTCCTTGTAATTTTGATTGCGCCAAAAAACTGTAAATTTAAATTTTTTTTGGAAAAAAACTTGTAAAATTACAAAATTATTGGTAAAAAGCTTGTAAAATTACTAGGAAGTCTCATAAAATAGGGGTAGCAAAAAATCAAGTAAAATTATGAAACCTTTTTGTAAATTTTATCGTTTCAAAAAATTTGTAAATTTACAATTTTATTGGTAAAAATCTGTAAAATTACAAAATTATTGGTAAAAATCTTGTAAAATTACTAGGAATTTTTGTCAAATAAGAGGTAGCAAACAAAAAAAAGTTACAAGTTTTTCTTGTAATTTTACAATTTTTTTTTTTTGAGTGTACATTTAAATTTCAATTTTATAGGACCATTATTTCAGGATATATTAAAAGTACACTTTTCTTGCCCCTTCAGAAATGAAATTTTAAAAAGGTATTTTTTCCAGAACTTTTTTTCAACGACTGATCCTAAATTCCAAATTTCTGGGACTATTATTTCCGGAAATATAAAAAAAAACAAAGTTACACTTGTTTACCCCTTTACCCTTATAAAAAACCGAATTTCCAAAAAAGTACCTTTTCCGGAATTGTTTTTTTTTTTAATTTGAAGAATCAAGGCTCATTAATTAAAAAAAAAAAAAACTTATAAAAGGTACCAAAAGTACACTTGTTCACCGATTTATCAAAATGATCCAAATGATCCTACATTCCAGACTTCAAGTTTCTCGGACCAATATTACAGCATATGTAAAAAGTACCAAAAGTACACTTTTTTTTTATCCCTTTTAGAATTAACATCCCGAGTAAAAAAGTTCCTATATAGTTGTATATAATTTTATAAACATCATATATGATTAAACAGAATTATGTAGAATTTGATGCGAAAAATGAGTCGATAAAACTATATAAAATTTGATCAATGTTTCATATATTTTGATAAATTTTTTATATAATTTTATGCGAAATATGGATCCCTATTTTTATATAACAACAGCAAATTTATATAATTAGATATAATTATATAAAAAAATATAAAATTGTATAAAACTGTATAAAACTATATAAAGTTACATAAAATTATATATAATTATATATAATTAAAACAAAATTTTATGATTTATATAAAACTTGATATAATTTTATGTAACTTTATATAGTTTTATGCAGTTTTATACAATTTTATATATTTTTATATAATTATATCTAATTATATAATTTTGCTATTATTACCCGAGTAAAAAAGATCATATATAATTATATATAGTTTTATATATACATATATTATTTTGTAAAACTATATGTATTTTTTGTTGCATCATATGTGATTTTATATATTTGCACTTCTAATTTGTTTCTTATATAAAATTATATAACAGAAAATATTGACTTTTATATAATAACATATGATTTAAAGTTCGTTTATATAATTACATATGAACTTTAAAATTTTGTCTTCTTTTTTATATAATTTGATAAAACAAAATATTTGAAGAAATTTTATATAAAACTTTATGCAACTGTTTTTAAATTATATGTTATCTTATATGAGTAAAATTTAAAAAAATCTAAGTCCTTTACATATAATTTAATATAACTTTTGAAAATTTTTCTAAGTCCAGATGTTTTTTTTTTTGAAAATTTTCAAAGTCCTAAAAATATTTTTGAAAATTTGTCCTGGAAACAAATTTTTTTTGTCAATTTTTTGCGTTTTGGGGGAAAACATTTTTTTCTTATATATAAATATATTTAATTATATATAATTGCATCAATTTTATACAAAAAAGGGTCCAATTTTCGCATATAACTATATAAAATTATATTAAAATTATATCAAATTTGATCAGATTTGATCAAATTTGATAAGTTTTTATATCGTTTTATCGACTCATTTTTCGCATTAAACTATATATGATTATATAAGATGGCTTTATATAATTTTATATGAATATATATAATCTTTTTTACTCGGGTATATAAAAATAGGGGTCCAAATTTCGCATAAAATTACATAAAAAATTTATCAAAATATATGAAACATTGATCAAATTTTATATAGTTTTATCGACTCATTTTTCGCATCAAATTCTATATAATTCTATTTAATCATATATGATGTTTATAAAATTATATACAACTATATAGGAACTTTTTTACTCGGGATTGTAAAAAATCCAGCCATAGTACCTTCCTCAGTTTAACTGTGCTGTTTTAATTTTCTTAAAACCAAAAATGTTTGTAACTTGGATAATAATTCACCTGATGATGAATATGAGGCATTCCACACCAAATGTCCAGCAAAAAAAAACATGGGTCCCGTAAATTTCTGAATAGGTTGTTTGGATAGCCCTATATTGAACTAAGAAAATTGCGTTTTTGGTTTTTAAAATTTTCCAAAACTGGGCTTAGGAGGCGTGGTCAAATATTGGAAAAATGGTCAAATTTGTGTCGAGTTGCCTTGATGAATTATTTATCAAATTAAAACGGAATGCACCACAATCTCAAAAATTTACATTCTTATATAGTTTTTTATGGGCTATCGATTAAATTTTTTTTTTTTTAAATTTTCATAACCCGTTCTGAAATTTTCCATTTTTTAAAAAAGTCAATTTATCAAAAATCCGGCTTTTTTAAGTTTAGATGTTTGTTCATCCACACAAAAAAAATCAGAAACACGTTCTTCGTTTTTTTCGAGAAAATCGCATTTGAATTTTAAATTTCATAACAATTTTGTAATTTGCTTGTATTTTCTTGTTTCAACAGAGCGTATGAGAAATATTTATGCAATTAAATTAAACAAGAATTAAATTAAACAAGAAAATACAAGCATATTACTTGTTTTGTTATGAAATTTAAATGCGATTTTCTCGAAAAAAAAAAACGAAAACGTGTTTCTGAATTTTTTTTGTGTGGATAGACAAACTTCTAAACTTAAAATAAGTGGCCGGATTTTTAATAAATTGGCCTTTTTAAGAAATGTGATGATTCAGAAAGGGTTCTGAGAACTTTCTAAAAACAAAAACGTAATCGATAGCAAATACAAAACTATATAAGGATGTACATTTTGAGATTGTGGTGCATTCAGTTTAAATCTTAAAAATATTTAATCAAGGCAACTCGACACAAATTTGACAATTTTTCCAGTATTTGGCCACGCCTCCTTAGCCCAATTTTGGAAAATTTTAAAAACCAAAGACGTAATTTTCTTAGTTCAATATAGGGCTATCCAAACAACCTATTCAGAAATTTACGGGACACGTATTTTTCTGTAGCGGGACATTTGGTGTGGTAATAAAGCGTAACATAATTTTCACCAAGATTTATTTTTTTATAAAACATTTTTTTTTGGCAAAAAATTATGTTTTATCAAAAATTTTTTCTAATCAAAATTTTTTTGTCCATCAAAAACATTTTATTTTTTTCATAAAATTTTTATTATTTATGTTGCTATTTTTACTCCCATTTCTGTTATTTTTTTTTTAGTTTAAACAATTTTTATTATTAGATATTTACTCGTATACATACTTATGTAGTATAGCAGTCGGTTGCTTATGTTGCCACTTGAGTAATTTGTTCTAATGTTTTTGTTTTCTTTTTGGTTTTAACTTTAAAACTCATTTTCTCTTCACATTATCTCAAACACATAAAGACTTTTTTATTTATTTATTTAATGTTATTTTATTTTTTGCTATATTTTTATTTAAAAATAAAGAAAATTACTTTAATTTTTTTTTATACTCTTGGTTTGGTTTTGGTGTAAATTTTTCATGTCCGGAACACTCGAAAGAAAAGTTAGTTCAAGTAGAAATATTACTGTGCGGTGTGCCAAAAAAAATCGAAAAATTATTTGGAATCGTTCTGGTTTAAAAAAATTTTCACACAATAAAATTTTTTTTTTGATTTTTTTTAATATTTTATTATTATTTTGCTTGATAAACTTTTAAAACCAAAAAAAAAATATTTTTCTAGTACAAAGTTTTCTGCTTCAAAAGTTTCACTCAAAAACAACACTGTTTTCTAAGCTGAAACTTCAATCTGATTTACTTGATTTTTTCTTACCTACTTTTTTCTTGAGTGTATAACTGATTTTTTTTCTAAGTCTGGTATATGGTCTTCCATTATATATATTATATATATTTTTCATTTAAAGCTGAATTTTTTTTGTAACACAAAAATTTCTGTAAAATTGCTAAATAACATTAAGTTTTTTTAAACATATTCGTACATCCCCACCAACACATTAAGTCAAGTACTTGGTATATGGAGTACAACAAAAAAACACACATAACACATATAACAAAACAAAAAACAAAAAAAAAAAAAACTTAATGTTTTTCTATGTATTCATGTGTCATGATGTTGTTACCAAAATGGGTTTCTTGTTTAGGATTTTTATTATTGTTGATATTTGTTTTTGTCTTGTTGCTGTTGATTTTGTTGGTTTCTTTTGTTCTCTGTTTGATTTTTTTATACCCTCCACTCTAGTGATAGAGGGTATATATAAGTTTGTCATTCCGTTTGTAACACCTCGAAATATTGGTCTAGGACCCCATAAAGTATATATATTCATGATCCTCGATCGATTTTAAGACGATCTAGCGATGTCCGTCCGTCCGTCCGTCCGTCCGTCTGTCCGTCTGTCTGTCTGTCTGTCTGTTGAAAACACGCTAACTTTTGAAAGACTTTACGGAGGCTCCTGAAGTTTGGCATATATGTTGGACATTTACCTGGTCAGGTTGGTATTGCAATCCAGCGATATCGGTCCAGTGGTTCAAAAGTTATAAGCAAGTGAGTGAATTTCGGCAAGGGATTTTCTGGAATTTACGAGATAAAACACACTGTAACTTTCGAACGGCAATTCTGATGGTGCTGAAGTGTGGCATATATATTTACCGTTCCTTTGGTCCGGTTCGTTTTAAATTTCAGCCAAATCGGTCCGGCGGTTCAAAAGTTATTAGCAAAACCGTAAATTTCAGATTAGTTCACCTTAAATTCACGTGTTGAAAACCCGTTAAACATGTTTTAAAAATATTTGAAAGTCACAAAAATATTTTACAAGATATTTTTGTCACTTAAAATTTTTTTTACACTTAAACAAAAAAAAATACACTCAAAAAAAATTTACACTCAAAAAAAATTTTACACTCAAAAAAAAAAATTAGTAAATTATTTTTTTTTTTTTTTTCAAAAATTAACAAAAAAAGTTTTTTTACACTAAAACAAAAAAAAAAAAAAAAAAATACACTCAAAAAAATTAGTATTTTTTTTTTTTTCAAAAATTAATAAAAAAAAGTTTTTTTACAGAAAATAAAATATTTCTAACCAAAAAAAGTTTACACTTAAAAAAAAATTTTACACTCAAAAAAAAAAAATTGGTAAATTATTTTTTTTTATTTTTCAAAAATTAACAAAAAAAGTTTTTTTACACTAAAACAAAAAAAAAATACACACAAAAAAAATTTTACACTCAAAAAAAAAATTAGTATTTTTTTTTTTTTTTTTTTCAAAAATTAATAAAAAAAGTTTTTTTACAGAAAGTAAAATATTTCTAACCAAAAATGTTATTTTTTTCACGTTAGAAAATTTACTATCACTTAAAAAGGGCATTGTGGAGGGTATTCATAGATTCGGCCAAGTCGAATTTAACTTTTCTACTTGTTTTTTCTGTGAAAGTTGAAAATGTTCATTTTCCTTTGTTGTTTTTTTGCACATACATATAAACGTACATATGTATGTATGTATGTGTGCATGTTTTTATTCCACAAATTTTTCCATTATTATGTTTACTATGGTGTGGTTTTTAATTGCTTTGTCAAGTGTTGCAAAAATATTTGAAAATAGATAAACAACCAAGCAACCAACGAACCAAAAAAAAAAAACATATTTGTTAAGCTTCTGAAGACAATTGTGAATTTTAAAATGTCAATTTATTTAAAGGAAATTAAAAATGAAATTTTCATGAAATGCATGAAAAGCATAACAAATATAAATAAAATAATTAAGGTATGTGTCATAGAGAAACATAGAGGCGAAAGTCAAAGAAAAAACAATATTGCTATCTTTTTATAATTTCTCACACGTACGTTGTCGATGTGAATTCACCACACAATGCAACCAGTGGTCAAAGTTAGAAAAAATTACGTATTTCGACAAAAATTCATATCCGAATTTTTTTCACCAAATCCGGCTCATAAATTCGGAAGTTTGGCGTACTTCATTGAAAAAATATTTAAAAAAAATGAAAAATCGCGAGTTTGGTCCACAGATGATGATTTTTAAACATAAAAATTATTTGTTTATCCAAATTTTTTTTTTTAAGTTTTAAAATGTTAAGTCCCAGAAGAGCATCCAAAGAGCGCTCTTGACGATGCTGTTAAAATTTTTTATATAAAACTTAAAATATAAAATTATATTTTGATAAAATTTCAAACATGCTTTACTTTTAAATATATTTAACACTTTTTGAGTAAAAAACCATAAGTTTTGGACAAAGACACATGATTTCACTGCATCATTATTGCGCATTAATCAGCGCTGCAAAGAGTGCTTTAATCATAACACTTTTAACATATTTTGAAAGAAAAAAAAATTAGTGCACCATTTCCACTTCAGTTTCAGAAAATACAAATTATATTACAAAAAATGTCCAATCATAGCAGGGAGTCAACTGATTTTCAGAATTAGTCAATTGTATTTAAGATTTTCCAATTGTATTCAGAAATCGTCAATTGTATTTCAGATTTTGTAATTTGTATTTCAGAAACAGTAAAATGTGCTACATCTTTATTCTGCTTAAATCAGTTCTAAAAAGATACATAAATTCACTGCGTTATCCAAAAAATATTAAAAAAATATAAAAACGCGACAAATGCTGATTTGCGATTTTTTATGACTAAAAACCAGCATCTGAAAACCAAAATCACGGACTTGGAATTTTTTTGAAATATTTTTTCAATAAAATGCCTCAAATTTCGGAGTTTTTTAGCCAGATTTGGTAAAAAAATTCAAACATGTATTTTGGTCGAAATACGCCCCTTTTTTAAACATTGAACGCATTTTTTCATAAATTTTCCCACAATCAGCTCTAACATAGCCACCGTTTGCGACATGAAATTCGAAAATAAAAAAAAATAAATTTTTCGAAAATAGAAAAAAACAAGTGAGAATGTTAAATTCGGCTGTGCCGAATCTTTTATACCCTCCAAAATGTAAAAATTTTTTTTATTTTTTTTTAAATTTTTTTGTGGCGGTGGGGGGGAGATGGAGTCAGTAGGGAACACCTTCCCATCACGATAAACATACCAAATGTTTAAATGTTTCGTTTTTTTTACAAAAAAAAAAAAACGTAAAAAAGTGTATTTTTCAAAGGTTGGTTCAGTTCTTCAACGGGGAACTTTTTTCCCCCTGGACCGATTTCGCCCATTTACGAACTTAACCTGCCTATGAACATGAGCCATATTTGTGCCAAACTTGAGGAGTCTAGCTGTTTTATTTTGGACTGCATCGTGTTATCTACAGACAGACGGACGGAAATTCATAGAATGTCTTAGAATCGATCATGGATCAATAATATACATACTTTATGGGGTCCCCGACCGATATTTCGATGCGTTATAAACGGAATGACAAAGTGAGTATACCCCCAAACTGTGGTTGGAGGGTATAAAAATAATTCAAAAATGTTTATTAGTTTTTTGAGATATCGCTATATGAAATGTGTAAAAATTGTCGGTTTTTTATATGTTAAAGAATTTGTTTTTCTTTTTCTTTAGCCTTTTTTGTAGCTTATGACAAAATTTCAGTTAAACTTTATTTTACCGTGTCACTTTGATCAAATTTTGGCATTTTTGGAAAATTTTCACCAATAATTTGGATTCTTGAAAAATTTTTAAAATTTAGAAATGTAAAGGCAAAAATATTTTTCTTTTCCACCTCTTGACACCTGAGTTAAGTTGTCAATTATTTTTTTTTGTGCACACATTTTCATGAATCTGTACATAAATACAGAAAGATCAATTATATAAAAAACTCGTCCCAATTTTTTTTTGCCCAAAAGGTTTTTTCTGCAAATTTTGTAGCCATTTTACCCTTCAACATGCAAATAAATAAAAAAAATTGCAGGGCCTTTCCTTTTTTTTGTGGGGGGGGGGGGGTGGGGTGGTCGGTAGTGGTAATTGGGGGGACACATTTCTTACCGAATATGTGCTTTTTGCACTAAAGAAATACAAGTTTATCATTATTTCAAAATAACAAATATTCCACGTCCATAAAAGGGGGCGGACCGAAAAAACGACATTTTCTTATTCTGTGGGTCCGAATGCAGGAATTTGAACTTTTTGTAGCATAAAAATGTTGCATTTGTTAAACAAAAACCCAAAAAATCATGTAAAAATATGGTATTTTTCAGAAGTTCGTTTAGTTCTTCAAGGGGGAACTTTTTCCCCCCTAGTTCGATTTTACTCCTGTACGAACTTAGCCTGCCTATGAACATAAGACATATTCGTGCCAAATGTTGGGAGTCTGCTCTTTTATTTTGGACTGCATCGTGTTAACTACAAACGGACAGACGAACAGACGGACGGACGTACAGACGGACATCGCTGGAATGTCTTAGAATCGGTCACTAAGCATTAATATATATACTTTATGGGGTTCTAGACCGATATTTTGATGCGTTACACATGGAATGACAAAGTGAGTATACCCCCATGCTGTAGTTGGAGGGTATAAAAATTGCGAAAAAAAAAACGGCTTGAAACTAGCCAACATTTTTTCATCCTTTTTATACCCTCCACTCTAGTGATAGAGGGTATATATAAGTTTGTCATTCCGTTTGAAACACCTCGAAATATTGGTCTAAAACCCTATAAAGTATATATATTCATGATCATGGTATTCATAGATTCAGCCAAGTCGAATTTAACTTTTCTACTTGTTTATTATGAGTCCATATTTTTGTGTTCTAGCTTAGATTCTGAGACATTTTTTGTATAGAAAGTAGATTTTTTTCGTAAAAACAAGTGAGGAATTTATATAATTTATATATAGGAATTTTATAAATAAAGTTTTTTATAGAAAAACCTCAGATCTAAGACACTTTTCCTATAGAAAAAGACTCAGATTTAGAGAAATTTTTCCTATAGAAAGAGTTTCATATTTTAGAATATTTTTAACCTATAGAAAAGTCAATATAAGACATTTTTTCTATAGAATTAGTCTCAGATTCTGACACATTTATTCAATAGATCTATAGAAATTTTTCCTATACAAAAAGTTTCAGATTTTGAGATACTTTTTCTATAAAAAAAAGTATCAGATTCTGAGACATTGAAAGGTAAAGCAAAGGTTTTAAATTTTGAAATATTTTTCTATAGACAAATTTTCATATTCTGATTAATTTAAATTTTAAAATATTTTTCTATAGAAAAATTTTCATATTCTGATAAATTTTTTTTTTTGACAAAAAAAAATCATATTCTAAAGTGTTTTTCGATTGCATTTACCCCCAGTTTCTGTAATACGAACGCCATTCGTCTGCGACGAATTTGCATGTATTTTGTTTTTGTTACAATAACAAAATACACACAAATTCGTCACGAACGAATAGCGTTCGTATAACAGAAACTGGGGGTTAATTTTTTCGAATTTCATCGATGCAAAACAATTTCTTTGTTTTGCATCGAAATCTAGAGGCTCACATTGCGTATGATTGATATTTTCGTTGTACATATTTAAATATCACTCATACGCTTCGTGAAATATCCATGAACTTAATTTCTTTGGATTTTCAAGCCAATGCATTATTATGTTTCCGAAAGAAATATTTAACGAAGCTGAATTTTTACAAGGTTATGCCACCGTTGGATAGGCATTAAAAAAACCTTTCTTCTCATATGGAAACATCATATAGTTTCTAAAAAAGAAATCGCTGAAAAATCCAAAAAACTATTTTTGCGCCAATTTGTGACCCATTTTTTGAACCCCTAAATCCCCGATATGGCCGATAAGCCGAGACACCCCAAACTTAAAATGGTCTCATTTATATATATTTTAAGTTTCAGGCAAATTGGTTCATAAGGGTTGAGATACTTCCCTTGTTAGACATTTTCTAAAGGAAAAATGTCGCAGAATCTGAGACTATTTTGAAAGGAAAAATTTTTCAGAATCCTGACTTTTTATGTTTAAAAAATGTCTCAGAATCTAAAACTTTTTCTATAGGAAAAATTTATCAAATATCAGACTTATTCTATTGGAATAATATCTCAGAATCTGATACTTATGCTATAGGAATAATGTCAGAATCTGGGAAACTTTCGTCAGGAAAAATGTCACAAAAGACTTTTATAGAATCTGAGACTTTTTATAGGAAAAATTTCTCAGAATCTGAGAATGTGCTGAATGACTCAGAATCTGAAATTTTTTATATAGAAAACGTTGTTTAGAATCTGAAAGTTTTTCTTTAGGAAAAATGTCTCAAAGATTGATACTTTTTCTATAGGAAAAATCTCTCAGAATCTGTGACTTTTTCTGAAGGAAAAATGTATTAGAATTTAAAACTTTTTCTATAGGTTAAATGTTTTCTATATGAAAAATGTCTTAGAATCTAAAACTTTTTCTACTTTTTCAATAGGAAAAATGTGTTAGAATCTAAGATTTCTTCTGCAGTAAAAATGCCTCAGCATCTAAAACTTTTTCATAGGAAAAATTTCTTAAATTTTTCCAAAAGAAATAGACTCAGATTCCACAAAATTTTTTATTTTGCGAAAAAGTATGACATTTTACGTTTTTCCTATAGAAGAAGTATCAGATTTTGAAAAAAAATTTTTGAGAAGAAGTCTAGGATTCTAAAACATTTGTCTTTAGAAAAGTCTTAGATTCGGAGACATATCTCCTATTCTGAGACATTTTCCTGTTGGTTACGAGACATTTTTTTCTTTAGAAAAAGTCTCAGGTTCAGAGGCATTTTTCCTATAGAAAAAGTCTCGGATTCTAAGAAATTTTTCCTACGAAAAAGTTTTAGATGCTGAGGCATTTTTACTGCAGAAGAAATCTTAGATTCTAACACATTTTTCCTATTGAAAAAGTATTAGATTCTGAATAACGTTTTCTGAATAAAAAGTCTCAGATTCTGAGACATTTTTCGCATAGAAAACTTTCAGATTCTTAGAAATTTTTCATATGGATAATAATTTTGATTCTACAACATTTTTTCTAGAGAAAAAGTTTTAGATTCTAAGACATTTTTCATATAGAAAACATTTTACCTATAGAAAAAGTTTTAAATTCTAAGACATTTTTCCTTCAGAAAAAGTCACAGATTCTGAGAGATTTTTCCTATAGAAAAAGTATCAAACTTAGAGACATTTTTCCTAAAGAAAAACTTTCAGATTCTAAACAACGTTTTCTATATAAAAAATTTCAGATTCTGAGTCATTCAGCACATTCTCAGATTCTGAGAAATTTTTCCTATAAAAAGTCTCAGATTCTATAAAAGTCTTTTGTGACATTTTTCCTGACGAAAGTTTCTCAGATTCTGACATTATTCCTATAGCATAAGTCTCAGATTCTGAGATATTATTCCCATAGAATAGGTCTGATATTTGATAAATTTTTCCTATAGAAAAAGTTTTAGATTCTGAGACATTTTTTAAACATAAAAAGTCAAGATTCTGAAAAATTTTTCCTTTCAAAAAAGTCTCAGATTCTGCGACATTTTTCCTTTAGAAAATGTCTAAGATTCTGAGACATTTCCCCTATAGAAAAAGTCTCAGATTCTAAGACACTATTATTCCAATAGATAATGTCTCAGATTTTGAGACATTTTTCATAAAGAAAAAGTCTTAGATGCAGAGACATTTGTCCTAAAGTAAAGGTATCTGATTCTGAGAAAGTACGGGTTTGAAATTCTGAAATATTTTTCTTTAGAAAAATTTTGATATTCTGATTAATTTTTTGCAAAAAAAAATATTTTTTTTCCTTTAGAAAAATTTTCATGTTCTGAAATGTTTTTGATTGACTTTAATTTTTTCCAATATCGTCTTTGAGGGAAAAATCTATCCTCATAAAATTTCTATGTTTTGCATTGAAATCCAGAGGTTCACATTGCGTATGATTAATATTTTCGTTGCACTAGTATTTTAATATCACTCATACTCTCCACGAAACATCCATAAATTTAATTTCTTTGGATTTTTAAGCCAATTAAAATTATTTAAAACCGCTAATTACACTAGAATTTTCCAAAAATTACTTAGCAATATTTATGTTCTTAAAAAACCACAAAAATTAAAATCAAAATTTTAATTACACCAAGTATTGTTTTAATTAAATATCTATTTAAAGATGAGTGAAAAACTCAACAAAATTAAGTTACTTAAATTAAATACTAAAAATATATAATTCCTACCAAAACACAATAATGCAATAAACATAAAACTTTTTTGTTTATAAAATAGAAATTTATATTTTAAGTATATTTAGTAATAATAATAGTACCAGCAAGTGATCTCAAAACAAAAACGTATTGTAGACAATAGAATTTTAGAATTTTCCCATGCACACACACACACACACACACATACACACAAAAATAGCAATATATTGTTAGCACAACATTAACTTTGGACAATAATGATGGTATTGATAATGATTTTATGGTTAACTTTAATATTAGTCCATGTACTAAATACACACACATTTACGAATACAGAACAAATTCCAACACATACTTACACAAAAGGCAACAATGGTCATAAATTAATATGCTAGCATGTGTTTGTGTGTATGTGTGTACTTAAGTATGTATTAAAACTAAAATCCATACACAGTTTATTAAAACCCCGACAACAAAACATAATAGTGGCCATAATAATGGCTGACAATGATGTAGAATGATTAAAATTTGTTTGACTTTAGAAATGGGATTTTTGGGTAAAAAGCT